>OZ038480.1:25954482-25999482 GCA_964036315.1 Acanthosepion esculentum
AATAATCGACACACAATAATTCACACTAATTCGACTGGATAGTTACACTTAATAGTCACTCAATAATCACTACAGTCAGTAGCCTGACACCGCTATTTACACACCTGGCGGAAAACATATTCATAAGTCCAGAGTATCACACTCGAATGTCGGTGGCGGTAGTTACTCATTTTCTCCCTATATGACAGTAATGTATCTTAGATCAGTAGGGTAGAATGCAAAACGAAAATAATGTTTCTTATTTATTCAAGTTTAAATATATAGCAAAATGCCAAATAAACTCATAGCATTAGGATTAATTATACAAAGCACTGTCATTAACCCGTGAGAAAGATTGATATGTTACAAGTTTTAATATTCTTTGGATATATCCACATCCATAAGATTTCGATTGTTCCTCTTTTTGTTAAAAAAATATTTTAGGCCCTAACTAATACTTCAGAAATGTTAGTTACGTCTGTGGATTTCATACTATTAACTTTTAGCCTTTCATATCGCTGCTTGGATTAGCACGAAATTTCATGCTGTGGTTTATATTAACATTTACAATACCATAACCTGTGTAAGCGACTTCTATAAAAATAACCTTCATAATTCAATACCAAATCAGCGTAGACTTTTGGTTCGGTTATCCTATGTAGAGTGGTTCATTTTTTGCAATACTTTGAACTATCTGAAATAGATATGGTCTTAGGCCTCAGATTGACCCCTGATACTAACAGCCATCCAGAAGGGATTTCGCATCACCAACCAGGTGAGTGACGCCTCATTGTTAATGAGACATTTCAACCCAGGTACCCAAGGTTATATTGAGCGAACCGCCTGCATTGTTAAACCGAGCTCGCCAATCAGACTATTTTGAACGGACCCCCTCATTAACACCTGATATAATGTCTTACGGTACAACGCCTTGACGTTGGAGAGGCCAGCCGTCGCCCGTAAGAGGAACTTGAGAGCTAACCGGTATTCACGATAGGAGCACTCACCTTGTGGTAAACTAGTGCACACTTCTCATGGTTAGGGTTCTTACTTCCTTCCAGAATTCGCCATTACAATCTGCTTGCAAGCACTTTCGATCGAGGAACGCGATGCGAAGCGTATGTTGCATACTCAGACCCCCTTCAGAAGGATGGCCGTAACAGACCTCCTTGGGAGCCTTGCCTCCCCACAAGAAGAACAAATACGGGGGAGGAAGTATGGAGAATTGGGTAGAAACACATGCTTCCGCTTTTCCCTTTAAGGAAAGATTTCCTCCGAGACTGCAGACGAACTGCGCCGTCGATCTTCTCCCGCAGATCTGACCAATTTATTTCCATCAAGAGAGCGGGATTGAACCAGACACCGAGTATCTTGACCGGCCTTTCAGTCCAATCTTCAGCTGTTTCAATTTTCACTACAAGGCCTAGTATGACTGAGAGATACTTTCCATTCCCCAGGCCGGTAAAGTTAAAAGTCATCTTCCTGTCAAATCGGCCATTTATATATATATATATATATATATATATATATATATATATATATATATATATATATATATATATATATATATATATTTTAAGCTTATCACCCCGAGCAAGGCTGGAAGCCACTAGCACGCAAGGGGTTACAGAAGGTTTGAAGGAAGAGCAGAGAGGAGTGGTAAAGGAGAGGATGTGGAGAAAGCTCGACAGCTGTGCTAGCACGAAGTCACAAGTCATTGTGACCGAGGGTTTGAGTGTGCTGGGGTTGTTCAGATTGTTGATCATGCTAGGTAACACGCTCTCTCCCAGAAACTGTAACTAAAGTTTGCTCAGCATAGTTGCAGTATAAAGCACAGGTGGGCTCTGTGGGGTGTTGAACAAACATAAATGTGCCTGGGCGAGCGTCTGCAATAGGGATAGACGCCCGAATACGAGTGGCCAGCCGATATATATATATATATATATATATATATATATATATATATATATATATTTTTAAGCTTTTCACCCCGAGCATGGCTGGAAGCCACTAGCACGCAAGGGGTTACAGAAGGTTTGGAGGAAGAGCAGATAGGAGTGGTAAAGGAGAGGATGTGGAGAAAGATAGTGGATCGATCAAGGCAAGGGGGTTACAGAGGATTTGGAGCGAGAGCAGATAGGAATGAAAGGTGAAAGGATGTGGAGAAGGGAAGTGGATAGAGCAAGGCAATTGGAGATGTCGATTGACGTTACACTTAAATAGTTGGAGATTATATTTGTCAGGGAAACAGGAATAAGGAAAGGAGTTCCACAGGCGAGATGTGCGAGACATGAACCTATTGGAGTAGAAGAGACGTCTATATCTAACAGTTTCAACGGTGAAGGGGTGGGAACGGGATGCCAGCCTCGTAGGACGTTTAAATTCATGAGACCTAGGAACCAGCGAGAGCAGCTCATCGGAGCAATTACCGTGAAAGTATTTGTAAAAAAGACAGAGCGAGGCAACGTACACACACACATATATATATGCGACATGTATATGTATACTTGTATATGATAATGTTTGTGTGACAAAGTGTAAATACATCAGAAACTACAGGGTTACCATGTTTATTCTACGTTTATTTCAAGCATACCTATAGCAGTAAGTGCCTACTTTTGCTGGCAAACGGGCAGAAGAGGGTAGCACCAATCGAACCTTGACATGCCAAGCATCTGACTGCCAGATCTTGCCTGTCTCAATCCCCTTTGAGCCATGAGGGAGGCGCTTCTGGCCAAGTTTGTGGGCTTCTCTGTCGCGCATAGTTGTCCACAAAAATCAAATTCACGCGAATGGCTTTGTCACACCCTTGATTCCCAGCCGTCTCCGCCACCAGGAGAGAGATAGGGAGAGAGGATAATGATCTCGATTCTCGGATGCGAGCGGATGCCGACGACGACTCTTGCTGTCTTAGCAAAGACCATTTCTCCACTGAACATTGGAGAATGGTGCTACAGAATCACAAAGAACTGTCGGAAATAACAGAAACCACATCACATCAGAACTTTCAGTATCGGGAACAACTAAAATAGATAGCACATGTAACTCAAAGAGGAAAAAATTATCGTCTGTTTTTAAATTCGGCTTGTATCGTCTGTCATTGTTCTCTGCCCATATAAATTAAATGTTACCTCAAATATTTATTTGAACAATTTTTTGTAGGGATTTTTTTTACCAAAATAAAAATTATTCTACATAGGTCGCATTTGTCAAGAGAAGATGAGATGGTGAACTCAAATTGACGTAGTATTGGAGTTTTTGTCAGAGAACGTTAAGATTTATTGCGCAAAATACACATTTGTGGCACAAGGCCGAAAAGAGGGGAATAGGGTTGAGGCTGGTCGTCACTTAATATCCTATACTTAGCTAATCCGATTCACGACCCATTCATTCATTTACAATTGACACATTCACCACAAAAACTCATCCATTGCCAATCAATACTCCATATACCATAATACCGCATACTCTCAGGGGGGACTTAAAAACGCACCCCATGACATAAAAATTTAATTTCATGATTATAAAATACTATACCTAAAAATTTGTAGATGATACAAAATTTTGTCAGAGAACGTTATCGTTGAAATATTTTACGTCAGAATACGTCATAGAAGAAATCAAAGGAAGTCATTAGTTTACAGTTTGGTAGATTCATCCGCCTTACATGAATTCTGAAAATTGATTTTTTTATTTTTTATTTCTTAAATGAATTGATAAAACCACATTTCGGAGATTAAGGATTATTATATTTAATATGGTTATTTTTATTATAAGATCTTCGAGAATTTGTAATCTTTGTTAATAATGTGTAATAATACAGTTAATATTGTATAAGATGAGATTATCATTGAGCGTTATGTATCTTCTATTGGGAGGAATACGCTTTTTAATATGTGATTTATATCATTATTTTATAATTTTATTTTCATTTCCTTTCAGAACTAATAAGTAATACAAAAGAATGCATATTTGTTGACCCTTTTGAAAATTGTATTTAAAAAATAAATTGAAAATTTTATACATTAAAAGCTATTTTTCAAAAACGTTAGTAAAGAAAATGAAAAATAATTGTTAATCTGTTAATTTTCAAATATTAAACGCTCTTTTGAAATTTACAACTAACGTTGTTTTAACGTAATTTTTATAGTTGAATCTTGGGAAAATTCCGGAGTTAGTAATCATTTTTAAAGCGCTATATTATCTTTCGATTAAATAAAATAATTTGACAATATGTGCTTGAAAGAACGTAGGATGAGACAAAAAAAAGTAAGTGATATTGTTTTTATCGTTTTAAAACGTAAACAAGAATATGAGAAATCAGTTCATTTAATATTAAAAGTAACTGGCTGAAATCTTACTAATGATTCTGAAGTTTTTATAACAATAAAGTTTGCTATGAGTATTAAGTTCGAATTAATTTGCATGTAATGCATATACATTCTATTAGTAATTAATTGTTTTATCGGGTCTCCTTCCCGGGAAAGTTATATTTGTTCTAAAATTGACGACGTATAAACAAAATTATCTCCCTTACATCTGGCATTTGCTGCCTGTATTTGACAGTGTTGCCATATTTACTTCCCTCATATTCAATAATATTCTCTCGTTTGGTGTCGTGCTGGCTGTAATTGCCTTCATGTATTTGTTTAGGGATCTGCTTGTTGATCGAGGAATGACCGTATTTGCTTCCGTCATCAGTTGTCCGTTTTCGGGTTGAAGTAAAAAACGGTAATGTTCAACTTCAATGCATTCCAACCAGATTCGGAAAACTGGCACCCTACTCATTATCTATCTACCAGTCTCAATGGCATATTAAGAAAATTCGAGCTATAAATATACACGCAATTATACAAGCTGGCAATTCTTATGAGCAGCACTGGATATTTTGTAAATTATTCAGCTGTCCCTTGTGAAGACTTTATTTGCTTATAACGATAGTCATTTCCTTATAACCATATTCATTTTGCTTATAAACATATTCATTTAGCAAATGATTATAAACAAAATTAATATAATTTTGTAAGCAAAATGAATATTGTTATAAGCAAAATGAATATACTTATAACGATAGTCATTTGCTTATAAACATATTCATTTAGCAAATGAATATGGTTATAAACAAAATTAATATAATTTTGTAAGCAAAATGAATATCGTTATAAGCAAAATTAATATACTTATAACGATAGTCATTTGCTTATAAACATATTCATTCTGCAAATGAATATGGTTATAAGCAAAATGAATATAATTTTGTAAGCAAAATGAATATTGTCATAAGTAAAATTAATATAATTATAACGATAGACATTTGCTTATAACCATATTCATTTTGCTTATAACCATATTCATTTTGCTTATAAACATATTCATTTTGTAAAGCAAAAAATTTATAAGCAAAATGAATATAATTTTGTAAGCAAAATGAATATTGATATGAGCAAAATGAATATACTTATAACGATAGTCATTTGCTTATAACCACATTCATTTTGCTTATAACCATATTCATTTTGCAAATGAATGGTTATAAGCAAAATTAATATACTTATATCGATATTAATTTTGCTTGTAACGATGCTTATTTGCTTATAAATGATATACCACAAAACTAGATTCAATGATAATCGGCTTTTCGTTTTACAAAGGCAAACAGTGACGCTTCATTAATTTTCGATGGCTGATGGATAATTATATTTCAGATTGACTTGAATTGAAATCCAGTTTTTAGCAAATGACACCGTCATAAGTCAGAATTTTTAAAGCTAAATATTTATCTCCCTTGAAATATATTTCTTAACGTTTGTCATCACTGGAATAGTCTGGAAATTCTGAAATTAAGTTTATTTATTATCACACCATTGTTTTTCTATTTTTTCACTACAGATTCTTGCTGTTTTAAAACAATCTAATCCACGCAATATACGCTAATTCTATTTCTAATTCTAATTCTTATTCTAAATGCTATCATAATTTTATTCTAATTCTTATTCTGATTCTATTCTAATTCTATTTTAATTCTTATTCTAATTCTATTTCTAATTCTATTTCTTATTCTAATGCTATCATAATTTTATTCTAATTCTTATTCTGATTCTATTCTAATTCTATTTTAATTCTGTTTATTATAAACAGAGCATTTACTTAAATATTTGTATCTATAAAAAAGAATGTATAAACATAAAAATGTTTATATATATATATGTATGAAAAAAAATATATATATATGAAATAAATACTTGGTATTATTAACACCTTATATGGATGCTATTTATTTAACGGTTGCATATGAATTTGCCAAAGTAGTTCTGTATTTTTTATTTGTTTTTTTTTTCAAACGGTTATTTACCAATTTCTTAAAGTAGCGTTTTATTTATCAACTAGAAAATTTTATGTGAAAAGCTGAACGAGCATATAACTGGTTAGCATTGTGTTAAATTACCTCCCTACCTCTTTAGCTTTTACTTATTAGGAAAGTTGAACGTCAGACTTCGATACAATTTACGAAATAATCTAATTACTTGCATCTGTTCCTAAGGACATTATCTAGGATTTATATGCAGACAACTTCGTGTCGAGACTTATATTAAATTTTTTTGGTGAGTTTGAATTTAGCGTAGGTCACATTCGATTGGTTAATCACGGCAAAGCTTGGAAGCCTATTTTTTTCTGTTTTTTTTTTATCGAAAAAAGGGGAAGTATTCTGCTTTTGAAATTAAATTAATCGTTCACTTGCCAGTAGCTTAACATCGTCCGAGGAGACACATTTGTAGTAGTGAAACATAATTGTAATTGTGTAGCGATTTTTAACATGTTTTTGTTTTAGTATCCTAAAATGAATAATATTTAGCTCTACTCAGTATTGAGCCTGGTTTTAAATTAAACGTTACATCGAGTGGAATTATACTTCATTTGTTCTCATTTTAATTTTACCTGGATATATATATATATATATATATATATATATATATATATATAGAGAGAGAGAGAGAGAGAGAGAGAGAGAGAGGAGGGAGAGAGGGAGAGAGAGAATTACTATAAGTAAAAGTTTGTCACTTAGCTGATTGATGTTATCTTCAGCGTCCTGACTTTAGAGTTTCGTAGATGGATCAGTCCGTCCACTCTTCAGGGGATATCAGCAATTGACTGCTTATATTTATTGATTTTTCTTTGTCATTCCCTTATCATTGCTGAATGTTGTCTTCCGTAATTATGAAAAGACAGTGAAAATCTTTATGTACATCCAACAACATAACGGTTCTTTGTAGATGAGGAAACCACCGCTGAAGTATATGGATAAACTCAAACATATTTTGCTTACGGCCACATCCCGTTGAAACACTATCCCCGAAGTTAAGCAACGGCGAGACTGGTCAGTCCGTAGATGGGTGACCGCTTGTGAATACCAGATCCTGTAAGCATCTATGTGCGAGTGACGTAATGGCTTGAATTCTTAATCGGAGAACCGAGTTCCAATTCCTGTTGAGTTCTTTATATTCACTTACACGCAAATACCATTGGGAAGGGCATGAATCCACCTCTTCTCCCAACACTGGCAGCTATGTGTTAATTATTAAGACTTGTTTCACTAAACCTGTTGTAACCTAGAAAAGGTTACTGAATGAGAAATAACCAACACGTAGGTTGGAAATGAAATGGCAATCTTCATAACATCAACAAAATACAATACTCGCCAGCGGCGTGAAGTAGGTAAACCACTGCTAGTGGTGGACTACTTAGACAGCAGATTACCCCCACTTACAGTAGTGGCCAACGTATTTATGAGGATTGGAACATACCCATTATTGTTCATAGGTACGGTATATAACAAAACCAATATTATCTCCAAAAAGAAACCTTTTACAATCTTCAAATATTTTCTGGCTTTAAATAAGTGCAATGGGTTGATAAACCGTAGAAAACGAATCAAACATAATTTAAATTCTATCGGCGTCCTTCAGTTCTCTTTTGATGAGGTAGCTTCAGATCATGACAGGTGGCAGGATGTGTGTACAAAAGGCATATCAATTTTTGAGAGCTCACACATTGAACTTTCCCCGTATTATTAAACACCATTCTAACACATTCCTGCAACCTACGCATGGTGGGGGTGCTTTTCCTTGTAACTGGAATCCTGTATTCGTCTCAAGCTGGCCTTAATTTTAAGGTGTTTTTATTAAAGATCTTGCTAAGTCTGCTATTAGTAGGAAAGTGTTTTTCAATTAAAGCTAGGAACTTGTGTCCTAGCTTAGTCCTAACCATTTGTTTGAACGGAGATGTATACCAAATTATTTTTCTTTTCCTGTTTTTCTTCTTGTTAGTAATATTGTTTCTATAACTTATGTTAGCGTTTTTGTATCCGCTATTTTTTAGGGCAGTGTTATAAAAATTACTGTGTTGTTGGAATATTTCCTTATTAGCGGAGTTCATTCTGATTCTTTTCTCTATTGATGTGTGTATATGCTTAATTATAGATGGAGGGTGGTTTGACTTAGGGTGTACATACAAGGGATTAGTGTTAGGTTTTCTGTAAGGTAGGTATATGCCTATACCATATATCTATCTTTCGCTGTGACTGACCAGACGATGCACGTACATGAATGCCATCATTCGCTTTGAAATGGACACCCCACCCTACCTTGGCTTGATCTCTTTCCGAAGGTGACTGATATATTAATTTAGCATCCCCACCACACTGTCATGTCTAAACCTAACTCCAAGACATTACTTTCCTTTTTTTTCTTGTACTGCATTTGCTTTTGATAAGTCCAGCCTAATTGTACAGTCAATCTGACTATAATTTGTTTTTACGCTTTCACAACTGTCTTGGTAAAGTGTTTGTTTCTCCAAGTCTATCCCAACGAAATATTTGCTTAGAAAACCTGTTCAAAATTGGTCGGGCTTCTTCAATAAAAGATGGTTGAAAATAAATTAAATGCTATTCTTAGACACGGAAAGGAAGAAAATAACTTTTAATAGGAGTAGATAGGTTCGCCTATAGTCACACTCCTGCCCGATCTTTTGAACGGGAATCAAGGCTTGTCCCTCGTTTCCTGTTTAGGATTTCGTTTCCGGTTCCTTCTAAAGTTTTCTTATTCTCTTTCACTTCTAGTAGTACCACACATCTGAGTGGCATTATCGCCTTGCTTCGGGTGAATTGATTAAAAAAAAAAATTTTCCAAAGAACATTCATGCAGTTAATCTTTTTTCTACGTACCGTGGCCCTTCAAGACGTTGGCAGTCATGGCTCTCCACAATTTCCTGCCCTTTGTTCTTTTATTCAGGCTCGTTGGGTAGGTTATGCGTTGTTTTCCGCTCTCCATCTTGTCTTCAATCAGTCCTCCGAGTATCAAATTCTCCAAGCCCTCTTTCCTGATTATTTCCTTGTTTATTCCTATTGTTGTCATTGTCTTCATAGTGATCGTCTATCGCTGGTAAGATTTCTTTCTATTTTATATCATTAATCTAAGTTTCATTTTTTCATGTAAATGGCCGAAGATCATCGCATCAGCATTAAACTCACTAATAATGTGTGAAAGCCAGGACGGGGGATATATTGAAGACAGCCTGTTTCCGATTGCTTCAACTCTCTATGATTTCAAGACGAGCTTATTAATTCACAATACTTGTCTGTTTATATATATATATATATATACATTTATATATATATATATATATATATATATATATATATATATATATATATATTACTACATGAGGTAATTTTAGATTTTTGCTGTATAATATATATGCTTTGTTATAATAAATACATTGAACTCTCTCTGTAGATATAACTACGATCCACCTGGATCATATACCAACGGATCTGTTACCTGTACTATATATATATATATATATATATATATATATATATATATATATATATATATATATATATATATATATGAGATAATCCTAAGAAGCCAGGCAAACCTGGCTCCAGGATTACACTGAAGATCCGTTTAGGTGAAATCTAGGTAGGTTTGCCTTGCTCCTTAGGATTATCTTCGGTTTTGCTCTACTTAGTGTATTGAGCAGTTTATGTAGTTGTCTTTTTACTGGTTTTGTATTTTTTTTCTTTGGACTTGGAGCTTGAATACCGGACGATTGTTTACACCTTGTTTTTATGTTCTTGGTTCTGTCTTATTTTATTCCCCATTTTGCCTCGGGTACCGATTTGTTCTACTGCAAGTTGAGCTATCCGAGGTTTTCCAAACGAGCATCACCATTTATATATATATATATATATATATATATATATATATATATATATATATATATATATATATATATATATAACGTTGACAAAGATCGTTTAAAGCCAGAAATGCTGTCAGTGGAAGCCTGGCTCTTTAGGATTATGTTATGTTATGTTATGTTATATATATATATATATATATATATATATATATATATATATATATATATATATATATATATATATATATATATATATATATAAGAACCCTTTTCAACCAACATTTCGTCAGAAGAATACGTTGGTAATTATAATATGTTGGTAAATATATATAAACATAATAATGCGAGAAAAGATAAAATATAAGAAGAAAAAAGGAGCCATGACTAAAAAACAAATTACAGCAGGAGCATTTTGTTTGCTCTCTCGGTCTTTTAGGAGGTATGTGAGTGAATTTTTCTCATTTTATACTCACTAGGAACCCTTTACATTGGCTCTTTTGCCAGCAATATTTTCCCTCTCATTTTTATTAATAAATTTGTATTTTAGTCGTAGTTCCTTTTTTCTCCTCTTTATATTTTTTCTTTTCTCGTAGTGCGAATTGTTATCCTGTCAATTTAATATTTATGTATGTTTCTCTGTGTGTGTGTGTGTGTGTGTGTGTGTGTGTGTATGTGTGTGTGTGTGTGTGTGTGTGTGTGTGTGTGTGTAATCTTGATAATCCACATCATAAGACATTAAAAATAAGAAATAAAAAGAACTCAATTTAAAAACAGATCAATCTAATGTATATATATTTTCAAAAAAACATCAATGGAGCTTTTTACTTATTTTCACCCTATGCAAAGCTTAAAAGCCATACAAAGTAGAGCGTTACTTCAGGCGGTTGGTGTGAGAGCCGTAAGAGTTTATGCGCCCAACGACTCCCGCGCGAACACCCATGCAGACACATGCACACATGTATAAGAAAAAATAAACCAGCGCACAAAAATGAAATTTAAACAATTTTCTTTCAACTCATATCGAGAAGCGTTGTTTTTATTTTATTAAATATTCAGTCAATAACATCAGGAAGTTTTTCCCGCTTAAATTCTTGTGGTCAGCCATCTTGAGTTTTCAAAGTGGTTGTTTAGAGAAACTGCGTAAGGAATTCGGAAAATTCTGTGCATTCATATCGCGGTCGAGTCTGCCTAGAAATATAAATAAAAAAAGGGCATTTAATTAAAAAAAAAAAAAGCATTTCACAAATTCACCGAAAATTATTTTCTGAAAAAAAAAACGTTTCATATTCAGAGGAATATTTTTTATTCGTTTTTAATATAGTAACTGAAGTAACAGAGCGGTGGCTAACACCTCAACCAGACGTATGAGTTGACAACGTTTCAAGCTCAGAAGGGCATAAAAAGAATCAAAATCAACGTATAAACCGGTCTGTAGATGTTTTTGATTGCTATGATTTGGACGTGTTTATTCGTCCGTGTCTGAAAAACTTGTAAAACGTATATACACATCTATGCCGGTGAAGGGGTTACTTTAATTAAAAAAGCATTTTTATTAAAAAAAAACATATTTTGAATAAATGTCAAGAATGTTTATCATGCTAAAAATCCCTTCGTATTTGGAAATATGCTTTCCTGGAACTGTGAATAAATGGAAATGATTCACAGTAGATATTTTGAAAGGAAACATTTTTACCCCGAGAGGCATCATACGGAATTTATTAAAAATCAATGAACATTTATTCACATTGGCATTGTCATCTGATGCATTAATTTTTCTACCCACAGGATTTAACATATATCACATAATATAAATCTTGACTGCTGATGCATTTAGAGCGAAACATTTCTATCGAATGTCGAAGTTTCCACCAAATGTAAATAAGATTCTTGTAGCAAACTCCATGTCCTTTTCTTACTCACGATGTCCTCCTTTTAGTCTCTGAAAATCTCCTATACAGTCACTCATTCAGACTCAGGTTTCGTCTCATACGAATCATACTCGAAATGAAGTTATATGCTTGCAAATGCTGGTGGCACGACTAGTTTTAGCTAGGAATAATAAAAATCTCTATTTTATAGTTTTTTTAAAAATGTTTTTAAATAAAAATCCAAACTGCAAAAGTTTAAAATAATTGAAATCAAAGATCAAGAGTTATTCCCCTTGAAAATACAAGGGAAATAACCTCCAAACAAAATTGAATAGACATTTTCATCGAAAATCTTGTAATTTGTAGAAAAATATTAATTAAATATTTAAAATGTGAATTTTAACGATTTTTCTTATTTTCAAGTTAAACATAAGAGCACATATCTGCGTCCGGTGAACAACAAAACTTTCAATTAATTAAGGTTGAATGAAAAGGTTACAAACTAAACATTTTCTCTTGAATCAGCAAAATTTCTAAGAAATGCTGACAGAAAACTCGATCATGTAAAAAACGTATTAAAAATAAAAATGACTGTATCAAGAAAATTTTAATGAAATAGTTATTTAACCATTCTTCAACATAACTACATCAAACAATTCAAAAACTTTATAAAAAAACCCAAAAAAACTGGACAACTCGAGACTGATTTGCTTCCGATTGTATGTATGATGGCCCGTAATGGATATATATATATATATATATATATATATATATATATATATATATATATATATATATATATAAAGAGAAAGAACAATAAGATATATAATCCGGTGTTCTTATTAATTGTTTTTATTTTTACAAAACAGAGCTCAATTCAAATCTACAGAACATAAATATTATAAATTTACTTATTTAAAAATATGATTCCATCGCTACACAGGAATTACCATGTTTCAAAAACAGAAACTAAAAACTTCAAATTCAATTATAGAATTAAATTAAAGTCCCTAGTGCTGTATAATTTTCAAGCGAATTTTGAAATAACTTATTTTGTTATTTATTGAGTTTTATAAGCACATACATTCATAATATTAGTTTCTAAGGATACGGGAAAATTCAATCATTTTAAGAAGGGGTGGTGTGGTATTCATTTTCACTGAAAACTATTGTATCAAAATATGAGTTACTTTCAAAAAGAGGTTAAGTCAAGGTAGGGTAGGGATGCCTTTTCCAACGAATGATGACATCCGTTCAACGCATGTCGTCTGGTCTTTATCAACGACAAAAGTTTTTTTCGGCACTTTTGTTTTGCGGTTAAATTTGTACTTGTATACATAAAGATTTTTTCTAAAAGGGTTGCTTGTATATGAATACGTCGTATTGAACTACAATTTAAAAATATTATTCTTAATATTAATTACTAATAGACTATACTTCTTTTAAAACAAATAAATGTAATAGAATTACTTAAATTATTTTAAAATTATTATTAAATATCAAATATAATTATGTATATTTCATTTATCAGCTTTCTTTTAAACATTATTTAAGGAAAATTTTTGACAATGTCGGCAAAGAATAGCTATTTCATTTCTTTAGTTAAGTAAATTTCTATTTTTTATAAACCTAGTAATATATAGTTTCTCATGTATACACAAAGGACATGGGTCATTTAATGACCTACATATTCTAGCTTTTCTTATTAATTTCCATTCCACAGTAGGTGTTTTATTGATTTCTTTTAAGTTGGTGTTTAGTAGCACCCTAGATGTTCTTTGCACAGATTCCGAAGAATCCCCACTACACACACACACACTACATATATATATATATATATATATATATATATATATATATATATATATATATATATATATATAGTCCTTTATGTGGGCTTGTAGATAACTTGGCGGCGCCCATCTCCTTTTCAAGTCCTTGGCCGACAGCCGAAACCACTAATACGATGCGGATCACCTTCGGTCAGTGCACTTGGTCGTCGAATCAATTGTCCACCTGTTGTATTATTATTATCATTAGCAGGGGGGGATAAATCATGTTCAGGGTAGTGTTTTCACTGCACTACTAGGCGGATGATCTGCACAAGCGGACAAAGGCTGAACAATGGATTCAACGAAGGCGATCCGCATCATACTAGTATTTTCGGCTGTCGGCAAAGGATTTGGAGAGGAGATGGGCGCAGCCAAGTTATCTACAAGTCCACAGTAAGTATTATTATTATTATTATTATTTAGCACGCCTGCATTATTATTATTATTATTATTTAGCCCGCCTGCTATTATTATTATTATTATTATTATTATTATTATTATTTAGCCCGCCTGCTATTATTATTATTTTTCTTTTCTTTGATATCTGGCGTTTACACATTTCTTTTCGGGTCCCGCTCAGGGACCTAAGGTTAGAAATAGCATTATGACACTTTCCACTGCAAAAAAAAAAAAAAAAAAAAATTACATAGATAAAGCCCTTCGTAAAGTGTGGGCTGTACTTGTCAGAACAATTTTTTGTATCTCTTTGAGACATGGACTTCCAGGGATCCCTTCAATTAGTCTACTGGAATCTTTTCCAACCAGCCCAAGGGCTCCAACTGCAACACATTTTTGAGATTTCTATTTCAAGGTTCTTGTATTTTGACAGCTTTTCGAATATCTTCAAATATACATTGCAGTCTGCAGGGACTGCCATATCAATAAGGTGGCACTTATTTTGTTTGTGGTCTTTAATAACAATGTCTGGGCGGTTGGCTTTGATTGTTCTGTCAGTGTGTATTATGTAGTCCCATAGAATTGTAACAGCCCCCATCTCCGTAACCGGGTCTGGGCGGTATTCGTACCAGTTTCTTTCAGTTTCCTTCCCTTCGGAGTTGCAAATTTTCCAGTGCAGATATTGGCCCACTCTGTCATGCCGGGTTTTATATTCAGTGGGTGCCAGTATCGTGCAACCTGATACAAGATGATCAATGGTTTCTGGATATTTATGACAAAATCTGCATTTTGGGCTAACGCAGTATTTTAGTATATGTGCTTGATAATTCCTAGTTAACAAGCATTTATTATTTTTTTATTTTTATTTTTTAAGCGTATCACTCCAAGCAAGGCTGGAGGCCACTATCACGCAAGGGGTTATAGAAGGGTTGGAGGAAGAGCAGATATTAGTGGTAAAGGAGAGGATGTGGAGAAAGAGAAAGACAGTGGGTCGATCAAGGCAAGGGGGTTACAGAAGATTTGGAGAGAGAGCAGATAGGAATGAAAGGTGAAAGGATGTGGAGAAGGGAAGTGGATAGATCAAGGCAACTGGAGATGTCGATTGACGCTACACTTAAACCGTTGGAGATTGTATTTGTCAGGGAAACAGTAATAGGGAAGGGAGTTCCATAGGCGAGATGTGCGAGACATGAAGTTATTGGAGTAGAAAAGACGTCTACATCTAACAGTTTCAACGATGTAGGGGTGGGAACGGGATGCCAGCCTCGTAGGACGTTTAAATTCACGAGGCCTTAGGACAAGCGAAAGCAGCTCATCGGAGTAATTACCGCGAAAGTATTTGTAAAAAAGACAGAGCGAGGCAACATCGCGTCTGTGAGAGAGCGACTGCAGACGAGATGACAGATCAGGGCCAATCACATTGCATATCCGTCTCTGGATCTTATCAAGAACCCTGAGGCAAACAGAAGATGTTCCAGACCATATATGGCAGCAATACTCCATGCAAGAGCGAATGGTCGATTTATAGACTTGGAGGATCGATTCCGGGGAGAAAAATTTCCTGGCTCGGCACAGGGAACCAACTTTCCTTGCGGTGGATGATGCAACTGACTCGATGTATTTGTTCCATCTCAGATCAGCGGACAGCGTGTGACCGAGCAGCCGCAGAGAGGAGCTCTCGAGAAGTTGGTCTTCAGACATTCTAATGGGATGCAGGGATGGATCCTTGTGGTGGTTAATAGAGAGCAGTTTTGTTTTAGAGACGTTAAAGTTAACCATCCATTTCTCGCCCTAGTTCACAACCGATTGGAGGTCCTTTTCAATTTGAGCTGCCAGGTTAACTTTGTCAGCATCACTAGATTTGTGTTTGAGGCAGGAGTAAATTGTGATATCGTCAGCGTAGATGCCGACTTGGGATTCTATGGCGTCAGGAAGGTCGTTTATAAATATGAGGAACAGAGTAGGGCCTAGGATGGAGCCTTGAGGAACACCTGCGTTAGTGGGATAGGAGCTGGAGATGAATCCACTGAGAACGACCTTCAATTCCCGGTTTGACAGGAATGATTGTATTAGGTCAAACAATCGACCTGTGATACCATAACCCTGGAGCTTGCGAAGAAGGCCGGCATGCCAAACTCTATCAAACGCTTTGGAGATGTCAAGGGCCACGGCACGAGCTTCACCGTTATTATGGATAGCTTGGTAGACAAATTCAGTGATGGCCGTAAGCACATCGGCAGTAGATCGGGCTAAGCGGAAACCATACTGCTTGTCTGAGAGCAGATCATGGGATATCAGCTGATTAATCACTTCGGTGTTGATAATGGCCTCGAAGACTTTGCTGAAGAGGGGTAGGAGACTGATAGGACGGTAATTGGAAGGGTCGGAGGGGTCACCAGAGTTCTTAAAGACAGGAACAATGGTTGAGAACTTCCAGCAGTCAGGAAAACAGGACTCCTTGAGCTAGCGGTTGTATAATTTAGAGAGGGCAGGCGCCAGTTCAGGTGCGCATTTCTTCAGGACAATGGCTGGTATCCCGTCACCACCAGTAGCCTTGTGGTGATCTAAGTTAGAAATAATGCCCAATACCGACGACGGGGTTATATGCAATCCGTTCAAGAGGGCCTCAGTTCTGGGAGGGAAATCGGGCAAGGGTACCCCGGAAGAGTCTAGCGTTGAATTGGAAGAAAACTTCCGAGCAAAGCATTCGGCCTTGTCGGCAGAGGTGGTCAGGACCTCAAACTGATTGAACAGGGGAGGAATGGAGGGTTTGTTATTGTTCAGAACGCTCTTGCAGAGGCGCCAATAATCTTTGGAGCCAAATTTGCGGGATGCAATACGTTCCTTCATCCGAGCAGCAAATAGTGACTTGGCATCTTCGAGGATACGCTTACACTCGTTACGGGCAGAGGTAAATAGACGTCTATTGGAGTCGGACAGATCACTACGAAAATGGTGGAAGAAGTGGTTCCTATGGGCAATGGCGGATGAGCAAGCAGCTGTGAACCAGGGGGAGGAGCGCGGTTTGACCTTGAATTTCCTGAAGGGGATGAAAGCGTCGATTCCAGCTTTAACCTAGGAAGAGATCTCTGAAGCACAATTTTGAATGGGGAGCTTAAATACAGCATCCCAGGGGACATCGAGGAGGAAGTCACGAAACGAGTCCCAGTCAGCCCGTTGGTAGCAGAATGTGGTTCTGGTAGTAGGAGGCTCCTTGCAGGGGGGTGGGGCTGAAGGAGATGCTAACAGACACTACAGCATGATTGGAGTTACCGATAGGACAGAGCTGCGTGGCACTACAAGACTCAGGGGTGGAGGTAAAACACAGGTCGAGGAGTGAGGCCTTACAGTCACGGTTGTAAGCAAAACGCGTGGGGAAATCGATTATCTGAGTGAGGGATTGAGAGAGTGAAAAGTTGAGAGTATGAATGCCTGCGAGGTCGGTAGTAGCGTTCTTAAGCCACTGGTTGTGATGGGCGTTAAAATCGCCAAACACAAATATGTAAGCGTACGGATGGACAGAGAGGGCCCTATCTATGCTGTCAGAAATGACATCGACTATCCCACAGTCCTGAGAGGGTGGAGGGCGGTAGAGGAAAAGATTGCTTACAGCATTGAGAAGAGTTAGCCAGAGACACAAGTACGAATGATCCGGCGATTCGAGAGAGCACTCTCTAGCCAGAGGGAGATGGTCCTTGACGGAGACACCCAGGCCATGCATGTGGGTTAGAGAGTCTTTTCTGAGGAGAGGAAGGTATCCAGGGATCGAGAGATCAGAGGAAGGGATAGAGGAGTCAAGATTGGTCTCACACAGGGCCAGTATATCCGGGCACTTAGCAATGAGGAAAGACTCAACGCTGCAGAAGTTGGTTCTAATGCCACGGATGTTGGAGAAGGAGATATTTAAAGGTTTGGGTGATTTTTGGAAGGCTGGTTTAGGTTTATATTTCTGGTTTTTGTAATTCATGTAGGTAAATGGTGCTGGAAAAAGAGAAGGCCTGACTTAAAGGAAGCCGACGGTTATCACCCATGACGCGGGCAGAGAGGGGGTTTGGCACAGCCTGAATCATAATGTGGCCCCAGGGTTGCCCACCGGAGATGACTGCAGGGACACCTTATTATTATTATTATTATTATTATTATTATTATTATTTAGCCCGCTTGCTATTATTATTATTATTATTATTATTATTATTATTATTATTATTATTATTATTATTATTATTATTTCCTTTAATTTCTGTCTTAGACACATTTTCTTCCGGGTCCCAACCTGTGAACTATGGTCAGAAATGGCATTATGACATTTTCCACTGAACATTTTTGTAAAAAATTAAAAAATAAAATCAATCTAAGATCAGAGATATTTTCCATAGATAAATCCCCTTCGTAAAGTGTGGGCTGTAGTTGTGAGAAAAAAATTTTCTATTTCTTTAAAGCATGGATTACTAGGGATCTATTCAATGAATCTCTCGGGACTTTTTCCAATCCATCCGAGGGCTCCGTCTATAACTGGAATTGTTGATGTCCTCATGCGCCACATTTTTTTTACATTTCCACTTCAAGATACTTGTATTTTGAAGATCTTCAAATGTATATTACAATCTGCAGCCACTAACATGTCAATAAGAAGTATATTTTGTTTTTGTGGTCTTTGATCACCATATTATTATTATTATTATTATTATTATTATTATTATTATTATTATTATTATTATTATATTAACACTAATTATCTTTTCGTAGGTAATAATAATTTTTGTTGTTGATCAAGATATTTAAAAACAAAACAGAACAATCATTAATTTTAAGAAGTTAATTCTAGAGCGCTTTCTGTCGCATGAGATTTTGAATATAAAGAATGTAAGACAGACTCAAATACATTTACTATGTTTTGGTAGCAAGTAATAAATATTTTCAGTGAAAATGATTATTATGATATTTAAAGAACTAATATTTTCACTGCGAAATATTTATGAAGGAAACTATTTTAGTCAATCAGGAAAAAAACTTTTCTATGGAAGACAAGTGGGACACTATTTCAATAATTTCATGGAGACATAAGAAATCAGTCGTTTGATCGAAAAATTAATCCTTATATATACAATCTACTCCTTGGTAATATTTTAAAATTACGTCGTCCTCATCTTCTGTAATATAAAGCAAAATTAAAGATATGTTCCTTTCAACTGCACATTACAATTACCTAAATTATATATATTATATATATATACCTATCTACAATATTAATTTGAAATATATTGGGTAACTCTTCTACGTATTTTGTAGAAAATTCTGTTAAAAGTAATGTAAAAGCTATATATTTATTTGTTCTTTCAATCAGTGCGTTTTAGCTAAGATCTAGCGAGTGGGAGAATGATGGCAAGAGAAAATCAGAAATGATTACGAGTCTGTGCACCCGTACTTAATAATAATATATCAACTACCGTGCAATATATTTTTTAAATAATTTTTTAGGATTCTTTGTATATTTATTTATTAAAGGATATCAAGTTTTTAAAAACAAAAATCCTAGAGAGGCAAACCTTTTTAAAGAATTAATATTTTTAAAAATATCGAATTATTAAATCGATTTTATAGAAAATTACGAAACAATATCTAAAAAAATATCACTGAATTTATTTTATTTTATTTTTTTGTCACAGACTATAGACCTGGAATATAGATAAGAAATAAAATATATCTAAAAGGTTAAAAAAGGGATATTATTTATTTTATTTTTATTCCAATCCAGCGGTATTAACTTTTCTTCTATGCTATGATTTTTCTTTGCCGTTTTTATTTTTCAAGGAATAATCTTTAAACTGTGTAAACCTCAATATGATTCGCTTCAATACACAATTGAAAAACGTTAAATTTAAAAAGAATAGATGCTTTATATATATATATATATATATATATGTGTGTGTGTGTGTGTGTGTGTGTGTGTGTGTGTGTGTGTGTGAGCTGCTTTCGCTGGTTCCCAGGCCTCATGAATTTAAGCGTCCCACGAGGCTGGCATCCCGTTCCCACCCCTTCACTGTTGAAACTGTTAGATGTAGACGTCTCTTCTACTCCAATAGCTTCATGTCTCGTACCTCTCGTCTGTGGAACTTCCTTCCTTATTCCTGTTTCCCTGACAAATATAATCTCCAACTATTTAAGTGTAACGTCAATCGACATCTCCAGTTGCCTTGATTTATCCACTTCCCTTCTCGACATCCTTTCACCTTTCATTCCTATCTGCTCTCGCTCCAAATCTTCTGTAACCCCCTTGCCTTGATCGATCCACTATCTTTCTCCACATCCTCTCCTTTACCACTCCTATCTGCTCTTCCTCCAAACCTTCTGTAACCCCTTGCGTGCTAGTGGCCTCTAGCCTTGCTTGGGGTGAAAAGCTTAAAAAAAAAGAATATTTACATATATAAATATATAAAAATATAAATATATAAATATATATATATATATAGGCTGGTCACTCGTATTCGGGCGTCTATCCCTATTGCAGACGCTCGCTTAGGCACATTTTAATTTGTTCAACACCCACAGAGCCAACCAGTGGTTTATACTGCAACTATGCTGAGCAAACTTTAGTTACAGTTTCTGGGAGAGAGCGTGTTATCTAGCATGATCAACAATCTAAACAACCCTAGCACACTCAAACTCTCGGTCACAATGACTTGTGACTTCGTGCTAGCACAGCTGTCGACGGCCACCAAAGGTTCCATCTACCCAATTTCACTCACAAGGCTTGGGTCAACCCATGGTATGGGTTTTCAGACGCTTTCCAAAGGTTCCGCACGCTGGGATCGCACTCTCCAGACGGATAACATCAAGAAGTCTACTTACTGACAAATCAACCATGATGAGGTTCGAACCCGGGTCTCATGGTCAGAAAGCGAATTATATATATATACTGTTTATACATTATTTTTATAGATACAATTTATTTAAGTAAATGCACTGTTTTTAATTAAGCAGCATTAATTACATTCGCCAGTCTGAATTTTCGAGACATTTCGTAGTAAATATGCGTTCCCCGACAGGAATCGAACCTATATTCCTATATGAAAACTCTTGTTTGATCTGACCTGCTATATCTTTTAGCTATATAGAAGCTATAAAAATAACGTATAAACAGAAAAATATATTAAATAATTGTCGGACTTCATTATCTATCTCTGTCTCTCTGTCTCTGTCACTCTGTCTCTCTCTCCATATATATATATATATATATATATATATATATATATATATATATATATATATATATATATATATATATATATATATTTATTTATTTTAGGATGTTACACCTAAAACATGTAAAATCGCTACACAATTGCAGTCGTGTTTCAATGCGTATCAATGCCTTTCATTAGGCGGTTGTAAATTACTGACCAGTATACGATTTATTTAGATTTAAAAGCAAAATACAACGTCTTTTTAAAAAAGAAAAAAAAAGAAAAAGAAGGTGATAAGATGAGACTGCAACTATGTAGCGATTTTACATATTTTAGATGTAATATCCAAAAATAAAATAAAAAATATTTGTCTACTTTGTATTGAGCCCTCTTTGAAATTACATGTTATGTACGTTGGAATTGTATTCTATCTGTTCTCATCGTACCTGTACACACACACACGCACACGCACGCACACACACACACACACACACACACACACACACACACACACATATATATATATATATATATATATATATATATATATATATATATATATAAGGAATCCATAAAATCTCTTTACAATTTAAAAGAAAAATATATTACAATGACAATGGATGAGATGTCGTAATTATATTTGTTCTATGTACTTAGTAGTTACCAAAGTTTTTAATTACATTGCATTTGTGTATCTCAGGTATCCTGTTGATGAAAAAGGTACTAATAAATAAATCACTAAAATTTCTAGACCGGTGGACTGGAAGGGTTTGACCTACTTCCCTGACCACTTTGTTTACCAGATTTCACTGTCTTGTACTTCTTTCTATGCGGTTATGTTATAGATATTGTGTATCGAACAGAGATACGGGACATCACAAATCTAAAGCAGAAGATCACTGATGCCACCATTGATGAGGCTATGATACTGCGAACATGGCAAGAAATCGATTACTGTCCTGATGTGTTTCATGCAACTAATGGTGCCCATATAGAGGTCTATTAAATTAGCTAAAAAAATTCAATATCTATTCCTCACTTTGTAAGAGTTTCCACGTATTTGCCTGTTCATTTTTTTCTTGATTTTTTTAAATTGTAAAGAGACTTTATGGACACTCCACACACACACACACACACACACACACACACACACACACACATATATATATATATATATATATATATATATATATATATATATATATATATGGGAGAAGGTACCTCTGACTTCAAAACCAGTCTGGAGAGGTTTGGTTCCGTCAGGCTATCTTGCTCAAGAAACACCATTTCTTCTGCAACTGCAGTAGATGTGGTGGCCCTACGACACTATGGGTCACGAGATCACGTTATATATATATATATATATATATATATATATATATATATATATATATATATATATATGTATATATATATATATCATATCTGTCGTAGAGAGCACGTCTCGGAGTTTCATGCGGATACGCAATCTCCAGGTGCAGAATACTCTTTCTTTTTACGTGCCATGTACTCACTGACCGTTAAGCGTTACGAAATTCGCGTTCTCCTGGTGCTGATTTAAAATTGTCTGTTAAGACTTGTTCATTTTATTATTGTTGTCTATATTACTTAAATTAATTATTTATAACTGATGTCAATCAAAGTCTTAAGTTAAAAATTGTAAGTTTAAAATTTGAATTTATTTAAACACGCTATGTATCAAAGGGGAGTACTGCCTTTTATTCCAAAAATCGTCGTTAGTTGTAACAGAAATAATTGGTGCTTATTAAAATATATTCCTAAAGTAATGTCTTATAGAATAAACTTAGATCACACGATGCTAACTTAATTATATGTTAAGACAATATATATAATGCATTTTAAACTTATAATTACAAAGGTAAAATTATATATACATACATAATAAAATAATCATGTACGATCTATAATATGGAATTATATATGTATATATAGATATGTAAAAATGCTATTGATGACGGGTGCTATGAATATTAATGAATGATACATATTATATTAATATTAATAAGGCTTATAGTAAAATCTATTTAAAAACTATTTTAATCCGGCTCAATGTACCTAAGCAAGTGTTTACTTTTATGTCTACATGTGGCTATCAATTCACTTCTTTTATTCAGTAAGTTAGGATTATTTAAATGTTTTAAGATAATAAGTGTTGTGGGGCTCTCTCCTTTTATACAAGATGGACTCGTCCAAAGTATATTTATACTGACAGAGTTGTAAGACAGGGTAGAGATACGTTGAGACAGGGTGAGAGACACGGAGACAGACACAGGGTGTTCACAGAGAGTTATACGAGAGTCCAGAGAGAGTGAGAGAGATAATTACGGCTTCACTTACAGAGACTTGTACATATACTTTCTACTAACCCGCATTACTGGACTACTAATCTTCATTTCAAGTTTGTATTCTTACGTTTAATACACTTATTTTCCTATTTCAATTACTGGTGTTGTTTATTTATTTGTGCAGGATTCCATCCTCGGAATCCATAACAATAAGTTTCTCTAAAAGACATGAGTTGCATTTGTCTACCTTGCCATAGTATCGTTTAGCTTTCGTGATTATCACCTAATTAATAAATGGGATCTTATAATTGATTTTAATCGCCAAAAATACTTGAAAAAGAATGTTGTGCAGTTTTTGTATTTAATATTGTTTAGCGCCATTTGATGATGGTACAAACGCAATTTCCGATTGTTCTCCGTTGCACCAAGGTAGTATTTAACATCGTCGTCTGTGATTGCTTTTTTCTAGCGCTGTAGTATATTTAGCTGTATTATTGTCAAATATTTCTTTGTTACTGGAGTTGGTCACTAACCTAAATTGTACTGATTTGTGTAAGTTGTCAAGGATCTTTTTATGGTGGTTAGATTTTTGTTGTTGACGTAACTGTGGTTGCAGGAGTCATTAGTGTATACTTTACTGAAACTCGAAAAAAGTATCTACCGAAATTCTTAACTGTGTCATTTCGATATGAGTCTAAAATGTCGATAACGACTCTGATAGTGTGTTGATACTTTTTATTTATTTTTAAAACAGAAAAACAGCTTTCAAAATTACTGAAAAAAGTTCTTCAAATCGGGGAATAATTTTAATTTTACAGTTCAATCAAATTAATGTTTGGATAAAAAATATATTCATAATAATATTTACTTTTTACCAGTTCTTCCGGTTGCAGCTGCGCACGGAATTAAGAGTTTGAATGGAAATACGAACTTTTTTTTTTTGCCGATTGCACGTCATAGACACCAGAATGCATTAAACTAGTGGGCACGATTCCAGATCGAAATACTATCAATTAATACATTAAAGAGACAGGGTACCTTTTTTACCATCCACAACAAAGGTCGAGAAACAGATCGATAACCAGACGCGATTCATTTGATAAAATCCACACTTTTATTTATTTAGTATGCAAAGCAGTAAAACTACCAAGGCACAAGAGGTTACAGGCTGTGAAAGAATTAGGAACAGAAACATTTAAAATGAGAGGGGTGAGAATATAGTAATCAGGAAGACAGTAGATAGTCATTGACATTTGAATTTTTGCAGATTAAAGTTGGGTGAAAAGTATGGAACCGGAAGGAATTTCCACAAGCAAGAAGTGAGAGAAAAGAAACTGTTAGCATAGAACTTACGGCTACATCTAGCCAGCTCAACTGTAAATTGTTGAGATCTTGACGCCAGTCTAGTACTGCGCTTAAATTAGAAAAGTCTAGGTATCATAGCAAAGAGCCCATCCGAACAAATACTATGAAAGTATTTATCGAAAAGACACAGAAAGACAACCTTACAGCGATTGGAAAATGCCTGAAGTCGAGCTGCCAGATCAGGACCGATAATATTTCAGATTCTTCTTTAGATTTTATCAAGAAGCTCGAGGTAAATATCATTGGCACCAAAAGATATGCGACTGCAATATTCTAAAACATGGGCGAATTGTAGACTTATAGAGATGTATGATGTTATTTCTGGAGAGAAAAATAATGTAAATTAAGAAATAGACGTTTGATTGTAGTATCAAATGTTGTAATTCTAATCATCGTTTTTATCTTTTCAAAGAATCTGTTTCATAAGCCAATATATTGGTATATGGTACGTTCTTGGACAAACTCATTGGCAGAAATATAATTTCTTATACCCCATATTCATTGTATTCAATTATTTGGTACACTTGTAATACCCACAGGTTTAAATTCGAAGTCATTCTACTGAATCCGCGAAATGGGATCCTGTTATTAATCATTCCATCGCGGAAAAATGTTTATTTTAGAGTTATTAGAGTTGTCAAAATTCACTGGGAAAGTAGAGAGAAATTCGTCGGATCATGAAACACCAAAAAGTAATCTATTTTAATAATATCATTTTTCAAGTGTTGTTTTAATTTGATATTCGTAGCTGTTTTATCATTGTGGGTTATTCCCATATAGCTTCACCAGTTGCGACAAGAAATCATTAGGCGGTGCTGTCAAGCACCTATAAAAACGGTACACTTCCTGTCTTCATCCTCATATCTCTCTTTTCCTCATAGCAAGCTTTAGTAGCAACACCACTGGGATCTTGTTCCCGGGCATGGAGATATATTTCCCTTCGCGCGCACGCACACACACACACACGCACACACACACACACGCACTTACTAATTTGTAATGTCTTCTTTTTGTTGCAAGCATACTATGTAGTTTTTCTCTCTCTCTTGTTACTCAGTTATATAAAAAATATATTAAATATCACCTTGTTGAAATTCACCCATTTTCTTACATCCGTTATTCACACGAGCAAAAATATTGTTTCCACTACTTTTATTCTAACTAGAAGTAGTGTCGCATTATCATAAATAAGTTTATTACATACTAGATTATATCCGTAACTCGTTGGGTTACTGACGGTTCAGATTATAAAACACTGCATTTATTTTAAATATTAAAAAAAGTATCTGTTTAAAGATAGCTGAAGTATTAATAATTACCCTACAAACAACTGGACGAAACAGCAAAGAGGGATCTCTTTGTGTCTATCTTTAACTTTAAAATATTTCAAATGAAAAAATTGTCTGTCTGAAGAAAGCTAAAATAAAAATACTTACTGTGTAAACAACTGATATTTTTAAATCTTATTCACTTAAAATATTTTAAAATCAGATTAACTTAAAAGTATGTTTTAAACATTTAAAATATTGTTTTTTCAAAGAAAGCTGAAATATAAATAATTACTCTCCAAACAATTGGACGAAACTGCAAAGCAGGATCTCTTTACGTCTGTCTTTAACTTTAAAATATTTTAATTAAAAAAATTGACTGTTTGAAGAAAGTTAAAATAAAAATGCTTACTATACAACTCGTATTTTGAAATCTTATTCACTTTAATCAGATTAACTTAAATCATTATTCACTAGACGGACACACGACACAAGCAATCACAGATATTTAGTATTGTTAGCCAAGACAGCAGATCCTAAATGAATTTTTTGTTCTGACTCCGATAACTATGACTAAAAGATGAAATATTTTAAGAAGACAATAGAATAAAATAATACATTCAAGGATAACATTTATTAAAATCACTGAATGTCGTATTCATAAAAAAAAAAAAAAAACCGTTTTAACACATTAATGCCCACCATAAAATCCCATATTAATCATTGAAATCAAAATAGAGAAAAAAACTGTATTAATTATAGGTTAAAAAAAAAACTATTTTAAATATAGGCGTCTAAAAATTTGTATTAATTATCGGGGTATAGTTCAAATATTTCTACTAATATGTTTATAAAAAAACATCACAAAAATACGCTGGGTGCGTCGTCAGTGATATATTACTCGGTCCATTGATAGTGTCTTCTTCTATGTGGTGTATCCCTTGATGACGTGGGCGATCATGGCTATCCACAACCTCCTATCACTCGTGACTCTTAGCAGAGATTGACCCTGTTCCGTCATCCATTCACAAAAGTTCGTCAAATAGGTGGCCCTCTGTCTTCCCCTAGCTCTCATATCTTCGATATGCCCTGTGAGGGTTAAGTTTTCCGAACGCCTTCCTCATTATGTGTCCCAGGATTTTCAGATGTCTTTTTCTGAACCTGAGTATAAGTATGGTTTTTGTTACCATTTTCTGTAAGAATTACTCTCTCCGTCCATTGAATTCTCAGGATTCTTCTGTAGACCAACATTTCTGTTGACTCCAGTTTCCTCTTCATCTCTGACGAGACTGTCCAGCATTCACTACCATACAAAAGGATTGAGATCACATAGCAATTCAGCACTCTTTTCTTAGTTTTTAACGAAATTGTCTTACGTTGTCTAACTTTTGGAAAGCATTTTTCGCTAATCAAACTTGCGTGGTCTCCCAAAATCTTAGCAGCTGACACCGCCTTTGTAGGTCACACGACGGCGCGTATCCCAGCAGAAAACTACGCTTAGCTTTTGTTGCGGTGTGTTAAATTCTATCAATAACCTATTAAGTTCTGTCATTCCAAAAATGAGATGGGGGCTAATAGTGGATTAAGCATGATATGCAAGAAAAGTTACAGTTAAAGAACCGAATAAAAATATCTTTGAAAGCAATGTACCAATTACGTTAAAAAGACTACAATTCAAGTAGTGAATACATTTCCACTTATTACTTGGGAGAAGTTAACTTATTTTTTCCCTTTTTTTTCTCAAAATATTGTCAAATGTTCAATGTTCAAAGGTGTAATATATATTTTGATATCATAGTTTACAGCGAATGTATATGCGTATATCTGTGCGTCAGAGTGCAGTTTATGTACAAAAGCTTACACAGAATTTTAATTACTACATTTCAGATGTTTAGAAGAGGAAATATGGCGTTTTATAGTTTAAATACCATCTAGTTGTTACGTCATGATTTTAACTAGCATCGCCAGTTGTAAAAATGTATTAATTTATATATTAAACATTTTTTAATGCTGGTAGTGAATAGACATCTACTTCATCACTCCAAGAGAGTAACGACTTTTAAATTAAAATAAACGGAATTATGATCTGTTTACTCTTTTTATCTGCCTATATCTCTGAGATGAGGCATTATGATTACTTGCATTATTTACATTATTCGGGCTGTTATCCTCATCTTCACATCTTCGTGCCATATTCACAACGTTTTGGCCGCTGTATGCTTCTCCACGTGATTGGAATTTCGAACCGAATCCTTTATTTCGTCCACCGGAGTAGACTGTTCTAGTTCCGCGTGCCTTGCCTCTTTCGGATGTCTTAGCTATTTCCTTCAACCCAACTCTCCAAGTTTTGGTTGATCACTGAAGTGGCCTGGTATTGAACTCACAACTCTTTAGCGCTAGTCTAACCAACGTCTTTATCCACTAAGCCATGTATCCTTGAGGATAAATAACTGAGACGTCCAGAAGAGGCATGGCACGTGGAACTAGAATAATCTGCCCCAATGGACAAGTTACTTTTTGTATTATATTATTTTACTGCATATTTATTATTATGCGTTTTAGCCCGTGAAAATTTCTATTTTAAGTTTTTGAGGAATCTTAATTCTTCAGCTAATGATTGAATAAGCTAATGGTTCTACGACAATAAAATATCCATAGAAATTACCCTCTTTAACTCTCTAACTTGAATGGCCTTCGGGCCTTGTACAGGGTGAAAATTATTGTAAAAAACATAGTTTAAATTTAGCTCAGCTATGAGTTAATTAATAAGATTTATATCACTAAATCATTATCCCCCCCCACCAAAAAAAAGAGAAAAAAACGGCTTTACAATCTAAAAAAGTTTTCTGATTTAAATAACCTGAAAAGGGTTGATAAGCCGTAAAAACGAATCAATCAAATCAACCGGGAAAATTTGACAAAAACACACTGAAATGTCTACCTGATGATGGTCGTTCGAAACGACTGAAAGCCCGGCTAGTAGAAAAATAAGACCTGATAAAACCGGAATTTATAAACAAGGATTCATTAACGGATTCGAAGTTGATTGTATTTTATTATTAAATATTGTTTGCGAGAGTGATTCTTGCCGTATAATTAGCTTCAGTATTTGTTTTTCGTTTGAATGATTTACGTTACATAAATTGAATACGCACTACCTAATTGATATATATATATATATATATATATATATATATATATATATATATATATATATATACTTTGTTTTTAATTTCCATTAGTGTTATCGCCGATAACATCAGCTTTCAACCTCATATCTATGCCAATGACACAACCCTTTACTCCGGTCATGATAGAAAGTCTGATACATGCACACCCATACACACATGCATACACACACACACACATATATATATATATATATATATATATATATATATATATATATATATATATATATATATAAAATACTTATCGATATAAAAATCTAAATCTAAAAGTATACACACGCACGCATACACACCTCCATCTATATACATACATAGGCCCACATATATACAAACATTCACACAAAATATATATACATCCATACACACACACACACACACGCGCACATATATATACATAAACATACACAAACATGTATACATATACATATGTATATATACTCATGCATGTACATATATACACACACATAATTGCATGCACATCCATATATATATACTGGGCAGTCAGCTTTGGCTCTACAATTACATGGAGGTTTATTTTCCTGTTTCACTGCCATGAAATCTTTGTAAAAGAAGGTTATTGTCGGAACTAATTATAATGTTTAATATCTACTAACACAGGATAACTAATTTTTAAAGCTTTTCTGTTGAAAGTTTTCTTTAAGGGATTGCTATTATTGAAATGCTTTTCTTTTAAATTTAAGAAATATTTGCCAATATTAATACTAGATAACTTACAGAAAGGTGGGTTAAACTATATTGTCTTCACTTTTCTGTTATTGGATTGATTAGTTGTATTATTTTTCAAAGCTTCTTAGTAACTTAATTCTTGTTTAAAATTACTTTTTGGAGGGCTTCATAATAAGCGAATATATTTTCATTGAGGATTTTACTGTTTGATGATAATCTATTGCTCCTAGTAATTAACAGTATTAGGAATATGATTAATTATTGACTTAGGGTGATTAGAGTTGACGTTAATATAACTGGGGGTTTGATTATCTTTATGTAATCTTTTGAATGTATTATATAGAAACGTTGAAAGTAACATCTAAAAAGTTACCAATTTTATGGTTAGAAGATATTTTAATCTTAAAACCCAGAAATTGGAAAGCTTTTCTGATCATTTTTGTATTTTGGAAGATAGAGGACCATTACTATTTTGAATAAGAATAAGTCAATCATCTCTGGAAAGACCTACCTTGTTAGGGTCAATAATCCTACTGTAGGTATCTAATATGTATATCCCTACTAAATCAGCGAAGGAGCGGAATCATATGCTCCCATAGGAACATCGAATTTATCATTATGACGTTTAACCCAAGAGGAATTTCTACACATTAGTAGAGACCGTCTAGATCAGGGGTGGGCAAACTACGGCACGCGGGCCACATGCGGCCCGCCAAACGATTTCGTGCGGCCCGCTTTAAAATGTTATTTATTAAAACTATATTTTTCCTTTAAAAGCCCTTTATTTTGCCAATTTTAAATATCAATTATTTTGGTTTATATATACTATGCGGCCCAGTAAAACTATAAATTTTTAGAATGCGGACCTTGTACTAACAAGTTGGCCCACCCCTGGTCTAGATGTTACAATAACTTCAAGTTCATCATTAGTAATGTTAATATAATTTTTGGCAAAATTTAATCTTTTTAATAATAGGTCTTTCGAAATAGAGGGTTAGAAATCAATAATGTTGAATTGAATAAAGGTAGCCTTATTTTTATTAGTGATACTCCGGAACCATTTAATAGATTGATACGATAGGTTTCCTGTATAGTTTGTATTATTTTTTTAAGTATGTTTTTTGAAATTAAGCCTAACTCAATTTTGAAAGGATTTATTAATCGGGATTGTAGATTAATCTCGAAATTAGGTTTATGGGCTTTAAATAGAAAATAAGCATTTTTTATATGAGTTGTTCCCATTCTGTCTGCAACTTCAAATTTATTGGCAAATTTAGCAGTATCTCTATTGATTGAGGAAATAGTGCTATTGTTATTGTCTTTTTTTATAGATACTAGTGATATATATATATATATATATATATATATATATATATATATATATATATATATATATATATATATATATATACTACCAGTTGAAAGTATTTGGCAACCCTCAAAATGTTTTATTTCTCATCCTAGAAATGTTATTTACAATGAAACAAGTTAACCACAATGGTTTTATTTATTATACTAGATACAAACCTTTTTGAGTCACATCAAATTCACATTAAACCAATAAAACACACAAAAAATCTTCTTAAACTTTTGATTCATCAAAATAACCCCTATAGCCACTATTATTGCTTCACAGATTCTCGGCATTCTTTCCACCAAAGACTGGAGGTAGACTGAAGATTGTTCTGACCAGCTTCCCTGCAAGAGTTACCAGAGGTGAGCCGCACTTATGGGTTTGTTTCGCTCTGACTTTTCGGTCTAGTTCAAACCACGCCAGTTCAATGGGATTTAAGTCCACTGATTGCGCCGGCCAAGACATCAGTTGAAGGACGTGCTGTTCCTCTTTGCTTATAATGTACCTCTGGCAGAGTTTACTAGCATGCTTTTGGGTCATTATCTTTCACGAGTACACATCCTTGACCCAAAAGCCGCGTTCCAGAAGCCGATCTGATTCAATTTTCCCTTCACCTGGTTCAAATCCACGACTTTGCAATTGGAAAAGTCCCCCCCACCAACACACAAAACATGACAGAGCCTCTTCCATGATTTACGGTTGGTGTGATTCAGGAGGTTACAGCTCTCTCACCAACTCTTCACCGCACATAGACCATCCTACTTGACCCAAAGATTTCGAACTGATTCATCAGTCCAAAGGACTTTATTCCACTGCTCTATTGTCCAGTCTTTGTGCGCCTTAGTCCACCGGAGCCTTTTGACATTGTTTGGATTCCACAACAATGGTTTTTTGACCGCAATTCTGCCATACAGGCCAGCTTCACAGAGTCTTCCCTCACAGTGGATGTTGACATATTTTTTCACGACATTGAAATATAATGTAACTTTTGGAAAACATTTTATTCATCCTCAGTACTAAAGAAGAAAAACGCCTTCAAATCACTTTTTTCAAAAGATATCTGGTTATACTAAGGTCAAAGTTACTGAGGAAGACTTGTATTAGTTTAATAAATAAAACCAATAACTTGGACGGATTTAAAACTTAATCGGTCTTTAAACTTTAAAATCGGTCCAAGTTATTGAAACATCCTACACATATATATATATATGTAGAGAGAGAGAGAGAGAGAGAGAGAGAGAGAGAGAGAGAAAGAAAGAGAGAGAGAGAGATTTAAATCACATAGGCGTCTGATGAGAAGTCCGGCAAAATTTGCAGCCTGCAATGATGTTTGGTTTTACTGGCATGATCTGCGATTGTCTTGGAGAGGATATGAGAGTTTTCGGGAGATAGAAGCACCCTCTGTTCTATGTGTGTTTGAAAGATGGGCAAACCCCGTGCCCTGTTGTTGTCGAGAAGGTGACAGCGAGGTGATGTTTGAGTCTCGTGAGATGGAGACAGACTCTGTTCTTCTCGTGATCAGGATACAGAAACACGCTGTGAACTGTAACTGTCTGGGAAATGTAAACGTCGAACAATACACAGTGAGATAATGGAGAAGAAGGGGAATTTGAAATGGCATGCACACGTCATGAAACCCAGAAATCTTTTCACATCTATCCTTTTAGGCCTTAGAAGAAGAGGCAGACAATAAAAAAATGAACTGTAACATCATACGCTGAGACCCAGACAATGGTACGTAGCAGAGACATAAGAAGGAAACTGGCCCCAGTTGCTCAGCAGCGCATTGATCATTCAACCACAATTGATCGTGAGACTGATGATAACGATAATGATTTGGTCGAAAGATTGCTTGATTTTGTTTAGCGGCGTATCAACCTCTATGAGTTATTTAATGCCAAAATCTAAATATTTTGATTGGTTTGATTGGTTGATTTTGTTTAGCAGCATATCAACCTCTATGGGTTATTTAATGCCGAAATCTAAATATTGTGTATTTGTGCAATTTTATGCTTTTAAATACCGATATGTTGTAAATAATTTTATAATTTCAAAATAAAGGTATGTTGTTTAGATATATAGTTTGAAGATATTTTTGATAATTTTACTATAAAAATGTTTTTTATATTTTTTTTAGTGTTGTATTGATTGTTATTTGGCTATAAAAATGTATTGTTGCTCATTTTATTCTAAAATTATACTGTTGATTTTTGTTTCGGGTTCACTATTTGCCCATGGCTGGGACCCCTAACAAGTGCTACCACTCCGGGACAGGGTGGATTTGGGAACTACGTTTGTTAAACTAATTCCACCCCCTCCAAGCAAGTCGGAATTGCTACTAGTACGCAGGTGGTTACAGGGAGATAAATTGAGAGAAAAGAAAGTGTATAGGGAGGATTGAGGAAAGGAGAAAAAATGAACGGGATTCAAGAAGATGGCGATTGACGTTTCATTTAAATTTTTGAAGATTGTGGTTATCAGTGAAGCAAAGGGAAATGCAAGAAAATAAACTGTTAGAGTAGACGTGTTTTTTGTAGCTATTTCAACAGTAAACGTGTTTTGTAGCTATTTCAACAGTAAACGTGTTTTGTAGCTATTTCAACAGTAAACGTGTAGGACCAAGATGTCAATCCATTTAAGAGATAGCACCTCAAAACCTCCAATTTCCCGATCAGAAGCCTTGCTGCCGAAAGTAGTTCATCCTCATACCGAGGACAACCCGGTCGAAAGAGAGGGTGATAAGGTTATTTTTATTGGATTGGCTACGTGCAGGCTCGCTGATGACGACGGTGTATGAAGATAATTCCTGCAGGCTTCTTATCTTTCAGGTAATCGTCTCTCAGTCGCTTTTGATTAAAAACGCTTTCAACTATAGTGACGAGATCGGCTATTAGAAGTTTCGCTAAAATAAAAATGATTATTTTTAGACCTTTTCTCTCTTCGTCTCTAATCCTTCCTCCGTCGTTTTTTTTATTTTCACAATGTTTGTGTTTCATCAGTTTTGTTAATCACCTTTTCACCAATGAAACCATTTCGCATCTATGTGTAATCCTTCAACGTGGCTATGGATGCTTGAAAGGCGCAACGTTTAACCTAAATCGAAAAACAACAAAGATGGCGGATGCAGTAGCGTCACGTGAGTATTCGCGCGCAAACGTCTCAATATTATTTTTTTCAGACTTCAAGAAAGGACCAAAACTTTTTAAATAAGTAATACTGCCATATTTTGAAGTTTATATCTAAAATTGCTTTTAAATATGTCTGGAATAATTGAATTTATAATGTTATAAAACGTCCTAATAAAATGCCATGCTTAAAATAAAACGTAAACTCTTCGTTATTTATTACGAAACCTGATTTTTAAAAAATAAAATCCAGTGAATTTTCAGACGTTAAATTGCCACCGTCACATCATATCAGGTTTACAGGTATTTTGAAATAATCTGTGTTAACTTTGCCTTTATGTTATTTTTTAAATGTAATAAAGGAAGGTTATAATAGGAAAATTAGTTAACAATATAGTCTAATTATCACAAGGTTTAGTCGTCTAAATCTTCCATATAATTGTAGTCCAATTTTCCCAATTCTTTTTACTCCAAATTACCCATGCATTAGTTGACTTAATCTCCCACACATCAGAATTCCACTTCTTCTCATCCGTAGCAAGCAAAATATCCCGTAACATAGTATTTGAAAATTCCATGACTTTGTAACATAGTTTAAATTTCGAACGTTCGAATTTTACATATCTAAGAAGTCCAAATTTACCCGTGCTTTGTAGTGAAAATGTCATGTCTTTCCCAAGTGAATTAGCAAAAAACTGAACACAAAAGAATAGTTTAAAATATTATAGTTGGAATCTCTTAAGTCTGAGTAGTCAAAAAATCTCATGCTGTAATAATCCAAATATCACAAACATTAGAAGTTCGAATATTCCATTCCTTACTTGGCAAAATTCGTCAGTTGTAGTTCAAATCGGGACGATTGTAGTTGAAATCTCCTGGACCTCAGTACTGTGAAACTGCAATATTAATATTCGAATCTGTAATTCCTTGATAGTTCACATTTCATATGCTTTAGTATTTCGAATTTCTTGAACAATAGTAGTTCGAACCAGCCATGTCTTAGTAGTCCGTAATATCCAAGCTTTGATTTCCTCTTATCATAGTAGTTTGAATGCCCATGCATTAGTAGACCAATCTATGTTTTAGTACTTAGAATCTCTCATGCATTAGTAGTTAGAATTACCCATGTTAAAGTAGTCCAAATTCCTCACACTTGAGGCGTTCGAATGTCGCTTGTATAAGTAATTCACATATTCCATAGATTTGTCGATCGTCTCTCTCATGCTAGATAGCTCAAATCTCCTATGCTGCAGTGAAACAAATATCCTATGTTTTAGTAATGCAAATTTCTCTCATATTAGAATTTCGAATCTTCCATATATTAGTAGGTTTAATCTCGCCAGATTTAGGAGCCTAACTTTTTTATATGTTGGCCGTTCGAATCACCTAAGCTGTAGTAGATTACATCCCCATGCTTGAGTAGCACAATTTTCCATCAGTTAGTAATTCAAATTATTCATACAATAGTCATTTGAATCGGCCATGTCTGAGTAACCTAAACATCATATACATTTTAGGTCATTTTTGACACGTTCTAGTATATTGAATTTCTCTTTATGTCAGTATGATGAACTTTCATACTTTAGTAAAAATCTTCCATACATTAGTAGTTCAAATTTGCCATTCTATAGTAGTTCGGATGCCACACATATTAGTAGTTCGAAAATCTCATGGCTTAGTCGACCAATCACCCATGTTTAGTAATTCGAACCTCCCATGAATTAGTAGAACAAATCTCCCATATCTAGGTAGCACCCAATTCAAACGCATCAGAAGTTTCTAATGAGACCTGTACTATTATTTCGAACATACTAAGGTCTAGTAAATCACATCACCAATTTTGAATAGATTGAATCTCCCATGTCATAGTAAAACAGATAAATATGAATAAGAAACATTACATTGAATCAAGTGCTAGTCCTCCTTCTGAGAAACTTGGTTCACTGTGTCGTGCTAGACAATTTTTATCTCTAGAATCCATCTAATATATTTATATGTCTACTATTCGTCCATACAGTAAATAGTGCCACCAGATCTGGTCTTGAGCTCTTGCTTTATATTTAAAGAGTCTTGATGAAATGAAAGGAAGAAACCTCAATGTTCTTTGGCCTGATCTGGCATTTCGCCTTCAGTAACATTCCCACCGCCGTAATGTAGGATCCCTGTGCCTTTTCTATAAATACTTTCATGCTAATTGTTCGTTATGCTACCTTATCTTTATGAATTTAAGCGCAGTACTAGATTGGCAGCTAGGTCTCATTAATGAAAAGTTAAATAGGCTAGATGCAACTGTAAGTTCTATGCTAACAGTTTCTTTTCTCGAACTTCTCACTTGTGGAGCTCTCTTCCGGCTTCATGCTTTTCTGTTAATTTTGATCGTCAAAAATTTAAAAGCAGTATCACTCATTATCTACTCCCTTCTTGATTACTCTTCTATTGCTCTTTTCCTTAATAATTTTTTCATACCTTCGTAGTACGCTTCTCGCGTGTCTTAGTATTTTATTTTAAGGATTAAGGATTATCTGACAGTGCTTTAATTCCAATTTCTGATCGTAGATTGTTTTAGAAAAGTGTATCTTAAGTTCTATTTATTGAACGCTAAATAATGCTGATGTTTTGTTGAAGGTAATTCTTATCTCAATTTTGAACACAAAAGTTTTTTTTTAATGAGATGCATTTTAAAACTTGAGACAATCTTGCCGTCAGAAATATCGTTTTTTATGCACAACAAAATGATTAATTTAAAATAGCAGTTCAGAGAAATGATAATTATTATTATTGAAGTATTAAATTCAAAAGACATTATATCAGTGATTCTTAGAAATTTGTGAATGTGTTTTGATACACAGATTTAACGTCAGACACAACTGACTGCGTATGTTTGTATCACACCTACCAAACCGCTATTATTGTTGAGGGATCTCCCCTTTTTACACAAATGGATTCAACCAAGGTATACATATACTACTCCCAGTGAATACGCGGCAGTACGTCAAGTCAAGTAGTGGTAGTGAACGTTGAGTCGGTCGGTAGAATAACGTAGCGACAAAAGTCACAGTAACAAGCACGTAGACTAACTTTTCCTACTAACCCGCATTCCTGGAACTACTAACCTGTATTACCAGTTTGTATTATTACGTTAATATAATTATTTTCCTATATTCATTCTTGGCGTTTGTTATTATTTGATACCGGATTTCATCCCGGAATCCACAACAATTATAAACCTCACATAAAATTCCCTTTTGGTTAATTCTTCCGGAACTTTTGTTCATGTTTGTTAAATTTTGGTAATTTTTAGGGGAAATATGTATGCAAAGAAAAAGAGACGAACATTTAAGCTTGTAGCGAAGCTTCATTAAACGAAATTTGACTGCAGCCTGTAAGTGAAGTTTGATCATTTCTTTTATAATGGAGTAATTCGATGTGGAGACAAATATGTTTGCCTTCCAGTATTATGGGAAAAAATATAATTAATGGAAAGAGAGATATAATGATGCTTTCACAGTTAAAATTTATTTTTATTATAAACTACCATAAAAGCCACACATCGTGCGGGATTTTACGCTAGCTCGTGCGTAGAGCAAATTGGGCATCCGACCCAAAAATAATTGGATCTTTGGTCCAGCTTAGAAAACAGCAATGATAATTTTGAAAAAAAAAAAAACTTTGAATCGTTCAATTCACTCCATGGAACTTCAAAACCTCACGTTAACTATTATTCGGACTATAAGTACAATTCCGATCAAAAGATCGATTTGGGTCGAAATTCCAATTCAGTCCGAAAATTGAGTTCTTCATATCACAAATTCCGTGGAACATCAATTGAATTGGATTCTTCAAATCACAACTAACTCTGCCAACTTCAAAACCTCACGTCACGAAGCCTTTCACTTTAAATCTGATTCCTTGACAAACTGAATTTAAAATATTATTTTTTTTAAATTCGCAATTTTTTTGTGTTACTTTAAACTCGATATAAATTAAAAACATTTCAAATCACTAATTTTTTTTTCAATTATTTTAAAATTTGAATTTTTAACTGTTCCCTCGTCATCTGGACAGAAATTCTAATGCTGGATGTTCAAGCGCCATATAAAGGGCACATTTTCAATCCTGGTATCATCCTGATTCCAAAAACGTACAATATGTCGATGTAGAGCAAGCGTGGCACGAGGGAGACATTTTTTAGGCACACGGACGGACAGACAGAATTTGCCATTTATTTATTTAGATTAGATTAGATTCAGCACGAAATAAATTTAAGCCATTACATTAACAACATAATGTGAATTCAATCATGGCAAATGAACTGCATTTCTCTTACGTGTCTAATAAAAGAGGGGCGGTTGATGATAAGGGTCGGAATTTTTCTCAGTATGAAATAAGCGAGTGTATCTTAATAAAAAAGAGATCGGAAAAATTTAAATGGTCAAATTAATAAACGTGGTAGTGTAGGTAACTGTAGCGATCAGAAAATCTTGGCATTTGAGAATACCTCTAACTGTAAATTATTGCACATGTACGCACAAACGAAATGTTACGAAACGCCATTCCATTCTTATGGTGAATTTCGTGATATTTTTGATAATTTGAGTTTAGCAAAAAAAAACTATTCATAATTTTCCTGATTTTATTCATATAATTTATATAAATATATATCTAGCATTATGAATCTATATTTATAATCTAGGTGCCTATTTTCAAAATCTCGGTGACAATCTGATATATCTAGATCTCTTGATAAATCGTCTACAGTGGCAACATTGTACGAATGTCTTCTGTCATATCTGAAATTATTCCATAAAAGTTTCTAACAATAGAAAGAATTCAAAACCTAAATAATCAAATAAATAAAAGTGAAACCGAAAAAGACACGTTTATTTATAAATGATATTTATAAATACCTCTTGATATAATAAGTAAGTGGATTATAATATTTAGAATTGCAACACTCTTAGCAGAACGAAGTAATGTTTGAAATTTTTTACACAATATTAGTTTTTGGAAGTTTAACGAACAGTTTTTACTGCTTCTTGTTCGTTAATTTCTGTTTTCTCCGGCGAACAGCAGAGAAGAACTTGTTGGCTTATTCACCTTGTTTATACAGACAAAGAGTAAATCTAATTGTTGGCTGGAAGCAGCGGTACAAGAAATTGTCATAATAAACACGGGCGGGAAAGAATTTGTTGCAGACAAGCACGAGTGAGATCACACCAGGAAAAAAATAACAAGTGGAATGGTGAAGCATTTTTACGTCTTATTTTTTATTCATTTTCTAAAGGAAGTTAGAAGAGGGAGAAAGAGAAAAGGAAAGGGAAGGGAGGAAGAAGAAAATGACAGAATCGAGTAATAATAATAATAATAATAATAATAATAATAATAATAATAATAATAAGAAGAAGAAGAAGAAGAAGAAGAAGAAGAAGAAGAAGAAGAAGAAAAAGAAGAAGGAGAAGAAGGAGAAAAAGAAAGAAAGTTAGAAGAGGGAGAAACAGAAAAGGAAAGGAAGAGGAGGAAGGTGAAATTGACAGAATCGATTAATAATAATAATAATAATAATAATAATGAGAAGAAGAAGAAGAAGAAGAAGAAGAAGAAGAAGAAGAAGAAGAAGAAGAAGAAGAAGAAGAAGAAGAAGAAGAAAGTTAGAAGTGGGAGAAACAGAAAAGGAAAGGAAGAGGAGAAAGGAGCAATTGACAGAATCGAGTAATAATAATAATAATAATAATAATAATAATAATAAGAAGAAGAAGAAGAAGAAGAAGAAGAAGAAGAAGAAGAAGAAGAAGGAGGAGAAGAAGAAGAAGAAGAAGAAGAAGAAGAAGAAGAAAGAAAGAAAGAAAGAAATGGTATCTTCAACGTTTCAACGATTCTTCGTATTTGTTTTTAGTTGTTAATTAGAAGCACAAAACTCGTAATAAAACGTTTTTTTCCTCAAACGAATCATTAGGGGTTGTTTTAATCATTACATCCTAATCAAAACAAGTCACTAAGACACAAGGGGTTACTGCGAGTGAAAGTGTATGAGAAGACTTTATATTATAAAAACTAAAATTGGGTGAAGAGTGGAATGGTTAGTTTCAGTCATCTTAATATTTCAGTTTCACTCCAAGTGAAATGGTCAGAATTAGAGGTTGCAGTTCCGACTAAAAGTTGCAGTATCTCATTTTTAGAGACGGTATCTTCTTGCCGTTGACATTAACGTTTCTTTACTTCTTGAAACACACATGTGCAAAATGTGATCGGAAACAGCAAATCTCTCGTTTTATGTACCGCCATCTTTTACCACCTTCCCGCATTCGAAAGGTAGGAATATTTTTTTCTTTGTCGGCATATGCTCCCCTAATGGTTACCATTGTTGGGGGAAAGGATCCTTGGGTCACCGTTTGAATAAAACAAAATGAGAGAAAAGATTGTTTCGTGTTCAAATAAAATGATATTTATTTAAACGTAGGATACACAGATTTTAACTGTAATTACTAATCATGAAATGAAAGTTAGAAAATTCTTCTCTTCGACTGTAAAGAATTGAACATAAATAGACTTACAGTAAGGAAGAGAGAAAATGAAGTTGGGAGACAAATGAAAGGGAGTCCGCGGTTGCTTTGGTGAGAAAGACAAGACGCCGAGGTTGACTCGGATCTCTTTACTGCCGTCAGTCTTTCTCCTGAGTTGAATGAATGTTTGGTTTTTATAATCTTGTGTAGGCTTTTTGAGACCTGTGTTTATTTACTGGCGGGAGCTGATTTTATTGGCTATTTATTTTTTATGAAATTGAGAATTTGAAATATGTTTGAAACCCGGAAGGCTGCGCGGAGCCCTTGTGCGGTGTGTTTAATTTTGTCATTTGCTCTTTCGATTTGATATTCACTTCCGCTTACTCTACGCTATTCACAGTGTTTTCCCAAGTGGTCACCCACCTAAATAATGACCCGGCTCGACTTGACGCTGCTTAACTCTCAGTCTGATTTAAGAATCTGTTAATCTTCAGTATATAAACTTATAAACGTGTGTGTGTGTGTGTGTGAATATGTGTGTGAATATGTGTATGTGTGTGTGTGTGTGTGTGTGTGTGTGTGTGTGTAAGTAGTGCTGAAACAATTCCTATTTTTTAAATATTTATTCTTGAAGAGAGTTAAAGATGAAGACACTTTTCTGATGTCTGATATTAAACGTTTTTGTTCTTATTATTTATACTATTTAAATTCGGGCTATTTTCCTTATCTTTGTAGTTGTTATCACAATTTTTCGGCCGTTGTACTCTCCGGTGTTCATCAGGTGTCGATCCAACTAAACTACAGTGAATTTCGAACTGACCCTTTTATTTAATCTACGAGGTTAAATTCGTTCTTGTTCCACTGCCCATGTCTAGGGATATCTCGGCTCTTTCTTTTTTTATTTTTTTGTTCTTGTAAATAATGTTTACTAATTATAATATTTGATCGACTTACATTTTTTATTTCCATCTGTAAAGTAGGTATCTTTTTTCGAATAACTATATTAGAAAAATAAAATTTAAAATGCATCTAGATGCATTGTAAAGGAGAAATAATACGATGAACAGAGTCAAAGATTCAAACAAATGTTTTATAGAACTTGTTTGTTCTTTGTAACTCATGAAGGATAACTCGAACCGTTAGCAAGACATTAACGTCACCCAATCACATTAGGAGCAACTTGGGTATTTCTAATAAAATTTAACATAATGCAAGGCTCGAAAGTTGCTCAAGGTAGAGTGTTGTGGTCAAAATGGTAATGATGAATCTGTACGATTTGAATTGAAGAGAAAACTGTTACCGTAAGCTTTATTCTAATATTTTCTTTTCTCGTACTTCTACTATGTAGAACGCTCTTCCGACTTTTCGCTTCCCTTCCACCTACGATCCTCGGAAAATGAAATGCAAAGCTAATCGTCAACTTCTGTCTTTCTGAAGCATGTTCTTTTATTGTTCTTTCTCTTGACTAAGGTTTTCTCATTCTCTTTCACTCTCAGTAACTCGTTCCGTGCTAGTAACGTTATCGCCTTGCTTGCGGTCAAATGATAAACAAAGAAAGAAATGAAGATTGTGTGTATAAGAAAAAACAGATGATTATTGATTCTTGACTTGAAGAGACCAATATTGATATGTCCCGGAATTTAGCCACGCAGGAGTTTGGTTCGCATTGTGGCAGTTCATGAGAAAAGGTTTTCAGGGCTAAATTTTCTTCTTACCTTTGAAAAACGGAGGAAATTAAACTGAATCGACTCCGTAGAAGTGGCACAACGTGTTCTAGCCGTAAAAGTCTGAACTCGCAGTATTAAAGAATGGTGGAGCGCATCTGAAAGTTTGCTATGGACATTGTGATAGAATAACATCAGGCTTGCAAAATTGCATTTGTGGGAAAGTGGCTGTAGGGTAGAAAACTAAACACCAAGAAGAGCACGTCAAGTATTTTGAATTCTATCAAAGTTGAAAAATAAGTCTTGAACAGTTCCAGGTAAAATATGGTGCCAATATGTGATTACTTGGCTTTCTTTTAATCATTTCACCCCAAGCAATGCAACAAAGATACTAAGATGCAGGGGATTACTAAGTGTAAAAGAATATAAGAAAAAGAAAAGAAAAAACATTATTAAAAATAAGGACAATAAAAGAACAGAATTTATGAAGAAAGAAATTAATTATTGACATTGCATTTAAATTTTTGAAGATCAAAGTTGACTCGAAAGAAAAAAGCCGAAAAAGAGTGAGCAGAACTTTCCCCTTATATAGGGTGACCCAAAAATCGGGAACTTTTTAACAATCCAATAAAACCAAGAGTGATCGAAGAAAAATATTTAATTCATTGTAATTGAAACCTTAAAACATGCCATTTAAGAAACAATGATGGAATTTTCATTTTTTTAAAATTACGTCCTGTAGATGGCGTCCTCCTATACGAATGCATTCTTGAAATCTGCTGTTGAGATTCCTCATTGACTGCTGAAACATCTCAGCTGGGATTCTGTGAATTTCATTCTCGTTACTAAAATGGCGAAAGGTTTACTTGCTCAAGGTCACTGTCTCGCAGTGTTGCCACTTGCTCATGTCTGGCAATACGCACTTCAAAAATTCCCGTTTTTGTGAGTCACCCTGTATTTGAAATACGGACATGAAGCATAGTTTATGTCATCATATTTTTGATAAACAATTTTTATTTATCATCACTGGACACTGATTTATATAAAAAATGTAGAGAAGTAAAAATGTCCACTTTTGCTTTTCGACTGGCCTATGTAGTATGATGGGAAAATGATTTTCTAATGTTAGGCGCCTTTTCATACTGTTTCAGATGACGGTGAAACATTGACTGGCCTAAATTGATTTTGGGCGTTAATAATTCAACAATAAATCTACCATTTTTATCGCTTTCAGACAATAGCCTTCTTCATTAATCTGAACGGAACAACAATAAAGAAGACAGAATTGACACTGCAGTAAATGTTGGAAGTTCAAAGTTTACTTTCAAGCAAAAAGCTGGAAGAGAGATCCACAAGCGAGAAGTGTGATAGAAGAAACTGTTAGCAGAGAACTTACGGTTACATATTTCTATTTCAGCTGTAAAATGATAAGACCTTACCGCCAATCTAGTACAGCGTTTAAATTCATAAAATCTAGGTACCATAGAGGAAAGTTCATCAGAACAATCATCATGAAAATATTTATAGAAAAGACACTGGAAAGCTACATGATGGTGGTGAGATAATGATTGAGGCCGGGATGCCAGATCAGGTTCAATAACATCGCAGATTCTTCTTTGGATTTTATCAAGAATCTCTAAATACAGAATAGAAGCACCGCTCCTTATGTGGTAGCAATATTCAAAGTATGGACGAATGGTAGACTTATAAATATGTAAGATAGATTCATGCGAGGAAAATCGTCTTGCACGACACAATGAACTACCCTTTAGAGCAGCTGACCTAGCAATGGATTCAATATAATCTTCCCACTTCATGTCAGCTGAAGGAGTCGCAACGAGTCACTCTCCTGGAGTTTTCAAGTAAACAGAAAACAAATACAATCTTCTATGTCTTTAAATCTTGGATTAAGAAAATTATAAAAAAGAAAAAAACAAAATATCAGGTTTGTTCATAGTTTTACTTTTATGAATGACAAAAGATTTTGGATTAAGACGAACTTTTCCCAAGTATATGTTTCATCTTATTTGTGTTAATTTATTGTCAAAATAACTGAGAGTTACGATAAAAGCAATCAA
>OZ038480.1:26004482-26046982 GCA_964036315.1 Acanthosepion esculentum
AAGGACATACTTTTTGATGCCTAATAGAAGGTGAGAGACGTTTCTCCAACCATATTAAGCCCACTCCGTTTATTAATGCCACATGCTTCCCCAGAGCACAAGCATGAAGCAATAGTTGATTCAATTTTAAAGGGTGTTTCATTAAGACGGATTATATATAAGAGTGTTTCATTAAGACGGATCAAAGACAGGAGTAAATAAATCAGTGTTATTGGTGAAAATTTATTTATTTCTCTATTGGATCATGTTATTTAAGTCATGGCAATTATGTGTGAAAATTAATATCGTCCAAATGTCCGCCAAATCTGAAAGAAAAAGAAAAATAATCATTAGACGTTTAAACTTAATTCACATTTAAAATCGGTCCAAGTTATTAAAACACCTTTTATAATTTGTCTGCTTTTATGATATAAAAGGTTTTAACTACGGAAGAGTTTATCAAGCTCTATATAAGAATGGTGAAGCCAGGGATGTACCGTTGGACATCTTGAAAGTTTTTGACAGGATTTAGCATGCAGAAAAGTGTCTATGGAAAAATCTTTGACCTGACCCAATCTTTCCTATCAAATCGTGGAATGAAAGTAATCCTGAACAGTCACTCTTCCCCTTCCTTTTCGTACTAATGCAGGTGTCCCCCAGGGCTCCATCCTTGATCTTATTTTGTTTTTAATTTCCATTAGTGTTGTCCCCGATGACATCAGCTCTCAACCTCATATTTATGCCAACCCTTTACTTCTTTCATAATAGTAAGCCTGATCAATTGATAAGGTCCAAATTGCAGCTGATATTCAAAATGACTTTCTGTCTGGTGTTAACTAGAGTAAAGGTTGGCTTGTTAATTTTAATGATTTCAAAACTAAACTGCTCACTATTAATCATCTGAGAGACCCATTTCTACCTACCATAACTGATGCTCACCAGAAAAGTGACTTACTCTGCCTTCTTGGACTAACATTCTCAGTTGACATGAAGTGGAATGACTATATTGAATCCCTTGCTTGGTCGGCTACTTGGAAAGGTTGGTTCACTGTGTTGTGCTAGACGAGTCCATCTTACATATCTATAAGTTTACCATTCATCCATTTCTTAAACTGTAATTTTTTAACACTTTAAATTATTTTCCGATCACCTTTTCATTCAGACCTCACCATTTATTGAACGGTGAAAAAAATTCCGACCCTTCCCAATTATTAGAAGAACCACCCACTTGTATGAGACACCGAAGAGTAGATAACTCGTCAGATACACAGACCATGTGGGCATTCAGCATTTGATAAGCCCGCGAAAAAATGTGGTGTCCAAACCAGAAAAATACCATTTAGCCAACATATAGAGGAATGCGGAGGACAAAATCTGCCAAATTTTAGCGTCTCCCATTCTAGCAGTGCGAGTACAGAACCACTGAACAAAGACGGATTAATAAAGCAACATTTTCATCGACAAGTTCAAGCCATTACCTAATTCATTGCATAAATAGATTCTACTATATTTTTCTTACCATAAGCGACATATCTGGCCAGTCGCGCCCCTTGTTTTTTCATTTTTTTCATTTATTCATAAGAGTCAACACGTGGAGATACAAACTGTTAAAAACTTTTTGAAATGCTAAGCAAAACCAGTTAAATTAAAATAACACCAAATTATTTTCTAAGAAAAAAACACTGAAAATCCAATTATAAGTAAACAAAGTTTTAATTTTAATATTCCTCTGAAGAAATACATATATTATAAATAAATATAAATATTATGAGCCTTTTTCCCAATTCTTAATTTAATCTATACAAGTTTTTGTACAGTATCTTTCTAAAAATTTCATTGTTTACATACATATATATATATATATATATATATATATATATATATATATATATATATATATATATATATATAGTCCATGTAATAAATCCGTTGGTATATAATCCAAGCGGATTCTAATAATATAAAATATCAAAACTGATCCACAAAAAGAGCTCAATTTATATATTATAACAGAGTATATATATTAAACAATAGAGAAATCCAAAATAACCTCATGAGAATAGACTATTTCAACTAACGCCTATGCGTGAGCCATTTTCGTATATCTCAATTGGTGTGCTGATAAGTTAGAAACTTAAAATTAAATATTTAAAAAAATATCCAAAAAGGGCAGCTATCTAAAATATGATATATTTTGGTAATTTTTAAAGGAAAAAATATTTTTTATTTTTGTTATATTACTAATAATTTGTTTTTTTAATTTCGTTTTTTTTAACTTCCCTTTTTTATGGCCATATTTTAATTTTCCTTTCGATTCTTTTTCATAACCCTAATTTAGATTTTATATATAGATCAAGGCGGGAGTGCCACTAGCACGCAAAGGGTTACAGAAAGTGGGAGCAAGAGTAAAAAGGTATGAAAGAGGAAAGGATGAAGAGAAGGACGGGAAATAGATCAAGTCATCTGGAGATGTCGATTGATATTGCATTTGAATAGTAGGAGATTATAGCTATCAGGGAAGCAAGTAAGAGGAAGAGAGTTCCACAGATGGGAAGTGCAAGATGAAGCTATTGGAGTAGAAGAAACAGTTACATGAAACGACAGTGAAAGGGTGTGACTGAGATGCCAACCTAGTAGCATGCTTAAATTCATGCAGATTGAGAACTAGCGAAAATAGCTCATCGGAGCAGTTACCGTGAAAGTATGTGTAGAAAAGACTGAGGGAGGCGACGGCACGTCTGTAAGAGAGCGACTGTAAACGAGATGCCAGATCAGGGCTAACAACATTGCATAAGCGTCTCTGGATTTTGTCGAGGATCCTAAGACGAACAGCTGGTACTCCAGATCATATACGACAGTAATATTCAATGCAAGTTCGAATGGTTGATTTAAAGCTTTGAAGGATGGACTCGGGCGAGAAAAACTTTCTGGCGCGACACAGCGAACCAACTTTCCTTGCGGTAGATGAAACTATTGATTCAATGTAATTGTTCCATCTCATACTAGCGGACAGTGTGAGGCCAAGCAGTCGCAAAGAAGTGCTCTCGTGGAGTTGAGCATCAGACATTCTAATTGAGGGTTCTCTGGGGTGGGTAATAGAGAGCAGTTTTGTTTTCGAGGCATTAAAGTTAACCAGTCAATTCCTGCCCCAGTATACAACCGATTGGATATCCTTTTCGAGACCAACGGCCTGGTTAATTTTGTCAGCGATACCAGATTTGCTATTTAGGCAGGAGTAAATAGTGGTGTCGTCTGCATAGATGGCTACTTGGGAATTGATGACGTCGGAAATATCGTTAATAATGATAAGGAACAGTGCAGAGCTCAGGATAGAGACTTGGGGAACACCTGCGTTCGTGAGAAAGGAACTGGGGGAGAAACCGTTAAGGACGACCTTCATTACAATTTGATAGGAAAGATTGTATTAAGTCAAATATTCGTCCTGAAATACCGTATCCCTGAAGCGTACGAAGGAGGCCGGCATGCCAAAGCCTATCAAACGCTTTAGAGATATCTAGAGTCACAGCACGAGTTTCTCCGTTATTGTGAAGTGCTTAGTAAATAAATTCAGTTATGGCCGTGAGCACATCAGCAGTAGATCGGGCAAAGCGGAAACCATATTCCTTGTCAGAGAGAAGATCATGGGATGTAAGGGGCTTAAACACTTCAGCGTTAATTAAAGCTTCAAAAACTTTACTGAGGAGTGATAGGAGACTGATAGGAGGGTAGTTAGATGGATCAGAATGGTGGTCAGAGTTCTTGAAGGCAGGCACAACAAATGAAAACTTCCAACAGGATGGAAAGCAGGAGTCGTTGAGGCAATAGTTGTATAGTTTGGAGAGGACAAGAGCCAGTTCAAGAGGACATTTCTTCAGGACAATGGATGGTATCCCCTCCCCACCGCTAGACTTATGGGAGTCTAATTTAGAGATGGTGCCCAATTCCAACGATGGGGTTATGTGCAAATCTCTCAACACACCCTCAGTTCTAAGGGGAAATCGGGTGTGGGTACAGCGGACGAGTCGAGCGTTGAATTGGATGAGAATTTACGAGCAAAGCACTCCGCCTTATCAGCTGAAGAAGTCAGGACCTCAAATTGGTTGAACAAAGGAGGTATTGTGGGTTTGCTGTTGTTTAGTACGCTCTTGCAGAGACGCTAATAATCTTTGGAGCCGAATTTGCCAAATGCAACACGTTGTTTCATTCTATCAGCAAATAGTGATTTTGCTTTATTGAGGACACCCTTGCGCTCATTATGGGCTGAGACAAAGAGGCGTCTCTTGCAATCTGACTTGTCGCTACGGTACAGGCGGAAGTAGTTATTCCTATGGGAAATGGCAGCTGAGAAAGCAGCAAAGAACCAAGGGGATGAGTCTGATTTAACCTTATATTTCCTTGCGGGAATGAGAGCCTCGATTCCAGCTTTTACCGAGGAGGAGACCCCTAGAAGCGCATTCTTGAACGGGGAGATTAAAGATTACATTCCAGAGGACATCGCGAAGGAAATCACGGAACGAGTCCCAGTCAGCTCGTTGATAACAGAAAGATGTTCTGTTGGTAGGAGGTTCTTTGCTGGGGGCGGAATAAAAGGAGATGTTGACAGACACAACAGCATGATCAGAGTTGCAAGAGAGCAAAGCTGAGTGGTACGACAAGACTCAGGGGTGGAGGTGAAACAGAGATCGAGAATTGAAGCCTTACCGTTATGGTTGTTGGGGAAACGGGTGGGAAAGTCATCCACTTGTGTGAGGAATTGAGTAATTGAGAAGTTAAGGGTTCGTATGCCAGTAAGGTCAGTTACAGAGTTTTCAAGCCACTTCCATGATTGGCGTTAACTGAACACGAATATATGAGCAAACGGATGAAGAGAGATAGCCTTGTCTATATTGTCGGAAATGCTTTCGAGTACACTACAGTCTTGGGAGGATGGAGAGCGATAAAGGAAGAAGAGGTAGTTTACAGCAGAATGTTTCGGATATTAGAGAGAGAGAGAGAGAGAGAGAGAGAGAGAGAGAGAGAGCTCCCTAGCCAACGGGTGATGGTCCTTGACGTAAACTCCTAGGCCGTGCATGTGGGTTTGGGAGTCTTTTCTAAGGAGAGAAATGTAACCAGGCATCGGGAGGTCAGAGGAGGGGATAAACGAGTTGAGGTTGGCCTCGCAGAGAGCCAGTATATCAGGAGACTTCTCAATGAGGAATTATTTCACACTGCAGAAGTTGTTTCGAATGCCACGGATGTTAGAAAAGGAAGTTAAAGGGTTTAGGTGATTTTTTTAGAGCTGGTTTAGGCTTACTTTTTTGATCGCTTGTTGTCATGTTGGGTAATGTTGGTAGTGAAAATAAGTAGACCTGAAGTAGAAATAGCAAACGGTCATCTTATGAGACAAGAGCAAAATCGAGCTGGGACAGCCAGAAACATAATGTGGTCTCAGGGTTGCCCACTGGAGGCGTATGCAAGGACACCTTTCCATGTGCGACATGGCACTACAGGAACCCCGATACATTATACAACTGTTGATCAGAGCGGCCGCTCAAGACGCTACGCAAGAGTTAAGTCTCCTGTAAACATTTTTTTCATTAAAGCCAGACAACATCCGCCCCCAAATTACTACCACTCGGGCGTTTTGTCTGGTTAGTTCTATATATTATTATCATATTTTCAACGGCTTCCCCTTTTTAAATAGTTAATTTTAAGTTTCTAACTTTATATCAGCACACCACTTGAGTCGAAAAATGCGAAAGCATCGACGTTAATTGAAATAGTCTGTTCATAATGTAATTTTAGATTTCTCTATTATGTAATATATATATATATATATATATATATATATATATATATATATATATATATATATATATATTATATAGGGGGTTGGACAGAATAATTGGAACAGGTTCAAATTCCACTCCTATATTTCAAAGACCTATTATATAAAGATCTTTAACTAAAACTTCGTAATTGCAGGTTATATCTATTGTAAATACGTTTGTTTATCTAATTTACTGTATTTGGCTTATTTACCTTTAAAATTTAGTAAAATTTAAGCTAAATGCGTGACCTCTCTGAGTTCGAAAAAGGGCAAATTTTTGGAGTTCGCATGGCAGGAGCCTCGATCACTAAGGTTGCGGAACTGTTTGGTTTATCAAGAGCTACCATATCATAAACTATAACGCAATTCGAGTAACAGGGCAAAACCTCTAACAACCGTAGCAATTCGGGCCGGACTTACTGACGAGGGGCGACGTGCATTGAAATGCAATGTGTCAAAAATCATCAGATTACTGCGGCCAAATTGACTCCTGAGTTGAATAATCATCTGAATAGTCCAGTTTCTACTGAAACTGTTCTTCGTGTGCTCCATAAGGCTGGATATCATGTAAGATGCGCCGTAAGGAAAACTCTTCTCTCCACTCGCAACATTCAGAAGAGGTTGAAGTAGTGCAGATATCACAGTGTCTGATCTGCAGACCAATGGTAGCAAGACATATTCTTAGACGAGTCCAGTTTTTCTCTTTTCCCAACTTCAGGGCATGTTTATGTGTGGAGGCAGCCCAAAGACCCTTGCAACCCTGATTGCCTTCTTCCAACAGTGAAGCATGGAGGTGAATCAGTGATAGTTTGGGCTGCCATATCATGGAAATGTCTCAGTCCAATAGTTGTCCTGCATGGTAGAATCAACAGCAGAGATTACCTGGACATTTTGGGAGATCATGTTCATCCAATGGCCCAGACTTTATTCCCTAATGGTTACTGCATCTTCGAAGACGATAATGCTTCGATACATACTGCTCGAGTGGTTAAGAATTGGTATGAAGAGCATGAAATTGAGATATAACACCTGGAGTGACCTCTCCAATCACCAGATATCAATATTATTGAACATTTGTGGTGGATTTTGGACCGACAATTTAGGAGCCGCTATCCTTCACCGTCGTGTCTTAAAAAGCTGGAGCAGGTGTTAATGGAAAAATGGCCGAAAATTCCTCTGGATGAAGCCAGGAAGCTGTATGATTCCATTCCTAGCTGTATTAAAGCTGTATGTAAGGCTAAACGAGGACCAACTCTATATTAAATAAATTTTAATTGAATTTAACAAGTGTTTCAATTATTTTGTCCAACCCCTGTATTTAGGTAGCAATCCTTCATTTAAACATATTCTATTAAACAGAACGAACGGGTAATGTCTATTCTATTTGTTAATGCTTTTGATGAGTCCTATGTCCTTTGTTATTTTGTTTTTAAGAAATTCATCAAACTTTAGAAATACATACGTATGTAAGATTGCGCAAACGTATTTACCAGACGTCTACATTTAACACAGCACCCTGATTTCAAACGTTCTTTTCAGTTCGAAAGCCTCCATTATATCAGTAATCACTATTTTTATACCACTCTTCTAAAGATAAAGAAAATATGAAATTCTGAATTCTCTCAGAGATCAAACCCTGCCTACGTCTTTTAAATGAATAAATATATGTGTAAAACGAGATGCGTTTTAATAGATATCGTGTTAAAATGAAATGCTACTTTTTCAAATCTGTCCATCAAAGAAACTCTTGTACGTTATTTATTATGATATCCAAAATGTATTTTTTGTTGTTATTCGTATCGACATTAAACGTTTTTCATTGCCCAATCCCTGTCTCAAATTGTGGACTTGTTTCCTTAACAAAACGGAGCAACAGGCCCACTACTTGATTTATTTCTTACCACCTCTTTCCGCTGTTGCCGAGCTTCACAACGCTGCCCTCTTGGTAATTCTGACCACTATTTTGATTTTCCAGGCGTAGCTTAGATGTGACACAAATTATGGGGTATCCAGTGAAGTTCCAACTCACTACTCTGTCGTAATTGTTCTAGCGAGGCATGCTTCTAACCATTATACCATGTCGAGGTGCCACTATGTGGTATATATAGATATGTTATTCCAATCCTCTGTTTAATAGGAACCCCCTATCTATAAGATCTCTTTTCGTTACCATCATGTTGATTGGAACTCACACCGGGAATTTCTCCTTGACGCTCCTTAGATTAACATCTTTAACCTCACACTGCGCCAATGAAGTTTCCTCTTGGGCCAAAGCCGGTATGGACGCTTTCTCCCTTCGGAAATATCTCAATCCTCCCCGTGGTTCACACCAGCATACTCGGTCGCTACAGCACACAGGAACCATTATTTTAGCCTATTCGTTGTTGTTCGCAATAAATATAAGCGAGTACTCGAAGAAGCTAAGTTCCTGTTTGTCGAGAGAATGAGGCACCGCATAACCTTTAACAACTTTGGCTCTCGCGATTACTGGCGGCTCTGTAAAAGGGAATTAAATAAGCGTAAGGTCTCTATCCGCCTCTCACTCAATACGATGTGTTAATATCTGCTGATTAAGCTGAAGGCTTAGCCATAAATTATCCTCAAACTCTACTCTTGACTCATATTGAATATCCCTACATATATATTAAATAAATTGTACGTCCACATATTTTCTCTATCGCTCTCTTTCACTAAACTTCATGGTTAAGAACCACCACGCCACGCCCATTGTAACGAACCACCCTCTTTTCTTCGTATTCCATTGGTAAGATATAATTCCACTCGTGCAGCCTCTTCCTACGATACACTGCCTTGTGGAACCGACTCTCAAGAGGATGGTTCCTTGCCCACTAAAATCTTGGCTTGTTCAGGTCTAGGGCCAACCTTTATTTTCTCCACATATCCCCATAAACTGTACCTCTGGCTCTGTTACTCTCTATCGCGAGTGACTAAATTTTGAAATTTTAAGCATGCATTGTTTTGACGAAAAGGAGAAGGTGCATTCTTTAAGTAGAGTAGCCGATGAAACAACAACAGCCCATAGTTGGATCGTGACAAGCTGGAAATAAATTGTCTCCATTATCCCGGTCGTAAAAAAGACTGCAGGCTGATTCTCTATCTGACTTCTTTTTTCTAAAAGCCAATTGTTTTAAGGAATCCTTTTTGTAGCATCAAGCTTTCAAGATCTGAATTAACTCACAAAAATATTTTATGTCTATTAATGACTCCTGTATAAAAACATGATTGTTTTTTGTGCATTAATTATTGGTTTTAGAATTCTCGGTTATTACGGCAAATAACAGTTTCATTCATCCTAAAAGCCCGATTGTAAAGCCAGCTATGTTTTCTGCTGTTAATAAACTTCTCGGGGAGTCTTTAAGTCAGTTCCAACAGCAAAAGTTATAGTGGCGCGAACCGACCGAGCGATGCTTTGCATCGATTGGACATGTTTAATTGAGATATAAATAGATTTAATGGGATACAAACACTTAAGAGGAGAAATCAAGTTCATAAATGGTAGAATTATCAGTGATTACAGCAGTTCTGTTGCTTCCACCTCATGATAAAATAAAAATAAGATTATGAATTTAATTTAAAATTATCCTTGCCATACAAATGAAACGGGTTATTTCAATTAATAATAAAACAATAATTGATTGAAATAAATAGTAACGTGTTTGGGCATTATCTAAATTTAGCTGTCTTATACAAGCCATAATGGTGACTTTCCAAGAACGTTCGAAATTATCTTCGATATATATATATACATAAAGAGAAAGAACAGACATATTAAGAATCTATAGTTCTTAGTATTTTTTTAAAATGTGCTCAATACAACATAGAGCAATATATTATTATGATATTTTTATTATAATATATAATCGCTACACAAACTTCTCCATGTTTCGGAACATTAAAATTGTTCCTCATCAGGCGATGTTAAATAACTTATGATGAAAATGATTAACCTGGGAAATCAGAAAACAATTCGGTAGCTCGTTTTTTTAACTCTAAAACGAGCTATCAAATTGTTTTCTGATTTCCCAAGTTAATCATAAGTTATATATATATATATATATATATATATATATATATATATATATATATATATATATATATATCAAACCCGGCCCATGGTTCGTCCAGTGTGTAACGACGTCTTCCCTCCTCATCAAATTAATTCTATAATTTATAAATATGGTTGTAGTTGCGGGGCTGACTATATAGGAAGGACGACACAACGCCTGAACATGAGAATTAAGCAGCAGTTCCTACCAAAATCAGGAACCACACTTTGCCGTTGAATGGACCCGTCCCAAACACCTACGGGTCCGCCATATGTGAGCACTTATTAAAGAGCAGATTTTGTGCAGCTAATTTTAGTGTTGACCGGTTCACGGGTTTGTATTGAGTTACAACCTGCTTTATTTTTGTCTGTCAGCTGGACGCTAGCTGAGCCAGCTGCCCAGACGATTGGCTATTTGTGATTTCAGCACTGTAGAGTGAAAGATAAGTTTAGTTGTTACTTTTTCAGTTTCAAACTCTTTTTGAATTTCTTTTTTTTAATTTTTTGTTTTAGTGTATATTGTAAGTTTTTTCATTTTCCGTTTATCGTTTATTTCTTTTCTGTTTTATTTTGCATTTTTATCTTTTGTTGAATTATCTATTGTCCTTGTTTGCCCCGTTTTATTTTCCAGTTTATTTGTTTTCGAATATATATCTTTATCTTTGTTCACCGTGATAGGAGTTTAAAAACTTACCATGGTGGATAATAACAATAAAACACCGGTTGCTGACACGTTGTCACCCAGTAAAACGGCCTGGTCCCAAAATAGGCCGATTACAAAAAATCCGGACTTCTACAAAGAACAGAGGAAGAAGTTCGAAGACTCCTTCAATGGGACGGAATTCTTGACCATTGAGGAGGCCTTTAAGGATATCCGTACCCGGACAATATCCCTGCTGACTTCTGACGTTAAGACGCGGAAATTAATTGGAGTCAGCAGGGACAACATGGAAGAAGCCTTAAAGGCTTTAAAAATAAATCCAAAGCTTCTCGCAAGGAGAACAAACGCTTTGTGGGACATCTTGCTGGCTACGGAGCAACAGGCGAAGGAGCTGGCAGGAAGTATTTTAGTAACCAAAACCCTGCGCCTGCAGACCGAGTATATGGGTACACGCAGGACAAAAGTTACAGTTCACGGCGTGCCGGCGGATGTTTCAGAGGACAGGATGGGGGCCTTCTTTGCTTTATATGGCGAAGTGCATGAAGTGAAGGCCCTCACAAGCAAGATTGGGATCGCGACTGGAGATATCGAAATCCAGATTACCGTGAACCAGGAAAGCTACAAAAACCTTCCGAATACCCTAATGTGCAGGCAAAGGAAGATGTTCGTGGTGGTCGAGGGCAGGCGACCCTTTTGTTGGTTTTGCGACACTTTGGGCCACATGGCCAAGGAGTGCCCTGCTAAAAACAAAAAACCTAGTCCAACAGTAGGAACATCTGCAGCAGCAACAACAACAACAGCGACAGCAGCGGCAACAACAACAAAAGCAGCAACAGTGACAGCTACAAGAGTGGAGAAAACCTCAGAAGAGGTATCAACACCAAAGGCAGTGGAGGAACCCTGGACGGTGGTAGTGAGGGGTAAGAAATCCCCTAATATCCGGGCCCCACAGGAGACTCCTCAACCCAAGAAGAACCCAGAGAAAGAGATGCAACCTCCAAAGAAGGGACTGGAGAAATCCCCAAAATCTCCAAAGCAGCAGCAGAAGCAGCATCAAAAACAACAGCAGAAACCCCAACAGCCAGAAAAGCAGCAACAGCAGGAAAAAGAGATGGAGGTGGAACAAATTCCTCCCCCTGGGCAGACATCCCTCAAAAGATCAAGGGAGGAGAGTGTTGACGAACAGTCGCAAGGCCACTCTGACCGTGGTAGGGAGGAGAGAGTCATGGATAGAACCAGGGCAATCACCGTCCCTGCTTCTTTTGAAGATGCCAAGCAACCCCTAAGAACCAGACGTCACTCTTACTCTCCCACCCGCATTATTTCCCCTTCCCCCTTCACTCCTCCCATCAGCCCACTTTCCACCCCACCTCACGCATCCACTTCTTCCCCACCTCATCCCTTAAGGGAGAAGAAGAAAAAGAAGAAAGAGATGTTTTCAGGCCCGGAGCAGGTCTGCAAAGTAGACAGGGAGGAATATAAGAAGGGCCTTTCCAAGCAGAGAAAGGCCCTGTTAGGGACTCTTTATAAGATGGATCTTGTAGACGGGAAAAATATAGAGGATCCCCGAAACTTCCCCGAGGCCCTAGGGGTTATAACTTGTATAAGGGAAACTGGGGGCCAACTAGAAGTATGGAACCACCTATACGAGGCAAGGGCTGCGTTCTCCAAAATGAGAATTTTTGAGTTGGAAAACGAAAACTTAAAAAAATTAAGACAATTTTGCTCTGGGAGGGTCCCGGTATTGCTCCACCCCTCCTTATATAGAGCTATAAAACTAATTTATCCCACGGACGTCGGCGGGATTGTCTCGGGCGGGCGCATGACAACGGATTTGGGAACAGGAAGCCTGGGACAATCCGTTGGGGTCCTGTCAGCTTCAGATTTCCGCCCTGTATGTGCTTAGGTTTTTTGCCATAATTTTTCTTTTTTGCAGGCCTAGCAAATGTCTATTAAGATAGCCAGTCTGAATGTGAAGGGCTTGAGAGATCGGAGCAAGGCTGTCCGCCTGCTTGGGGATCTCCTGTCCTTCAGCGTGGATGTCGCCGCGATCGAAGAGACCCACTTTGTTTGCACGTCCGATGCGTGTGTGCTGGAGAATGACTTTGTCATCTATTCAGCATATGGAGACCGGTGTGCTAGAGGAGTTTCTTTGTTAGTCAGACGTACTCTTGATGCAAAGGTAGACCTTGTGCGTACAGATGCCGAGGGCAGGTTCGTGGTTCGTTTCGGGTCGTTGTGGTTTATGCACCCAACGACCGGGAGGAGCGATGTGACTTTTTTCGGCGGTTAGGGCCATTCCTAGTCGATTCTTCGCGCCTAGTTCTAATGCGGGACTGGAATGCCATCCTGTACCCCAAGTTAGACAGGGGCGGGGCGCTAGCGGGAGAAGGGGCGATCGTAGCCTGGTTGATCTGATTGGCGATTATGGTCTCGTCGATAGATACCGGGTCGATCATCCCAGGGGGAAAATGTGGACGTGGGCTCTTAGCCGACATAGACTTGTTAGATTGTTCCACATTCCACTGGGTAGGCTACACAGATCACAAAATCGTTTGTGCCCGAGTGGCGTTAGAACATAGGCCTAGAATGGCTGGTTACTGGAAGTTCACTCTGTCTTTACTGGACAGGCGGGACTTCCAGGAGCAGCTAATTAGATTAGTGCAGCGGGAGCTAGTGGGGGCGGTTATCGGGAATAAGTGGTGGGAGAGACTTAAGGATAGAATTAGGTCTTTCACCACTGATTTCAGCAAACGGCTCGCTCTAGATAGAGCTGATAAGGTGAAGACACCTAAGGCTAATTTTTCCCGGGCGGAAGCTGGGGGGATCCCCTAGAGATAGCCCTAGCTAGGGAGGCCCTGCAGCGTTCGAATAAGGAGCGCTACATGGGTCAGTTAATTAGGCATAAGTTAAGTAAGATGTCTTCTGAAGCTGGGCGCAGATCTGCGTCGGGAAGAAGTCCGCCGAGGTGGTGATCGTTACATTCGTCAAGTCAAAACCCCGGAGGGGCCTACTCTGCGGTCGACTGGCGATATGTGCGAGGCGTTTCGAGAACCGCTTTACCAAGGAGCCTGGTCTCCGTGAGGAGGAGTTTCGCAGCTATTTGGTTGACTTTCCTCGGCTTGCGCCGACTGAAGCAGCTAGCTGCGAGGGAGAGATCACGGAGGGCGAAGTCTACGAGGCATTGAAGAAGGTCGGCAGAGGCAAGTCGCCCGGTCTGGATGGTTTGCCTTATGAATTGTACTTGAGGCTATCGCACATATTTGTTTCGATTTTGACAGCAGTGTTCAACAACGCATTTCCAGGGGTGTGATCACTCTGTTGAAAAAGGGCAAGGGTGTTGGGGGGAAATTAAACGATTATAGGATCATAACTCTGCTAAACACAGAGTTAAAAATTATGGCCAAGATCCTGCAGGAGCGTTTGCAGTCAGTTGCCGGGTCTCTGTTGGGACCCGAGCAGACTTGTTCTGTGAGGGGCCGAACAATTCAGAGCAACCTGCATTTGATCCGCACAATCCTAGAGGGCGTAAAAGACGACGATGAAGCCGCGATGATCAGTTTGGATCAGTCCAAGGCATTTGATAGGGTCGATCATCGCTACCTTGCTACTGTCCTGCAGGCTGTTCGGATTCGCACCCGACTTCTGCCGCTGGATTAGCCTCCTGTATCGCTCCCCTAGTGCTGTGGTACAGGTGAACGGAAAGTTGTCGGGCGCTTTTGTTCTGTCGAGGTCGGTTTGTCAGGGTTGTCCGCTGTCGCCTCTCCTTTATGCTTTGGCGTTGGAGCCTCTCCTGCGCCGGCTGAAGGATGAGACGTGCAGTCCGGCCCTACGCGGGATCGCCGTTCCTGGAGGGTCTCGAGCCAGGGTTTCCGCGTACGCCGATGACGTATCTGCTTTTGTGTCGTCCCTTAACGACATTGAGGCGGTACAGAAGGCGCTTGATCGGTACTAGAAGGTGACAGGGGCCAAGATAAACCGCGACAAGTCGTCCGGCTTGCGGTTAGGTGCCTGGAAGGGGCGTGATCTTCCAGGCCGCTTCGGTTGGACGGACGGTCCTGTCCGCATTCTTGGAGTGTGGTTTGAACCCGACCTCCAGCTGGAGAAAAATTGGTCTGAAGTACTAGCAAAGGTCGTTTCTGCCGGTAAGTCTTGGAATCGACAGTGGTTGTCCGTAAAGGGCAGGGCGGAGGTGTGTGTTACATACATTTTCCCCTGATTCTTTATCGATTGTCAGTACTTCCTCTCTGTGATGGCCACATGAAGGCGCTTGAGCAAGCGCTATCCTCCATTTTATGGAGGGGGCGCGCGAACAGGGTCGACAGACGAGTCTGCACTAAACGTCCGTGTCATGGGGGGCTGGGAATGCCACACTTGAAGAGTCACATCCGTGCCTCTCGGTTGGCTTTCCTACGCCGTGCATTGACTAGAGGAGATCCGATTCTGGAGGGGATTGTTAGGGACGCGTTCCCTAGCCTTACCATCAGTTCCCCCCGTCTCGAGGGTTGAGCGTCGTCGTAAACCCCGGGATTAATCGCATTTCCTCCGCGAGTGTCGGTTAGCCTTGAAGGCTATTCCGCGGTCCAGTGACCTTTCACGGCCTAGGAAGGTCTTCTATCGGGGATTAGTGGAGGGTCGCGCGAAGGATCCCCTACGTGATACGCTCTGCTGTTCGGAGGAGGAGTACCGCTCCTACTGGTCTTGGGCGCTAGCGGCGGATTATCTCAGTAACCCTGAGTTTTCGCTTACCTGGCGATTGGCTCGGAATCGGCTGCCTCTCAACGACAAGGCTTTCATATGGGGCTTGGCGGATTTGCCAGATTGTAAACGGTGTGGCCTTGGTTTAGAGGAAACGGTTTCGCACGCCTTCTACCATTGCTCCCGGGTCCGCCCCTTATGGGACCATGTCGGCGAGCTGACGGCTCGTCTCGCTCCCGAAGAACTCGTGTCCATTGATCGTGCATACGCGTGTGACAATGTGTCGCCCCCGTATTCCGGGGTGAAACGAATGGTGTTTCTGATGCTGCTAGCCACGGCCCGAATGGTGATATGGACGACGCGCATGGAGGAAGTCTTGCGAGGTAATCATCTTTCTTATCAGGATCTGATCCGATTCTTTGAGCATCAGCTCAAGATGAAGATTAGAACTGATAGAAAACGATTGCATTCGACAGTCTTTAGCGAAAAGTGGGTAAAAGCGGCGAGCTTGGTTCGTTTGAACGGGGCTAGCCTTGATTTACTTTTCTAGGTCAACTAAAGTTACATCGGGGTGGTTTCCTGTGGAACCCTCCCCTTGGTTAGGTTAGACAAGCTTAAGTGTACCTAGTTAATGTTAGTAAATGTGTTCCTAACCTGTTCCCGGTTATCTCTTATGTTATGATCCAGTCGAGATTCCCAACCTCCCCAGTTTGGTTTTGACCCCCCAATTTTATCTCGACTGGCTCAGCCTTTTATTTCCCCGCGCCCGTATTATTTTTCTCCTTCCCACTCCCTTAGCGAGAGTGCTTCTTGATTTTGCCTTACCGGCAGAATACAGCGACCTCTCTGTTTTGAGGTTTGGACGGGCCCTACTAACATAAATTATGTTTAGTTTAAATATTTGTTGAATTTTTAGTTTGTTATTGGGTTCATCTCCCTACCCTTTTCATCTATTCATTATTGGAATTTTAATGTAGTGTATTATCATCAAATTTTTATGGTGTGGGGCGCGTTTTTTTTGTAGGTTCCCCTGGTGTGGATGTGGTATTATGGTGGATGAAGGTTTGAATGGCGACGGATGAGTTCTTGTGGTGAATGGGATAATTGTAATGTATGAATGGGTCGCGATTCTGATTAGCTAGGTATAGGATAGTAAGTAATGACCAGCCTTTACCCCTCCCCTTTTTCGGCCTTGTGTCACAATTTGTACAAATAAATACTGTGTTGACCGGTTCACCGTGTTGTCCCGGTCACACTCGTTATTTCACCTTAAGGTGCTGGAGGCACTTTACATCAGGTCACGCAAGCCTTCCTTGTGCAAACAACGTGAGTGTTTGTTGGGGCTCGCTGTCATTTGCCTCTAGCTCCTTTTGCTCATAATTTTTTCCCTCCTCCTCCACATTTCCTTTTCATTGTACATTTTCTGTGTTTTTTAATTTAAATTAAATCTCCCGTTGTAAGCCTGATGAGCGGGAGCGAAAACGGTTGCTTCGCCCGTTTTTAATATGTCTAGTAATATCAAGCTTCATACGTTTATTGCTGTGATATAATTTTGTACCTTCAAAAATATCTTATATATATATATATATATATATATATATATATATATATATATATATATATATATATATATATATATATATTATATGAAAGATGAATATATAACAGAGGAATGATTTAATGTTCGGAGCAAAAGTATTTATAATATATTTTTAAAATTTGTATAGATGGTATTTGTGTGGCAAACACGAGTTTCTTTATGTAAAATTCCACAATGAACGATACTTACAAAACCTGTTTGCATTCAGTGAAAAGAGAATGCATTTTTTATTGTTTTGACACTGTTTAATCCACATCCCGTAAACTTTGCATATTTTCCCATAAGGTTTTCACTCCAAGAAGTCGTAGAAGCAAAGGAGATCATTTTCTTTCGACTTCTAAACTATTGCATCTGTCATTTTATTTTCGTAAAATCTTCTCCAAAACTGAGCACACGCGTAAGTCAATTCTATATTTAATGATGGATCAGGTCTTCGCTAAAGAAAGCCTACCTTGAAGCAAGGTTATGTTAATGAAGTATTACTGAAAAATAGAGTGAATTGCAAATTTCCTCTTGTTCTAAGCAGTCTGATATAAATATAGGAACTCTCACTCTCACTCTCTCTCTCTCTCTCTCTCACACACACACACACACACACACACACACACACTCATTTAATATGTATGTACTTCAGAATTATTATTGTTATGGATATTTTTGATTCTGATCAAAATTTTGGATAGAGCACCGCGATCTTCACTGGGTGCTCCAAACCTTAGTCCTTGTTCCACATCCAAGCTCCGCTAAGCAAATCGTTTGGGCATTTTTACGTGGCGTAATGGTTAGTAAACTTGTCTCGGTAGATCAATTACGAGTGAGTGCGATCCTCACTGAGTGCTCCAAATTTTAGACATCGTGTCACATCTAAGCGCCGCTTAGCAAATCGTTTGGAAACTTTGACGTGGTGTAATGGTTAGTAAGCTTCTCTCGCTAGATTACTTAAAACTGAATAGTGCGTTCAATCCTCACTTGGCACCTCATAATTTCGGCATTGTGTCACGTCTAAGTTTCACTTAGAAAGTCAACACAGTAGATGTGGTTAAAATTATTATGATGGGATAAATTGTTTTGGATAGTGGATGTTCTGGAGTTATTAGGTAGTATTATATGCTTGCTTTTATTTAATCCATTGTCATTGTTACTCTTCTCGTCTAGTATATAGTCATTGTCACAACTGCTTTTTACACACTCATCTCTCTCTCTATCCCTCTCTCTCTCTCTCTCTATATATATATATATATATATATATATATATATATATATATATATAAATATATGTAAAGTCAAAATAAACAAATAAAAATTTCAAAATTATCTTCTACAAAACTCTGAGTCTGAACATTTGGTTTTATTTGTTTACTATTGATGCGCTACTGTTGAATAGGAGATGGGCATTGCCAAGTTATCTGAAGGCCCACTGAAAGGGGTAACGAGGAAGAAAAATCAAAGCAACACCATGGCGGATTGGTTGAGGTCCGGATCAACAATGGCCGCGCGTTCCATTGACTCACTCCAGAATGGACGTGACAGGTGGGCGGCTGGAGCGACAAATACAATCTAGCTAGATATTTCTGATGAAAGATCGAGATCGGTCTGAAATATGAAATTACATATATATATATAAAAATATAAATAAATACTTTCATATAAAAAACATTATATTTTTCTTTAATTTACAACTTTTTAGTTGGTTTATATATATATATATATATATTAAATGTAATACATTTAGGTGGCAATCTTTCATTTAAATATGTTTTATTAACAAAACAAACAGGCAATGTCCATCCTGTTTAAGTTAATGCTCCTGATGAGTTTCTACTGAGGTCGAATTCGACGTTTAATGTCTGGTGGATGTCGTTTAATGTCTTATTGTCACCAAAATATTTAAGTTATTATAATGAGGAAAGACGAACATATTTTTTCAATTATTTTTTGAATTTTTTTAATCCTTTCTGGCACGTTCGAAATTTTGGTTAAAAATGTTTTGTCTGTCAGCGGCTAACGTAATGACAATGATGCGCTTTTTCCGGTGAGAAACACTGACTTGGAAATTCTTGCAAAAATCAAGTAATTGTCGGATTTTAATGATACTTTCAGGACATATTCACAAATGAATTGAATTTTTTTTTTTTTTAAATTTTGGTAAAAAATATTTTCTTTATATATGTTACGACCCACTTGTTTAATTTTATCAAATTTCGAGAAATTCAGTTTTTAAAGCGGGGATTTTTTTAATTATTTCAAAGCAAAACTCCTTGGAGAATGTAAATCATCATTTTTTTTCTGTAGAACAGTTACCCCAGTCACCGAAAATATGCTCTGAATTGTAAAATCAAAAATGTAATAAAACTATGACATTATTTAATTAGAAAAGATTTTAATTGTTTTGATAAATAAAATTTATTAAGGACAAATTTTTTTCGATGAATAATTAATTTTTACAAGAATTGTTTTCATTTTTTTTAAATTTTAATTAAACAATTTATAATATTAAAAAATCGTTTAAAATTTTGCATTACTTCAAGGCGGTGGTTTGGTAATATTTTTAAGTGAAAACTACATTTCTGAATACAAAATTGAAAAGTTCATAACAGTTGTTTGTACCCAAAATATTTTTTAAAAATTAAAAAAAAATCGTGTATAAACAATGCAAATTTCTAACTATGGTAAGCCATAAATGATATTATCCTTTAAAAGATCACGTGATTTAAGAGTCGTCTGGCGCTCTACAATTCTTTCAATTTCATTATTCAATTCTGTTTCATCATTAACGTCTTTGAAAATCGTCCGTTCAAAATTTCAAAGTAAGTTTTACTTTTTTTAATTACTAGTTAAACAAAATATTTTCAATTTATATATTTATTTTAGTTTGGATCATACTTCTATTAAGTAATTTTTTTGTTTAAGTTAGTAAACTTAAGAACCTAAAGACGAGACGCAAATTTCATAAAGTCTCTTGAAACGTAACTAAAAGTCAATAAAATATCAAATAATTGCTGAAAATATTGTAAAATCTACTTGGTAGTTAAAAACCAGAACAAAAAATACGTTCACTTAGATTTCATAAATTTATGTCAATTCTGGTCATCCATATTAGCTGTCATCATCTCGTAACTTATCGATACGTCAATTAAGATAAAAGAAAAACAGGGTCCGTTAAGAAATACTTGTATATTACTTTTTCATGCTATATTTTATTTTTGGAAGATTTTTAAAAACGATAATATTGATTTGCTTACAAATTTCTTGAAATTTAGTAAATGGCCGCTTGTAAGAAAATTTTTTGAAATAGACCAAAATATGAGATTCCGATCTATATAATTTCTAGTTGAAATACACCAGGATATTTTACTTACTGGAAATATTAAATTTAATCATTTAGCTTTCAATTAAAGCCCAAATGAAATGTTCAGGATACTTTTTCATTTAAAAAAATTCATATTAATCCTTAGGTATCGATAATTCAGTGGATCAACCTAAATAAAAGTATTGCGAAATCATCAACGTTGAAATCAAATACATCTTTCTGCTTGTAAAATCTCGTGACGTACTTTACTGAAATATTGTAAATTATTTGAACGCTGAAACAAAACCGTGATTTTTTTATTATCGGTAATTGCCCCCCTTTTTATGCGATCGATTTGCCAATAACGGATTGAATATATTTTCCAGTGTATGACAAAATATTATATTTTCAATTTCATACGGTAAATTTGTCTAAAATATATTTTATTGTAATATTATATTTCTCTCACAGACGCGATGTTGCCTCGCTCTGTCTTTTTTACAAATACTTTCACGGTAATTGCTCCGAGGAGCTGATTTCGCTGGTCCCTAGGCCTCATGAATTTAAACGTCCTACGAGGCTGGCATCCCGTTCCCACCGCTTCACCGTTGAAACTGTTAGATGTAGACGCATCTTCTACTCCAATAGCTTCATGTCTCGCACATCTCGCCTGTGGAACTCCCTTCCCTATTCCTGTTTCCCTGACAAATACAATCTCCAACTATTTAAGTGTAACGTCAATCGACATCTCCAGTTGCCTTGATCTATCCACTTCCCATCTCCACATCCTTTCACCTTTCATTCCTATCTGCTCTCGCTCCAATTCTTCTGTCACCCCCTTGCCTTGATCGATCCACTGTCTTTCTCCACATCCTCTCCTTTACCACTCCTATCTGCTCTTCCTCCAAACCTTCTGTACCCCTTTGTGTGCTAGTGGCCTCCAGCCTTGCTTGGGGTGATAAGCTTAAAAAAAAATATTTAGTATCATCCCAAGTTATTATTCTTTGATCGATGTTGGGTTTCTGATAGTATCTGGAATGTTTCACGTATAAACGCTGAACTCGAATGATAAAGGAAAAACACTTGCATGATATTTGTTAATCTCTTGTATGGAAATTGTGTCTTCCAAAATCCGAAGAGGAAAAAAGTGAAGGAAAAAGAAAGTCAAATGTTTTAAAAATAAATCTCGCTTCTATTTCAGACGACAAACATCAGTTTCAATAACCTGGCTCAATTGAATATTTCAACATGAACTGTTACAAATTCTATCAGCTTCATCATAATTTACTTCCTTTATTTCGAAAAATAATTAAACCGCATATTTTGTCCGGATGTGCTTTAGAGCCCAGCCTTTAAAATTCGAAGAAGTAACACATAAACACGACAAATACTCTCGTTTCTTCTTACTGAATCCAAAATATCCAAGCTAGATAGGAACGCCTTAACAAACCGGCGGTAAATAATTACAAACACGATGCTAGATCCTGTTTAAACATTTCCAAAAAAATGGTCGACAGGTTGAAATTCTCTATTTATAATTTCACTCACTGATATCATTGCTCTTCCTAGTGTGAATTACAAGGTGTTTGGAAGACGATAATTCTTCTGCACGATGGCATATCTGCATAGTCAGAATTTTGGACTGAACAATGGAAGGCGATGGAGAGAACATGTCACAACCTCTCCTCGAAGCTCCGATTAAACGTATTGTGTAAATCTAAAAAAATAATATCTGAATGTTGTTTCCTTAACCCTTTCAGTCATGCGTTCCTGAACAATTTTAACCCTTCTGCCTGAGCTTCTGAGTCAAAATTCACAAATAATTGGTATGTAATGTTTCACGGTAGATTTAAAAATAGTTACAAGTGTTTACCCACCGTACAGCCTGTGGCTGGGCATTAATTCATTTTTCTTTACCACTGTTAAACCGCTGGCTGGGCATTACGTTATCTTTCTTTACTATCGGTGAAGTGGTGGTCAGGGCTCAGGTTAAATTACAACTATCAAAATAAAAGAAAATTTATTTCTCCAAGCAGAGGAAAAATGAACATTTTAGTCTAAGAACGGTGGGCCGAATAGTAATTTTCCAATCGTAGTTTAGATGTGGCACAAGGCCGAAAGTAAGGGACACCCAGTGAGGATCGAACTCACTACTCAGTCGTAATTGTGCTAGCGAGACAAGGTTGCTAACCATTACACAGCCTCGAGGTGCCCTACGGTGGGTGAATAATAATAATAATAATAAAATGCCACCTTCCTTATGAATATAGGTGATTATGCTACCCCAAAGTCTCTTTTTTATTATCTATGAATTGCCATACGTTCATAGGAAAAACGGTTTCCGCCATCTTCCTCACAGTTTGTAATTCAAAGTGTTCTTATCTTACACTGTCTTTATTTTAACCTTTTCACCCCAAACAAGGCAATTATGCTATTAAGATGCAAGCGGTTACTGTGAGTGAAAAGGGATAACAAGAAAGGACAATAAAAGAACGGATTTCAGGAAGTCAATCAATGGAGATTGGCGTTGAATTTAAATTTCCAAGATCGTAGGCGGCGTGGAAGGAAGAAACCGGAAGAGAGTTAGATAAGCGAGAAGTGCGAGAAAAGAAACTATTCAAATAAAATCTACGGTTACGTTTAGATACTTCAACAGTAAAATAAGACTTAATTGCCAATCTAGGAGTAGGCTTGAATCGCGTAACCAAGGAGGAGAACGGTTCCGATCCAAGGCTAGAGAGCCGATTCCGCCCTGTTTTTTAGCCCATTATTTGGTTGAGAAATGACGGATCCGTGCCTTCTCGAAGGCATTTGCGCGAAAGTAAAAGCAACTGACTAACTTGAACTCGACTCTCCTCATCCTCTCTCCACGCTGATATGCTACACTATCCACACAGTCACTGGGAAAGATATGGACGTGAAAAATAAAGTAAACATAGAAACCTCGTCCCCACTCGGTAAGTAAAAAAGGAAACCTTTTTTTTCTGAGAAAATAGCGATATAAAAAGGATGGTTAGTCGACCAACGATACTAGGCAGAAGAATTAATCAGCACAATCGTTATGATAACGGCAAAAGACCAAGCGCCATTTTGTTAGTATTTTAAAAGCTGTAAACAGAAGAGAATTCCAACGACATAGATTTCATTTCGATCTGAAACTCCGGTTTTTGACATTTGGCTCAGATTTTGGGGCCTAGTGTTTCTTTAATGGACACGGTTGTCTTTCTTTGAGACATGATTGAAACCATTGTTAGGAGCCACATTTCCTCCGTATTCCATTTGTAAGGAGGACTTTCTACTCAGACAGCTTTACCCGATCACTACTATGTGGAAGAAACTCCCTCGTAGATGCTTTCCTAAACACTAGAATGTTAACCTCTTCAAGTCAAGGGCCAATTGCAATCTATCCTCCTTATCCCCATAAACTTTCTTCTTTCTACCTCCTCTTACCTTCATATCACACACATCATCTGATAATCCTCTACCACAAGAGGCTCTTGAGCCTTGTATTGGGTGAACATTATTATAAAAACAATTCATAAATTTCACTTGTGAACGTACTTCGAAGCCACACTGATTTGAAAAACTGACAAAATTTTCCCTTCCTCTAAGACTGATATTACCGCCTGTGATTTGATTTATACAGTTTTTTTTTTGTTACATGACCATATTACTTGATCAGTGTTTCACGTTTGTTTAACTTTTTCATTTGTTTAACTTTTCAGAGGTTGTATTCATGTGAGACTTCTTAGCTTTTTTTTCACGCGAAAATTTCAAACACATATTTTACTAAAAGTAACAAGTTGCTATTTTTGTCTTCGAACAACAAAGAAAACGACAAATAAATTGCAAAGTTTAAAAGACAGGATGACTTGGATATAGTGACAATTTTATTCTTCATACAATGCTTGTGAAAACATTGAAGTCTTTGCAAAAAAATTCCTTCGCAGAAATTTCTTTTCCACAAGAACCTTTACGTACCAAAACTCTGTATTGACTCGGTGGAAGAACAACACACGAAAAATGATAACCTATATCTCAGAAAATATAAAAAAGAGACATTTTTCATGAAACCTTATGGAAAAATACTTTATGATTCAGGATTTTAGTTTAAAGTCACGGGGGAGTAATGGATAGCGTGTCGGATTGAGGAATCGGAGAGTCGAGTTCGAATTCCAGTCGAATCCATTACTTTCATTTACGTGCTAATATACCCTTGGGAAAGGTATGTATCCTTTTCTTCTCCTCTCAGCTATGGGTAAATAGCAGGGCAAACCGGATTTTATAGCTTTGAGTGCAACTGGTGTACCGCAGAAAGAAATGGCAACCTACTGCGGGAAAAAATCTGCCTTGTCAGTTATGTATCGAAAGATACATGATTGCCTAAGAGTGTATCAGGCATGGTACATAACTGACTGGCTTTATTTTAAATTCGTTCAAAGTTAGTTTTCACGTCAGGCTTTATTTTTCTAGCATTAGGTTCGAATCTTTTTCGAAGCAATTTCTATTGTCACCACGTCAAAAACGTCGTGATAAAAACATTGCAAATATTATTAAAATATACAATAATGCAGCATAAGTCTGAATATCAGATATTTTCAAAGATTTTGTCTTGAAAATGAAGCGGAAATTTGTCCTGTTGCAAAAAACGAAAATGAAGAACTGTTTTTTCTTTGTGTCATTAAAAGAGATCAAATCCCATCACTCTACGTCATATACTTTTTTTTTCTTTTTATTACAGGACATGGTGCATCCGACAGCTGGTAATTGCATTTGCATATAATCTTATAATCTAAGCAAATGCACCGTAATTTCTTGAAGTGTTAAAACTGGTTTTGTCAGGGAGAGTAAAGCATATTTGGTGTGAATTCATTTCCTGATGTTCAGTTTACCTAATAGATGTTTGTTCAAGAGCGATAATTAAGACTAATTGATTTCGAAAATCATTGGGAAACCCACTATTCTGGCACGTTCAGTCATGAAGAATGAATAAATGCAGCCAATATATGTATATCTAGTTATTCTGCTTTCTAGGTTTGATACTGTTTTATTTATTTATTTTTCCTCTTTTTGTTATGAGCATGAAGTTCAAATCTCGTTTGAAGCGATTTCTTGTGATGACGTTTTGCAATTTAAGCTAAAAACGCAGTGAAAATCCAAAGTTCAAGATGTGTTTAATAATCAGATTCACAATTTTGTTTCTCGATTTTAGAGATGAGAAATTATCATTATACTTCGACTTATTCAATTTTTTCAAAATGTTGTTCATATCTTGATTGTTATCATTTAAAAAAATACGACACTAGCCAAACATGATGGACACCTGAAGATGGTAACAGAGTACTTGACCGAAACGTTGTCTCTATAAAATTAAAAGATAACAATTGAAATAAATCGAATCAGTCAATAACTTTATAACCATCACATATAAGATATTCTATATCAACTAAAATAATGGTCACCCTAAAATAGAGATTACTTGGCCGAAACATCGTGTCTATAACAATGAAAAACAAGAGCAACATTTTGAATAAATCGAATAATTCGATAAACACCATGTATAAGATATTCCATATTAGCTAAAAAGAAAATGACCACCTGAAGATGCGCAAGGGCTATTTGGCAGAAATGTCGTGTCTATAATATGTATAATAATATGAGAATAAGTTTATAAAATTCAATAGATAAAGCTCATGTCAGAATGTCAGTCGTGAAAAGGTGGTTCTTTGTAATTGCAAATGGCTGCCATTTTTATTTTTTGGTTTCTAATGTCAATGACGTTTTACATCATTCAGTTGGTCAAAGCAGGAATCTCTGCTTGTCGAAAAGTATTTGACTGTTTCCCGGCAATCCTGTTGAAAACAAAGGCAATTAAGAATTGAACCGAGTTTCCAAACTAAATCGTTGAGACCGATTTCAAGTGTTGTCGAGAAGGTTACTAGGGCAAATAGAAAGATCAAAGTAACCTTGACTGAAATTTCATTTGATCAATATCAGTAACAGATGTGGGAATAGCGGAATTTGATGTCGGTTAGACAGTCTTTGAAGAAATTAATAATAAAAAAGAAGCTGATAAAATACCATCGAGCAGTTTTAGAAAACTTTCATTTATTTGTTTCATGAAATAAGTGTCGATTGTGAAATATCAAAGATTCTTCACTCGAGTATCCCAGCTGCTGTTTTGCCAGACATTTTAATTATTGATTGAAAATGATTGAACTAATATTTCTTTATTAATTATTATTTCTTCTCTTGAGGCGGAGAGAAAGGGAAAATTCTAACTGAATTCTGAATAGGAGAGACACTAACATTCTTTTTTAAATGTTAATGGAAGGGAAGGATATGTTACTGATTTTGCAGATGAATTTGTCTAAATTCTGCGCTCACAAAACGGAGACTATCATATGTCGTCGTAATAAGATTTTGTAAGATATTTGTTCGAATAGCAGTTAGACTATGATTAATAGAGTTTGATTGAACGCTTTCTTTGTTTGAATATGGATTTTTAAATAATTTTTATAAAGACGCATTTAACATTTGATTGGTTTGGTTTGGTTTGTTTTGTTTTACGGCATATCAGCCTCAGTGGGTTATATAATGCCAACAACATTTTTATTGCTGGTAAATTTTTTTTCAAAAATGTATAGCTGGTAATATTTTTTTCCAAAATTGTATTGCTGGTAATAATGTATTCCTGGTAATAATTTTTCTTCAAAAATTTATTGTTGGTAATAATTTTTTTACAAATATTTCTGTTATTAAAACCTATTTTTACACTTTCATGGTGTTTTGACCCCAGTTTTTTTTGGGTGGGGCGTAACTACTTGCCCATAGCTGGGACTCTAACAAGTACTACCACACCCGGATTCTGGGCGAACATGGGAACACCAGCAATTAAGAGGTGGTTCCACGTTCCTCCAAACCTCCTGATCAGAGGCATTGCTGTTGGACATAGTTTATCGTCTTACCAAAGACGCGGATGTAGTTTATTGTCATACCAAAGAAGGTTAACACTTGAGTTGTGGTCGACATTCAGATACCATATCATTGATAAGAATGAAACCCGTAAACTCTGGATAGACAATCTATATATTATTCAAGTGCCATTTTCAGTTGTAAGTTAACACCATTAGTAATGGAGGTGGAATTCTATTGGCACCTTTAAGGTTTGTGACATATTTATATTACTTCTATAAAGCCCAAATTTGAAGATATATTTAAAAGCAATGGCTGTATATTGATGACATAGAGAATAGGTGTTTCTTTTTCTTTAATAAAACGACAGAAAATAATTGCATTGCCAACGAAATGTTTTATATTTTGACGGCTCACCTTCCTTGTCACAGGAACAAATAGTCGAACTGTCGAGATGATCATCTAAAAGGCATTAATTTGCTTACTTCTTTGAAATTACGCCTTTAAGTTCCTGTTTTGATTTTCTTTCAGTTATATTTGGGACAGACAATTACATTTGGCCAAGAAAAACACTTTTTGTTAAAACAATTACATTTGATACTGACAGTTATTTTTGGTCCGTATAGTTGTCTTTGGACAGGTTAATTACCTGTGGGTAAGAAAAATACCTGTGGGTAAGAAAAATACCTGTGGTCCAGACAGTTATCTTTACTCAGGACAATTACCTTTGGCCAGGATAGTTACTTTTGATCAGGGCAATTCCTTTTTACTGGTATAATTAGCTTTGGCCCGAACAATTGCATTCAGCTCGGACAATTAATTTTGCCCCATTGGGTTATCTTTTGGTCCGCACAATTATTTTTGGCCAGATCGCTTAATTTAAGCCCGGGCAATTAGTCTTGATTTGGAGAATTATCTTTGACACGGACAATTACTTTTGTTCCAAATAATTACCTTTGAACTATACAATTATTTTGGCCTCCAGAAGGAACGTATATATCTATCTCCGTCACCAAATAGACCGTTAACATTTTAATGTCAATATTCTAAACTTATGTCCAGAGACGGACGTCTTGCCCCTTCCCTATTGAAATGATAGGTCATTGTTTTAGGTATGCCTGTTGTATATCGTCAAAGATTACAATTTAAAATAACAAAAGAAAAAATAAGGTCCAATAAATCTTTACCAAATTTATTTGGCGAAGAACTTTTGCATGCCTTTACTGTCATCAATCATAAAACGGAAGTCTTTGAAAAGTAAACATTCTTTAAGATTTTGAAAATTGAATTAAGTGATGTTCTCTTTATTATTTAAATGACATTCATAAGTGATGCAAACAGATTTTAATGCAATGTTTAGTTATTTCTCTTAATTTTACTAAAATTATTTCTTCAGCGCGCGGGAAAGTATTTTGTTTATACCGGGGGATGATTATGGGTAACCAGTCTTTGCAGAAATTAATGAAAAACGAAAAAAAAAAGAAAGAAAAGAAAAAGCAAGGAAATGATGAAATATAATCGCACGATTTTAGCAAACTTTCAATTATTTGTTTCATTCCCGCTTTTTCTTTAAAACCGAACCGTTTATGAGTTATCGAGGATTCGATTATCTCAGCTGTTCTTTTGTCAGACATTTTAATGATGACACTAGAATTATGTTCAAATGATTGAACCAATCCTTCTCTATTAATTATTTCCTTTCTCGGGGTGAAGAAAAGGAGGCAAATCTGAATTCTGAATAGGAGAGTCAGTAACATTTCTAAAAAATCTTGATGGAAGAGAGGGATATAATACTGATATTGCTGAAGAAATTTGTCTAAAATCTACGCTCACTAAACCGAGGCTATCATATGTCGTTATATCAACAAGATTTTGTGCAGTACTTGCCTTTTATTTGAATAGCAATTAACCTTTAATTAATAGAGGTTTAACGCTTTTCTTGTTTTAATATGCCGTGGATTTTGTAACTAATTTTTATAGAGACGCATTTAACATTTGAGTTTTGATCATTATTCAAATCCCATATTTGTCATGAATGAACTGAAATCTGTAAACTCTGCATAGACAATCCATCTTTCTTTTTTATTCAAGAGGTATTTTTAATGGTAAGATAACAACATTAGCTATGGTAAGTATACTTCGGCTGGCAGCTTTAAGTTTTATTATATACTTATATTATTTCTAAAAAAGCCAAATCTTGAAGATATTTGTAAAAAAAATCAATGACTGTATATTGACCGCATAGATTAAAATAATTAAAACTAATCCCTTTGCCAAACGTAATTGTTTCGATCGTATTGACAATATATTTACTGTATGTTTTTCCTCCTATAAAATGACTAACGAAAAGTATTGTATTTTGCAAGCTCAGCTTCCACTGGCAATCATCTAGAAATCATTGAGCTAATCACCTAAGAGCCGCTTGCCTACTATGGAAGATACCTTTGATTTTGGCAATTAATATTTGACACATACAATTAAGTTTGGCCCGTATAATACATTTGGTTCGGACGATTACCTTTGACCCAGACAATTACATTGGGCTCCAGAAGGAACGTATATATCTGTTTCTGTCACCATATAGAACGTTAATATTTTAATTCTGATATTCTAAACTTATGTCCAGAGACGGACGTTTTGTATCTGTTGAAATGATAGGTCATCGTTTTAGGTAAGCACATTATATTTAATAAAAGATTATAGGGTTCAATTTACGCAAAAAAGTATTTCGGAAAGAACTTTTGCATGCAGTTGTTACTGACATTCTTTATAAAATTGGAACAGTTTAAAAAAATGAACATTCTTAAAGATTTCGAAATTTGAATTTAATGATATTATTTTTAATATTCAAATTACATTCATAAGAAATACTGACAGATTTTAACACTGCGCTTCGCTATTTCTCTTACTTTTACCAAAACGATTTCGTCAGTGTGAGCAGAAGTAGATTTTCAGGCCTTAAATATCTCCATGAATCCCTCCCGTCGTTTTTCAATGGACTCAGGTTTTTCTTTTGACAAATAGAAAGAAGGACATGTTTTCAAAATATTGATTAAATATCATTTTTATTAATGAAGTGCGTAATTGATTAATCTTGTCCGCGATTTGAAGTTCTAATTTAATATTCATGATGAGAATTTGGTCAAATTAGATAAACACTGTTACTTGCTACATTGAAACACGAATCTCCAAACACTGACACCGAAATAGAAAAAAATATTTTTTATTGGCAAGATTTTTTTGTTGAATGTAAAAAAAACAAGACACAAGAAAAACTTTGTAGTCCAAAAATATTTGCCACCTTTTAGATGAAAATTGAATTTTTGAAATTGATTCATGACTGTGCATGTCACTGTTTTGATAAACATGACAATGCGTTTCAATCAAGTGAGTCACACTTTCGAGCTCTCAGACAAAAAATAATCTTTTAAAAATGTGTTTTCTTTATCATTTCTCTAAGCTAACAAGTTTAAAAAGAACATGAATTTTCTCAGTCCCGCAAATCTGATATTACTGTTATCTTTCAACGCATCATATATCTATAAAAATATCAAATTAGATTACTAGATTAAGTAAGATAGTTTTTATTTGATTATTTACGTCATTCAAACTCAATTTTGCGCGTAAAAGCCAACGATATTTTGAGTCGTGACTTTAGTATTTCGAAGTGAATAATACTTTAAGTATACTTAAACTATTATTCACTTCATGATGCATTTAAGTATTATTGTACCTTATAGGAATAACAAGGTTAAAAATCTCTAAAAGCCTCTTATATAGTTATTTTCACTACAGCTTCCAAATAAACAATTGGCACGCCAATAATTTTTACGACCAGCGACAAAATTCGACCGATTACATATATACGATACTTAACACTATAAAGACATAAAGCAGCAAGAAAGTTTCTGCCGAATTCGTTACACTAGCAATAATCTGATAGAATTATAACATTAACCATAGCCCTACGGTAACTGTGGTTAAAATCACATCACCATATTCAGCTAGCAGAACCTAGCACAAAACCGAAGAAATGCGAATCATTGACAATTCTAATATCCTGATATACATATAACTTTTCTTTATTATATAATCTTTTATTAAACCTCTCGATTGCGCAGGCCGGTAGATGTAATTCACACTGCCCCCCACACCTACATGTATCCACAAAATAAACAAGCCAAAAATGTTGTTATTCAGTAGTATACTGATACTGAGAGAAAAGATATTTAAGGCAATCAGCCAATTGCTGATAGCCACTGAGGAGCGGACGGAGTTATTGCTGGAGGGTCCGTCTAAAAACACTACGAAGCTGAAGGTAATACAAATCAGCTAAGTGATATGTATATATATATATATATATATATATATATATATATATATATATAGTTATATATATATAGTTTTATATATATAGTTTTATATATATAGTTATATATATATATATAGTTATATATATAGTTATATATATATATAGTTATATATATATATTGTTATATTTCTATATTGTTATATATATATTGTTATATATATATATTGTTATATATATATATTGTTATATATATTGTTATATATATATATATATATATATATATATTGTTATATATATATATATATATTGTTATATATATATATATATATATATATATATATTGTTATATATATATATATATATATATATATATATATATATTGTTATATATATATACATATTGTGATACAGTGTAAGCCGGATATAAGAGAGTTGTCGGGACCGGAGAAGTCTCTTATATCCAGTTTTCTCTTATATCCGGGTTTGGTCTATTTTATATACACTAACACATGCTTTAATTTGGGTCCAGATAATATCTCTCTTATATCCGGGTTTCTCTTATATCCGGGTTACACTGTATATATATTGTTATATACATATATATATATATAGTTATATATATATAGTTATATATATATATATATAGTTATATATATATATAGTTATATATATATATATAGTTATATATATATTGTTATATATATATATTGTTATATACATATATTGTTATATATATATTGTTATATATATATATATTGATATATATATATATATTGTTATATATATTGTTATATATATATATATATTGTCATATATATTGTTATATATATTGATATATATATACATATTGTTATATATATATATATTGTTATATATATATATATTGTTATATATATATATATATTGTTATATATATATATATATATATATATATATATATATATATATATATATATATACATATATATATATAATGTATAGGGGCAGCAGATCATTGTTCAAACATATGTTGTTAAATATAACAGACAAGGAATGACTACTATGTTTAATCATGAGCCTTTCCAAGCGTCGTATAACGTCTTTAGTTTTAAAAGAAAATAAAGACAAAAACTATCCTATATTTCGATATTTCTTTATTATAATGGTTGTCGATTTATGCGTGGTTATATGGCTATTGCAACAGAGATGTTCACCGTCAACGATGACATCCAGTTTTGTTTACATAGAAGTTTGCTATGCGACCATAAAGGTCGCAGAACAGCAGTCGCAGGTTGAAAATGACTAATTTGTATAATATATATATATATATGGGATGGGAAAGTGCGAAAGAGAGAGAGAGATGAGGAAAAGAATGAGAACTTTGACATACGCATTTTCACACTTTCAAAAGCTGACAGAAACCGAGAGTCACCATACCGTATTGATTCTTTAATCTACACTGTCTATATAAGACTAGGTACTTCCAAGAAATCACTATAATTCGGGCATACCGTGAGGGAAACATATTCCAAATGTAATGAAAACTGTTTTATCGTCAAAATATTTGTTATTATTAAGACTAAGAGGAAGGATCAAAGTATTTTTTAATGTTTTTACTCCTTTTTAGAACATTCGAAATTTTGATTAAAAAACTTCTTTTTCTTGTGTCAAATTTGTATTAACTTTTAGCATAGCAAATCTTAACCTCTTTTTTACGCCACCAGGCACATTAATTTGAAAATTCTTGCAAAAATCAAACAATTGTCAGATTTTAATGAAATTTTCAGGACTTATTCACAAATGAATGAAATTATTTTTTATTTTTTTTGTACGAAAATCTTGATAAAATCATTTTTTCACATTCCTGGTTTAATTTTATGAAAACTTGAGAAATGCAACATTGTTATTTTTAGTGCCTATATTAGTTCAAAGTAGAATTCTTTGAAGGATTTAAAATTTAGAATTTTCTTTGCAAAATCAGACCCGTCTTACCGAAAATCTGTTCTCAATCGAAAGATAAAAAACGTAATGAAACTAAGACTTTATTTAATTAGAGAAGCACTTAATTGCTTTTATGCATAATATATATTAAAACCAATATTGTCTGAAGAAAAAAAATTCCATGAAAAATGAATTTTTACAAGATTTGTTTCCATTTTTTACAATTTTAAATTGAGTAATTTATAAAAATTTTAAATCTTAAACTTCAGTTTCAATGTGATGGCAATTATAAAATATTGTTATTAATTAAAACTATATTTACTAAGCATATATTGTAAAGCTTATTACAATCTGACGTCACCGAATTAAACGTTTTTTTTAACCACGTGGTCTTGATTTTCTCACCTGTGATTCAATTTATTGGAAGCTGATTGACTGTCGAACGCGTTTATAGTTAAGTATGGTGGAGCAGGCGATAGTTTATAAGTGGGGGAAAACACTTTAAACACGTTACCTTTTAATGATAGATTTATCGGTTTGTACATCCATACTTCAGAAATTCTGAACGTATATATACATACAAAATCAAATCGAAATATCTGGTTCAAAAAATTTAACACCTCCAAGGCATATCGAAGAGATGGGAACTGAATAACAAATCTAATGAGTCTTTGTGGATGAATGGTGAACGAAAGAGGAATATTGCTTGGAGCTAACAGGAAGAGGATATTATAGAGAAACAAGATAGCCCACGTCCTGTACGGACACGATGTTGAATAATTATTTAACCACGTGTCTGTACAGCGTATGATTTTAAGTAGAATTGACAAAATTCCCAATAACAACAATAATATAAATAAATGAACAGAGCAAAATAATGCAAGAAAAGAACAATGTAATACAACACAAGGTAACTTTAAGTTAATAACAGCGACATTTAAAAAAAAGAGAAGGTGGTCATAAGCGAACGGGATACAGTCAAGTGGTTATAGTTTTTAACTTCTAGGCAAAAAAGAAAAAATGTATAGGTAAAACCAAGAATTGTCCATTTTTATTGACTAGGAAGACATCCCAGCATGCACCTGTAAAAAAATTGTCCGATATTAGGTCATTTGGTCAGATATAACCAATTGGTTGAGAACATTTAAGAAACCTCTCGTAAAACATTGATTGTTTCTAAAATATTTTGGTTTGCATGTATCTGTTAAGGATTTTGAAAGAGAAATGATTTTAAGAATTGAAGATTATGTGCATTATCAAGTAACAGTAATCCATTGGTGTTCTTACTCCGTTTCTAGAAATTCTTATTTTTTTAAAGAAAATAATGAGTAACACGTTCTTTCGAAGGTTTAGATTTAAATATGCGTATTCCATTGTCAGTCAAATTTGTGGGCGAAACATGGAAACGATAAAGGAGAGTAAGGCTTTCACAAGATTTTGAATCTTGATGTAATTCGATAGAAAATATCTTGGATTATAGATAAGTACGAGAATATTAGATACATGTCAGATGAATTCGGACAAATTGATCGCGTTTAAATAATCTCAAAATAAATCTTCTTTTTTTATTGTCAAATTGAGGGAAAATATCGCGAGCAGTTTATTGGACAAGAAGGAAATCAACCTATCAAAAGGTCAAAGGTAAACCTCTTCCGGGCGCATGCGTACACATAGACACTTGCTCCTTCGCATAAATGTTATGGAAAATGAATTTTGTGATTTTTTGTTTTTTTTTAAAACATTTCAACATTATTTTATGGCGTTTAATTCCAACACTTCGTATATTTACACAGTTCGGACTGTTATCTTCATCTTTATTGTCATATCCACGACGTTTCGGCCGATGTACGCTCTGGCCTTCTTCGGGTGATATACGTTGGAATTTCAAACAAAACCCTTTATTTAGTTCATGGTGGTAGATTGTTCTAATTCCACGTGCCACGCCTTTTCTGGGTAACTCAGTTTCAGTTATTTCCCTTTAGTAAATCAACTTTCCAAGTTTTTGTTTTCCTCTGCTGTGGCCAGGTATTGAACTCACAACTCGTTAGGTCAAGTTACCGGATTGCTTCAACCAGCGCTTTTATCCATTCGGCATGTATCCTTGGGGACACTTCGTATATTCGCGTTTTGATTTTTGAGTTTTCTTGCGAAGAAACGTATTAAATTTTACATAACCAAACGTGAAAAAAAAACATTGAAACGCAAGCCCTCAAATTTGCTTAGGGAAAGATGAAAAGGTCAGAGTTCAAAACGTAAAACCTGGGAGATTGGAAAGACAGGAAAGGATAAAAGATCGTAATATTCTGATCTTAAGCGGGTGGGATAAATGGGGTGGGGGTCGAAAGGAAATCGAATTGGGTTTATTCCCAAATCATTTCTATTTGCTTAATTTTCTATAAATTTACTCAAAAAGTCTCCTGCTTTGTTGCAGCGTTTTTGTAGCTATTCTTTTGGGATCTTATCGACATGGAAAATACAAAATACAAATCTATATTTAATTAGAAAAGGCAATAGTCTCCTGCGAATTCTTACAGAAATAGAAAAAAATATTCTCGGTTGGATTCATGAAAAGTTCATCCGACGAAGTACTTAAAGAATATTACGAAGATCAAACCATATACTCAATGATATTTTCACGAATACCTTAATGCACCTCGTTACAGAAAATGAGATCTGCCATCCGAGTTCAAATTCCGGCCATGGTTGTTGCATTCACTTTCGCACAAATACCCTTGGGAAAGGAATGAATTATTTTCTTATCTAAATAACATTTCAGATCGGGCTCTATAGCCTTAGTTGGCATCTAGTGTAGGAGAATGATAACTCCGAATTCAAATCTGCTTAGGCGTAGATTTGGTAAATTCCCTCTGTAAAAGAACCCGCTTATTGCGGAAAACACAGCAGTAACACTTGAACTGGCTGTGGCCTTATATTGTACACGGACTGGGCAATGGGCGCCTCTTTCCTTCATAGATAAAAAGTGCAACATAGTAAATTTTATGAAATTAAAAAGAAAGTTAATTTCCAGTAGTTCAAAATATTTCTATTAAGCAAATGTCGGTTATAATATTCTTAGAAGCTTCAGTTTCTTTTTTCATAAAAAAAATATTGCTATCAAAATAATATATTTTAATTTCAAATCAAAAACTATTATAATTTTGCTTCTTCCTCTGATAGTAAGTTAACAAGTTCATTACGTCATGCCATTACGTGAGATAAGTTGTGTTTAAATGGGAAAATAACTTTTGACAAATAAAAAAAAAATGAATAAATAAAAATTTGAGTGAAGCTTCGAAGCAGCAACATTATTTCTCGTGTGCATCTTCGAACGCCATTCATATTGTTCTGAAGATGTTGTAAATAAACACTGAAATATTAAGAAAATATACTACTATTTTATTCAAAATTTAAAAGTATGTTTAACATTGATGTCATTTTTCGTCATCCACGGCTAATTTGATTTTCTGTAAGAAACAGCGGCAATGAGACATTGGGGCATTTTGGTCTGAAGAAAGCTACACAGGCGAACACAACTTCACAACTGACACGACCCACAACGGAACAAAGTCCGTAGTGACCCAAACACCAGTTCAAGCTACATATTTAATCTCATATGATATCGTGACTATGTCACAAAGGCAATACGGCCCAAGATTTCTACAATCCACTTGCGATGTTCTGTGGCTTAGGTGTGGCGCAAGTAAACAGCATCATACTGTCAATAATACTACCATTGTTAGTCGGTGGCTATGACTCCTCATAGGGTGCAGTGTGCCTTGTATTGTTCGTTAACTAATGATTAATTTTATTTTTGAATCCTTTCACCCCTAGAAAGTCTGGAATGAATATCACTATTATGCAGAGGGTTTGGGTGCCTCGAGGCGGTGTAATGGTTAGCAAGCTTGTCTTGCTAAAACAATTACGACTGAATAGTGTGTTCGATCCTCATTGGGTACCCCCTGCCTTGTGTCATATCTAAGCTACGCTTGGAAAATCAATATGCAAGGGATTACAGAGAGTGAAGGAAGATAAAACAACTGGGTATGGGGGGAGGCCGAGGAAAGGATAAAAGTTGAACGGGGTTCAAGAAGATAGAAGATGGTAATTGACGTTGCATTTAAATTTTTGAAGATTGTATTTATCAGGGAAGCAAGGAAACGGAAGGGAGTTCCACAGATGGGAATTGTGAGAAAAGAAACTGTTGGAGTAGAAGTGGCGGTTACATTTAACTATTTCGACAGTAAATGGGTGGGACCTAAATGCCAATCTAGTAGTAAGCTTAAATTCATGTAGTCGGGGCACCAGGGTAAACATGCTCGTCAGAGCAGTTGTCAAGAAAATACTTGTAGAAAAGACAGAGGAAAGATACGTCACGTCGGCGCGAAAGTGGCTGATGACGAGATGCCAATTCAGGATCGATTATATTGCAGATCCTTTTTTGGATTTTGTCAAGAACCTCGAGATGAGTAACAGGGACACCAAGTCAGATATGGCAGCAGTATTCAATGCACGGAAGAATGGTAGATTTGTAAATATGCAAGATGGTCTCTGACAAGAAAACCTTCTGGCACGACACAGTGACCCTACTTTCCTTGCAGTAGGCGCAGCTATTGATTCAATGTAGTCATTCCACTTACACATGTGTTACTTGCATTATTTACATTATTCAGAATGTTCTCTTCTTCATTGCCATATTCACAACGTTGTACGCTCTGGCCTTCTTCAGGTGATTGGAATTTCGAACCGAATTCTTTATTTCGTCTAGCAGGCTAAATTATTCTAGTTCCACGTGCCAAGCCTCTTTCGGATGTCTCAGTTATTTCCTTGTTCCTCACATGGATCAATGGATAAAGACGTTGGTTAGAACCGGTAACTAGACCCAAAAAGTTGTGAGTTCAATAGCAGACCACAGCAGTGATGAACAAAAACTTTGAGAGTTGAGTTAAAGGGAAATAACTGAGACATCCGGAAGAGGCATGACACGTGGAACTAGAACAATCTACTCTGGTGGACAAAATAAAGAGTTCGGTTCGAAATTCCAATAACATGAAGAAGGCCGGAACGTTGTGAATATAGCAATAATAATCATAATAACCCATGTCAGAGATATAGACATACACACATGTAGTCAGTCAGTTTTGTGCCATGCGTGATGCACGCTTAGACGCTTTCGATACATGACTGACGAACCATTTCTTTCTACGGTATACCAGTTGCCATCCAACCAGTTGTCACCCGGTCTGTTTACCCACAGCTGAGAAGTGAATGTAATGGATTCGACTGGAATTCGAACTCGGCTCTCAGATTACTCATTCCGAGCCACTTTCCATCACTCCACCGTGCTTCCTGGGTTATGTAGCAGAATCTATTTCTAAAACTTAGGGGAGTAAAAAAAAAAAAATCAACTATAATGCAGTCTGTAATTTCTTGGCATTTTAGTTTAAACTCTTGATTTGTATTTTTTGTGCGTTTTTATATTGATTTTTGTGAGTAAGGTACTTCATTATGGACACGTATACAGCCTAAAGAGGAGGCACGGTGGAGTAATGAATAGCGGCACTCATCGAGGAATCGGAGATCCGAGTTCGAATTCAAAACAAATCCATTACATTCACTTACGTGTTAATACTCTTTGGAAAGGTATGAATCCTCTGCTATGGGTAAATAGCAGGACAGACCGGGTTTTATAGCCTTGGTAGGGTCTACCACAGAAAGAAATAGCAACCTACTGCGGGAAAAAAACCCTGCCTCCACAGTCATGTATCGAAAGATACATGATCGCCTAGGCGGGTATCACGCATGGCACGTAACTGACAGAAACAGCCTGTGTGACCAGTGAAGATTGATACCACTTAACGGCTTCAATGAGAAGAGTTAGAGTCCAGAGTTCTCTGCTTATATTGTTAGACAAAATAACGCATTCCTTGAGAAAGCAGCAGTCTGCAATCTTATAAGCAGTTCATATGAATATAAACCTTTTCCAAATCTGTTAATAGAATCAAAATAATGATTGCCAGGCTCTAATCAATTTACATTCGCACATTTAATTCTTAATTTCGTACTTACCGACTTCACATGCCACTATATATATATATATATATATATATATATATATATATATATATATATATATATATATATATATATATATATATATATATATATGTAAAGTAGAACTTTTTGTAAAAATTTTTGGTTCTCACCCGTCGAGGTGCAATTGATTGCATCGAAATGAAGTTGCACCTTTGTAGTGAGTGAACTGATTTTACCTATATGATAAAATTACTATATATATATATATATATATATATATATATATATATATATAGGTGACTATATTCGTGTCGAAAAACCTTCGAATTCTTGATTTAACAATAACCAAATCAATCTCGAAGGGAAAATAAAGTTTAAAAAAAGAAAGAGCCAGGAACATGAAAGTCTGTCGTAAATAATCGCACAGATACAGGTTCAAGGCCCAAAGATACCATGACGACCTGCCTAAGTGAAACCTTGGTAGGTTTGTCTGGCTGATTAGGTTTTGATTATATATATATATATATATATATATATATATATATATATATATATATATATATATATATATATATATATATATATTTCCATTTATATATAAGCTTCGATGTTTTTTTTAAGTTTCTGTCGAATTTTTTATATTGTCTTATTTTGTTCAACTGAAAACTTATAGTGTAAATTTTAGGATTAAACTAAATATTCGGTCAGACACACAAAAGCCGTTGGAGAAGGCAAGAATGTCAAACCCTATCAAGAGTCTTAGAGATATCTAAAACAACGGTCAGCTTACTCGTTCTTATTTATAGCCTGATAGACAAATTCAGTACTAAACGTTAACAGATCGGCCGTAGACCTAGAGAAACGAACGCCATATTGTTTACCGTGTAAAGAGAGATGTCTAACCAATTCGTGGTTGATTAGAGCGTCTAGTACTTTGTCAAACAAAGGTAAAAGACCGATAGGGCGAGGATTCAAGGAGACAGATGATTCGTCAGGATATTTAAAGATAGGAACTAAAGAAGAGTATTTGCAACAAGCTGGAGAGCAAGAAGCAACAAGACATTCGTTATAAAGTTTGGAGAGAACAGGGGCCTGTTCAGAAGTGCATTTCTTTAGGACAATTGCAGGAGTGCCGTGGGGATCTAATTTCAAGGTGATAACAGAAAACATTAACAGATTTATATGCATATCACTCAGTGGACATTTTGTTCCAGGATGGAAACTAGGCAAAGATACACATTAGGAGTCAAGAGTGGAGTTTGAAAAGAATTTCCGAGCAAAGCATTGTGTGTCATAATTTAGTATTTCATTTCAGCAATTATCAACATTCTTTGAAGCTATTGTTCCCATATTGGTTGATATATAAATGTTGTTATAGACACAACGTTTCGACAAAATACACTATGGTCAACATCAGGTATCTATTGATATGGGCACTTGTTCGAAGCATTGTGTTTACAAATAACAGCTATATATAAACAAAGATGAGAACAATAGTTAAAAAATAACACAAGTATACTGACAATTATTTACCAAAGAAATAAAATACTGAATTATGAAAACTCTTTTATATACGCTATTTACATTGTTCGGACTGTTGACTTCATCTTCGTTGCTATATTCCCAACGTTTCGGCCGTTGTTCGATTCGGCCTTCTTCACGTGATTGGAATTTTTAAACTGACTGTTCAGTTTGAAATTCCAATCACCTGAAGAAGGCCGAATCGAACAACGGCCGAAACGCCGTGAGTATGGCAATTTTGTGATGTCATCGAACACTCGTTGCCAAGTTTGTGATGTCAAGGAATACACGTTGTCACTTTCGTAATGCTCGTTGTAGTAGAGACTTTGTAATCGCAGTGACGCCGTTGAACAATACTGGTGTCAGACGCCCTCGAATAACACTCGCACTAATAGTACTTGCTTGATAATACTCGCTTGAATTGTAATCTAAATAGAGAAATAGTATAGTGAATTGAGTAGAGAATAGCGGTCCATATAGTAATAGAGGATAGACTAGAAAAAGAGATCGTTAGTCGTCAGCTACTTTCTATATATATGCGTTTCCTCTATGGTCACGTGATCCACTTAATTCAATAACGGGATCGCCTGTGTTTGCTCACTGGCGATCTCTGTTTAAACTCTAGTGTCGGTAGCGACACTTTATTCCTATGTAATAGGCAACCAAAATGAGGACAACAGCCCGATCAATGTAAATAGTATAAATAATTACAATCATTTATCTCAGAAATATAGACAGAAAATTCTATTGTCCCGTAAAATCGCATAGAACATTCGGCGTTTGATTGCGATGATCTGCTAGCTCGGAGAATAATTTGATTTTTAATATTTCACTTGTTCAAATTTTATGAATTTGAGGCCGATCATTGAAATACCAAAATTTACAGTTCGAATTTTTGGATGATATTTAGACAGCTTTATTTCAAGTAAATACCATTGTTAAAACTTGACTAATAGAATTATGCGAAGAAAAATGTGCAATGACATTTTATAAATTGTTTACTCTTTTTACTAAACTTATAGTCAACTAAATGTACTCGAGAAAATTTCACGGTTTTCCTATTTTAATTTTTTAATGAATCATAAATTTTACTTTATTGATTGAATAACCTCCTTGCGTGTTCGACGACAATAAAATACATGTGGAAATTCCGCTATTGCATGGTTAAATATTTGAGGTTAACAACAAACTATTGTAATAACAATCAAGTGCAGATCATTATTTTAAGAAGTAAGAGGGTACAAATGAACAGATTAAAAAATGACACGATCTTCAATTTCACTGAAGCAGACCTTAAACGAATGACAGCATTATCGTTTTCTTTCTTTCTTTCTTTTCCTTTCCTTTCCCTAAAATAAAAGAAACTCTGATATGTTTTTCTTACGTCTTTACTCGCAATCAAAATAGAATGCTTCATTATTTATCTCACGTCATGTCATGGCGGAATGAACGTGTTAATTTACTAATTAACAGAGGAAGAAGCAAAATTATAATTGTTTTTGATTTGAAATTAAAATATATTATTTTGATAGCAATATTCTTTATGAAAAAAGCTGAATTTGCTAAGAATATTATAACCAACATTTGCTTAATCGAAATATTTTTAATTGATTACAAATTAACTAATAGTATGAAGGTTTCTTTATTAATTTAATAAATATTACTATGTTGAACGTTTTTATATATGAAGGAAAGAG
>OZ038480.1:26054482-26124482 GCA_964036315.1 Acanthosepion esculentum
GTCGGGAGATTTGTCTCTCCATGATGAGCCTCGCAGTGGACGACCACAGGTCTTGAATGACGGAGTCCTGAAGGCGGCCATTGAAGAGGACAGTAGTCTAACGTGTGGTGAACTTACAAGACAGTTCAACGTTTCCGATGAAACAGTTAGAGTTCACCTGCACCGCCCAGGTAAGACGTACAAACTGAGCAAGTGGGTTCCGCAAACGCTGTTGGAGGTCCACAAGGGACAACATGTGGCAGCCTGCGTATCGCTGCTTTATCGCCACCGTACCGCATCCTTATTCAATCGAATGCTTACCAGTGATGAAAAGTGGGTTCTGTACGAAACTCCCAAGCGTTCCAGACATTGATTGTTTCCTCAGGATGCTGTCCCTCACACCACAAGTCCGCCTATGCACTCACGCAAGATTATGCTTTGTGTCTGGTGGACAGGTCATCAAGTGGTTCATTATGAACTGCTACCAACGGGCCAAACGGTCACTGGAGACCTATACTCGCAGCAATTGAAACGTGTGCAACAGGCATTGCGCCAGAAAGAGCCAGCACTGGTGAATCCCAAAGGTGTCATTTTCCTCCATGACAACGCCAGGCCGCATGTCGCGCGAGTGGTCAGGGATACCATACAGCAACTTGGGTGGGAGACTTTGTGCCATCCACCTTATTCACCTGACCTTGCGCCATCCGATTACCACCTCTTCCACTCCCTGGATAATTATCTTCGTGGGAAATCCTTCACCAATGAAGTAGACTTGCGCAAAGCCCTCACGGACTTCTTTACGTCAAAACCCCCCGAGTTCTATCGCAAGGGCATTGAACAGCTGGAGACACGTTGGCAAAATGTGCTGGATGCCGATGGCGATTACTTCGAAGACTAAATATAAGTTACACATACTGCAAAGCGTTTTCTTTTTTTCCTTTAAAAACTGACAGAACTTTTTTGGTTACCTTGTATTTAGAAATTACACACACACACACACACACACACACACACACACACACACACACACACACACACACATACACACATACACATATATGTATATATATTATGAAATGGACTAAGTCCGACAATTATTTTAATATATTTTGTGTTTATACGTTATTTTTTTATAGATACAAATATTTAAGTAAATGCTCTGTTTATAATAAACATTATTAATTATATTTACCGGCCTGAATATCCAAAAAATTCGTAGAAAATATGTGTCCTCCGACAGGAAACGAACTTGTATTCTACACAGAACCGTCATTTGGCTTGACGTGCTATATCATTTAGCTAGCGAGGAAGCGTCTGGTTAGCAAAGTCAAACTACTGTTTTTAAACAAGAAATTTCCCATGATTTCTTTCGAATGATCATATCTGCTCGAAGTGTATTTTAACGTAAACAAATGAAATGGATTAAGTCCGACAATTATTTTAATATATTTTCTGCTAATACGTTATTTTTTATAGATACAAATATTTAAGTAAATTCACTTCTTATAATAAACAGTATTAACAGAATAATAAATACGTATTTATATAATATTATTTATTTCAGGGAAATTATATAAATACACACACACACACACACACACACACACACATATATATATATATATATATATATACAGTGTAACCCGGATATAAGAGAGTTGTCGGGACCGGAGAAGAAGTATCTTATATCCGGGTTTGGTCTATTATATATACATTCACACAGGCTCTAATTTGGGACAAGAGAAAATTTCTCTTATATCCGGGTTTCTCTTATATCCGGGTTTGGTCTATTATATATACATTAACACAGGCTCTAATTTGGGACCTGAGAAAATCTCTCTTATATCCGGGTTTCTCTTATAACCGGTCTCTTATATCCGGGTTACACTGTATATATATATTATGAAATTGATTCTCCGACAATTATTTAATATATTTTCTGTTTGTTCATTAAATTAATAGACGCACTTTATTTATTCAGGCCGGTAAATATAATTAATACTGTTTATTTAAATAACAGAGCATTTACTTAAATTGCATCTATTATAATCTCAAACATATATTAACAGTATATATATATGTGTATATATAATTGCATATGTATGTGTATATTCACCACTAATATTGTCAATATATATATATATATATATATATATATATATATATATATATATATATATATATATATATATATATATATATCAGAATAATTGGATGCAAGTGAATGAAAAGATTAGGCCATCTTGAGACAACGCTTCATATATACAAATATCTCCCGAACTTGTCAACAGCTTAAAATAAATTAATGAATATTTAGCCATTAAATCTTTTTACACTAACGTAACAGGATACTCATATGAATGCTTACTACTCTGAGATGTTTTGCTTGTAATTAAATAGTACGGAACTGCTCGCCTTGGCGCCATAATCCTTTACCCGAGTCCTAAGGCAACTGACAATGACAACATCCGTTACAGTTGTTTTTGTGTTTTTGGCGCGTTTTTCATTATAGAAAATTTTTTCGACATGTTATTTTCCCTGCCATTTCAAAATGTTCGGAACGATAAATTTAATTTCTATTAAAAGATATTAGTCTTGCAAAATTGTATGATGCCACTTTTTAATGCTATATATATTTTTCGTATAATCTACTCACTTTTATTTTTATAAGGTCTTTTTATAACCGATCTTTTGTTACATATCCTGTGAACATATAATTAGTTAGACGTAGCAATTTGCAAAGTTTTCGAAACCCATTATTAATACCAGATTTAGAAAAGTTAATAGTTAATAACGGATTTTAATTTTAATTAATGATAATATTTTTTTACGGTGGGAATTAGTTAAAACATTATTGCTTTTAATCAATATCAATTGTCTTTACTTTAATCATGAATAACAGGACTCGACTGAAATGTTCAACTAAACTACCTATAAAGAGTATTTTAATGCAATATTGGAATTATTTTATTTTTCATAACTTCTGTGTAGACGCGTGTCTCTACTCACACGCATGCATCTTCAGTGAAATCAAATCTTCGTAGCGTTTTTAAAGATAATCTGAAAGACAATATTTAGATATTTGTACATATATATATATATATATATATATATATATGTTCAACCTGATATATGCTATTTTCTTCCACTTTTTTTCGTCATCTTTGAGTTACTTTCATGAAACAATCCTCCTAGAACTTGGCATCTTTCTGAGGGAAGAACTGGTCTAAATTGGTTCTATAGACACCCAGAGAATTTAAATTCTTCCCATTAAGAGGATGGATATAAGTGACACACTGGTTGCAAAGTCATGTGCCTACAACAACTATAGTAAGGTAGGACATTCCAGCCAATTTACATCTGTTTCTGCCAAATTTGCATAATATACTCGCTTGATAGAAGGCCATAGCTTTTCTATTGGGCTATTTCCGACGTTTTTTTATTGATTGCTACCTCTAATTGTTCCAACTGAGAACAGTACTTTTTCACTCAACATTGTTATAAACAATCCATTTTTCATCGCCAGCGATCGTTCTTTCGAAAAGAGGCTCATGTTTGTTGCGTCGGAGTAGAGAATCATAAATCGTGAAGCACTCAAACGCCGTAGTGATTAACGTATTCAAGTCTTTTCAAGTATCTTAACAAGGCTCATATGGCATATACATAGCATCACTACGACGTCTCGTATCGTGTGACCAGGATTATTTTTAACCAGCGTTTCAACTTCAACGAAACGCTTCTGAATCTATCACACATACTCATCAACGGTTCTCTCATTTATGTCACCATCTCCATGAATAGCAACTAGCATTTTTTTCTCTTGCTGGACATAGAACAACATCACATGATGAAAATGCATCTCACTTTTCTCTATTTTCATTTTTAATGTAAAAAAAATAATTTAAAATTCACAGTTCACAATATATATATATATATATATATATATATATATATATATATATATATATATATATATATATATATACACATACATATATATATACACACACATACATACATATATATACACACACACATACATACATATATATATATATATATATATACACACACACACATATATATATACGCACACACATACATATATATACACACATACATACATATATATATATACACACACATACATACATATATATATATATACACACACATACATACATATATATATATACGCACACATACATACATATATATATATATATGCACACATACATATATATATATATGCACACATACATACATATATATATATATATGCACACATACATATATATATATATATATATATATATATATATATATATAACAACAAAAACGAAAAACACACACAGGTGAAAAAGAAACGAAAAGCGCCCCGCATCCACCAGAGAACTGACATCACTGACCACCTAACGAGGGAGGGGATGGGGAATTAAACCAAAGAAAAAATAGGGACAGAAATAAAAGGGGCCAATGAGCAAACACACCCTAGCTAAGTTTACTGGAAAAAAGGCAAAATTAAAGATTCAAAACAAAACCTACATTAACCTAATCTCGGGATGGGTTGCCCAAGTTCAACCCAGGAAGAACAACATCCCGATGCCTAACCGGCATCAAAATGCCACTCCAGGTCAGCCCCTTTCACTCGGCACAAACGCGCAAGAGTCACTGACCTTTTGCCAAATTCGGATGAGGTGATCCGCCGCTTTTCCGTCCTAATCTTGACTAAGCTGATGCTTAAAGAACAAGATCAGTTGGGAAGAAGGGAACTTCTCACCCTCATAGAATTCCTTCTTACGTGTCGTCCAAATCACGACTCCCATAACCCCTAGTAAGCAAAAGAACACATATTGTTCAGCCTTCGTCATCTGCGGCACCACATTGCTACAAACTGGCTTCAAGGACAAAGAACTTTCCCTGCAGCATGCGGACCATAAGACCTTCAACAAACCTGCACAACGGCGCTACCACCCTGAAATGAAAAAAGGCGTGACCAGTGGTCTCGACCTTCCCACTACAGCGACGGTAGTCTGGAGATTTCTCCAAGCCCGCTGAACAAAAATCTTTTTGTGACCCAGAGGGCCCCACGAATCATCAGCCAGGTGAGTGATGCCTCATCGTTATTGTGGCATTTCAACCCGGGCGCCCAAAGCCATATTGAGAGAACCTCCTGCTTCGTAAGACCGAGCTCGTCAATCAGCTCATCACGCACGGCTCCCCTGACTAACACTTGATATAATGCCCTACAAGACAACGCCCGGACGTTGGAGAGGCCATCCGACGCCCATAAGAGGCGTTTCAGCGCAATACGACACTCACGTTAGAAGGAGCATTCGGCTTGGGGCAAACGATGGGCCTCCTCCTCACTCGAGTGCACACTTCTCAGGGATGGGAAAGTTTTGCAGGCATACCCAGACCGCTTTCAGATGGATGAAGGCAACAAATCTCCCGAGATACCATAGCGACTTTGCCTCTCCACAAGATAGAAAACAAAAGCCTTGCTAATGACATTAGTGTGGTATACGGAATTGGAAGTACAGAGAGTCGGTAAAGGAGAATCGGGTAGATGTGTGAAACACATACTTCCGCCCTCCCCTTGAAGGAAAGATTCCTACGAAGCCACAAATTAATTGCGATTTCGGCCTTCCCTCGCACCTCCGACCAATTTATTTCCAACTGGAGATCAGGACCGAACCCGACGCCGACTATCTTGACCGGCCCATCCGTCCAGAGGAATGGTCTGGGAAAAGAAACTCCCTTCCACGCACCCAACCGCAAGCCAACAGACTTATCGCGGTTAATCTTGGCCCCTGTCACCATCTCATAACCTCTGATCTCTTTGCTGACTTCGTCAATCTCGGCTCTGCTCGACACAAGAACCGAAACGTCATCAGCATAGGTAGAATACATGGCCGAGGTGGTAGCCCCAGGCAGGGAAATTCCGCGCAGGACATGATTCGCCTTTAACTTGCGAAAGAAAAGTTCCAACGTAAGAACGTAAAGCAAAAGCGAAAGCGGACAACCTTGACGAATGGAGCGAGACAATCATAAAGGCTCCGATCGTACCTCATTCACTTCCACCAGAGCACTCGAATGAAGGCTCATATTTTTGCTGAATAGCTGGTCGGGGAGACACTCTTAGTACTGCTTGAGGGAGCGGGACTGTTTGTGTCTTTTCACGTTGGGGCTTCATTGGGACGAGAACCCGTTGCCCGAGCTTCCCTCTAGATTTAACAATAACCTGCCATCCCTCCTTTTCCTCCTCCACAACCACACTAGCGGCGGGAGAAGACTTTTCGGGGAGTGGGGGCCGAGAGCCGGACCCAACCGGGGGTTTTACCACACCGCTCCCGGCTGTTAGCATGCCCATTACAGGCGAGACGGAAACAACAGACTCAGCCCGAGGGGGATTTGGGTCAGTGGGGGCCAGAACCCCAGAGGCCTTCATCCCTGGGCAGGAAGAGGACAGATGACCAGTCTGTCCACACTTCCAGCAAGTCGGTCTTCGACCTGTTACTATGATCGTCAATTTCATCATATACCCCGAAAATAGATTAATATTACTGAACACCACTGCAAATGACCCAATCTGAGGAAAAAATCGAAAAAGATTACACCCTGTCCCTCCAGTGGGTGTGAAACTGACCGTATCATGAAAGAAAGGAAACTAAAGCGGTTATTTCAATTAATTTGCAAAAGGTTGTATATGAGAATGTAAATCGGTATTCACGCAAAACCTATGCAAAGCAATAAAAATTGATACAATTAATGTGAAGTTGAAACAGTGGAAAAGTTAATAGAATCAATCAATGAAAGATTGATGAAGGATATATAACATTTCGGATCCCATAATAATACATATAATGATAAAATTAATAATTTATTCAGATATATGGGTATTTTATTAATCAAATATATGTTTCTATAGCCTTCAACCTCTATTTATGTATAAATAAAGTTACATTTAGTTGCTTTGAATAATTATAAACTGTTAACAACAAACTAACTTATTATCAATTTTGTTTAGTAAGGATTGGTATTAAAAGCTGAAATCACACAGTATATTGTGCATATATAAATATATCATGAAAATTATACCAACATCGGTTAGTTTATACAAATTTCATTTTTAAACATTGATTTCCCACTGACGTGAAATCGCAAACTTATCACTAATCTGTCTCTATCTCTATGGCAAATGATCAAACGAGCACCATTCTTTATTTCCAACAGTTAAGACCTTTAATGACACACCTTGCTACTTACACGGAGACCAGTTACCCTTACACGGAGACCAGTTACTCTTATCATATTCAAAAGTAAATAAAAACTTCCACTCATGCAGATTTTTTCCAAGAGCTGCTACTTTGTTGTTGTTTTTTAAGCAATTTACCGCATGCAAGGCGGGAGTGCCACTAGCACACAAGGGGTTACAGAGGATTGAGAACAAGAGTAAAGAGTCATGTTTAGGGAAAGGATACAGAGAAGGAATCCGAGGTTGATTGGCATTAGACTTGAATATTTGAAGATTATAGTCATCGGGGAAGCAACAAAAGGAATGGAGTTTCACAGACGGGAAGTGCAAGTGAAGAAGCTGTTTGAGGAGAAGAGACAGTTACATTTAACCGTTTTGACAGTGTAAGTGTGGGACCGAGATGCCAGCCTGATAGCACGTTTAATCCATGTAGTTCGTCGGAACAGTTGCTGTGAAAATACTTGTAAAAGAGACAGCGGGAAGCCAAGCGAATGTAGACTAGATGCCAGATCAGGACCTATCACATTGCATATTCGCCTCTGAATTTTTTTTTTCGAGGACCTCGAGGTGTACAGCGGGGGAAAAATGGTTGATTTATAGATTTGAAGGATGTGTAGAACGGAGTCCAACTTGGGCGCTTCCCCAAACACTACAATCTTAACTTATTCAAGTCAAGGGTCAATCGCTGTCTATACGCCTCGTCTTGATAATCTTCACTTTCGACAACCGCCGCTTTTATTTTTATCACTCACCTCATTCATCATAACCATTTTAATACTAACTCTCCAATTTGATTGGTTCTTAAGTTCTTTGTACTGGGAAAACTTTAGTGCAAAAAAATGAAGTAATTTTTTATTTTGTTAATTTTATTTCCACAAAGTTTCTTTAATATTTCAGATGCAATCTTCTCTTTTATTAAATTTTGCTAAATTACTGTAAATTGCAGGTTCTTGAACTGGATTTGGACTCGATTAGTTCTCAGAGATTCTTTATTCCATTGAAACCTGGAGGGAATCCAGGAACGGAATGTTTTCATTTATTTTTGAAATATTAAAAATGAAAGCAATGGAAGGTCTTTATGGTTATAGATAACTATGAAAAATGAATTCTCTAAAATTGATAAAAAATTAAACTACCTACGAAACCAACTGTTAAATAGAGAAAAATAAGAAAAAAAATCTAAATTTAGCAAATGAAATCTGAAAAACTGAAAAAATTGGCAAAACAGAATAATTGATCAGTTCGTATTTTTACAAAACAAACAAATGCCAAGTATGATGACAACAACAATGATTTTTAATATAATTCTGAGTTCTTTATTAATTTGTATATAAAAGGAAACATCAGAGATTTGAATGTTTATCATTTTTAAAACTTTTGTGTACACTATATAAGATTTTATTATGCAAATCAGTGGAAAATAAGTCTTCCTTGACAAGACGTCGAAAATGATTTTGGAATCTATCAAGGCTAGAAAATGAGGATTAAGTATCTTCAGCCGAGCTAAGGCGGGAAATGGCACTGCCGTTCTTTAAAAAATGGTAATACGATATTAACTCACAAAGATAGCATTATTCTTAAAATACAAAATATAGACCGAGTACGGATAGGAATCCGAGAAAATGATAGGAAAATGAAAAAATAGGAAAGAGATCATAATCTAACAAGTTTCACTTTGTTAAAGCTTTTTCAGAGATCAAGATAGAAGTGATAAAAAATGATTAAAAGCAAAGAAACTGTTCCCCATGGGCTCTCCAATCAGTGGTGTTATCGTTTGCTTTTTTCTTGAATGCTTAGAATCCACCACATTTAAACATATCATACCTAACACCTCTACTGTTTTCGGTCGAATCTGAATCTTATGGCAGAAAGAGTTAGGTACTTATTGGAATGAGCCGACTAATTTTTAGATAGCTTTAGTTCCTAATCGAAAGAGCATTAAAGCTGACCCTAAATTCTGGCAAGTGACGATGAATAGTTGCGCTGTCAATGATGCCCCTTGCCTTCAGCGTCTTTTGGGACTCGAGTCCACTCCAGACCTAAAGTGAAACTTATATATATATATATATATATATATATATATATATATATATATATATATATATATATATATATATATATATATATATATATATACGGACCATCGCTAAAGATGATGGGAAAATGGCTGTCCCCTTTTATTATTCCAGAAAGTACTCGACTACACCAACCATGCTCTATTTTTACAAGAGTCAGATCAGATCAAAAATGGTGTATTGCTGTCCTATCCTCTCTTGCCAGCCTTGTTCAAAACAGTTTACGCAGCCTGGTAAGCGATGGATTATTTTCTACCATAAACCTCTCGCTATTATATCACCATTTCCATGACAAAAAAATTAGGACGAACTAAATACCCTGCTTCCACCAGTTAAGACTAATACAGCTAAAACTCGCCATGTTATATACAGAAGGCTGAACCATTTTCATTCCTTTGTATTCCATTTGTAAGAAAGAAGTTCCATTCAGAAAACGTCTTCCCAAAAGTCTTTACTTTAGAGATTACTTCACTGAACATTACAATCATCTGAACTTTCACATTCCCCTTCATAAGATCCTCTACCTTGGGTGGTTCTTGGGCTTTGTATTGGGTGAATATTTAGTAAAACAATATATCAATTCTGATTATCAGTGAGGAGAAATTAAACTTTTAAAGTTTAAATACAAGGATTTACTTCATTTGAATATAATTTATATAGAAAATTTAGCAGATTCTACATGTCTGCTTTTGTGTTTTTGATTGGGAATTTTTTCCCTGAAGTACAATGTTGTATCCGTAAAACCTGCACCAAAATGTCGATAAAACCATTGTATATTCTTTTGTTTTACTGTTTTTCGCATTGTGATATGTGTGATGCTAATTTTTCGTTAAAATATTACTAAAATTCGATGGAGCAACAAAATATTCCGCTTCTGTTCGTGTTTGGCTACCAAAAGTTTCTGGGCAGGAATGAGACTGGAAATCCTCAAAATGAACTGGCTACTATCAAGGCTGAAAATGGGTGTAGCAACATTTTACTGCCTGGTCTGTGAACTAGATATAATTTTGTCCAATTGCACCTTCATTCGTTTTCTTTGACAAATCTTTATTCGCAAATAATGTTTTATATGGTGCAACCATCCTGTGCCTGTAACTCCGCAACCTCGTATCTTTTGTGCCTTACACTGGTTCTCATAAGATCAACGAAGTTAAGCAACGTCAAGTTAGAACCTGATGGGTGAGTACTTGGGAATAGCAGGTGCTGTAAGCTTGGATGTGCGGCTGATGTAATGGATAACGACTCGGAATTGGAAATTGTAAAATTGAAGAGTTCCAATTTCACACCCCTCTTTGTCTTTGTTTCGCCATCCATTGACGCAAGCTTGTTATGTAGTTTACTCGTTGTTTTCACCTGTTTTTTTTTAACTTTTATATGTCGTGTGAGTGTAATGGAATTAGGAGACAAGTAATGGCGGTATATTAGAGGACAAGGAAAAACTTATATGTATTAGTTGTAAGAAAATAGCAAATATCATATTATAGTCTGAATTTCTAGCATACATCGTTATCATTATTCATTATGTAAATTCTTCACAGTCGAACTAATATTATTGTCTTTGTTGGTATTATCACAACGTTTCGGCCAGTGTTCCTTCCGGTCTTCTTCAGTGTCTGTCAATTAAAGTAACCTTCAGGGGATTTCGAAAACATCTATTATTTAATTTACGTTTGGTGGCGAAGGAAGTCAAGCAAGATATAAAGGCAACTGAAGCAGCAGGTAGGCAATATAAATATAAGGTTTCAATCTTCAGGTTCCAGCTTCAGGAATGTCACAAAGAACAATAGTCGAGAGAGGATTAGAGCGTTATTTATTGAAATTGTTGACAGTAATTATGAGTTCAATCCCTGAGCCGGGTAGAATAAACCCAGACTATGATTCAGATTGAGTTGAAACTGAACATTACTAAAAAAAAAAGAAAAAAAAGACATTGGCATCTGAAAGAGAATACTCTACCCATTGAGATTAAATAAACGATTCAGTTACCGGATGGACAAAAAAAAAGAACAGATGATGATCAAAATGTTGTGATAAACGCAACAAGAATTTGGAATCTGAGTTTATACGTCCGTTAGAGTTATTAGCTAATCCCTGCTCCGGAGCCTATTTCCCCCAACTCGCAAATAAACAACCTGTAGCTTATACTGCAACTATACGATATGGACCTTAGTTACAGTTTATGGACGAGAGCTCAACATCTAGCGAGATCACGATTTTGAGCAAGGGCAGTATGTTCAGATCACGGTGTCAGTGACTTCGTTCTAGAACAACCAATGATGACCACCGAACCGTTTTCTCAAATGAATTTCACTTACAAGGCTTGGGTTAACTCATAGTATGTCTTTTCAAGAATTTCCCAAATGTGCCGCACAATAAGATCAATGATACCTCCTTTACAAACCAGCAATGGTTAAATTCGAACACGGTTCGCTTGGTTGGAACACTAACGTTGTAATCACTCAAACGCAAGATTCTTGTGTCATACTAGGTTAGGGTAGTCAAAACATTTTCGGAAGCAGTATAAATAAACAGAGATTTTTATTCACTTCTGGCTCAAAAGAAACTTGATTTGTGTCTTTGTTTTTCGGATTTCTGTTGACTAATGACAACAATGTTATGAAAGTATTTACTTCACAACAGGGGCAAACGAAAATAAAAGCTAACGCTGGAATTTAACAACGAGCTCTCCCTTTCCAAGTGAAGCCTTACTTGAACTTCTCCGCAAGCAACATCTCGTGGTACGTCGAAGACATTTCGAATAACATGTGATCTTCTAATATAAAGGGTAAGGTTAGTAACGCTTCTCTGCAGGAATTAAGTGCTCTAAAATCGACTCGCCGTGAGGAATCATATTTTGTTGCTTAACGAACTGCAGGAATCGCGACAGATTTGATACATCGCATTTATCTGTAAACATTCATGTCTCTATCTATCTTTACATCATATATATGTATATCTGTGTAATTATTTAAGCACGATATATATATATATATATATATATATATATATATATATATATATATATATATCTTAATTAAGTAATTCATCTAGTCTAGAAGAAGCCTCAACAGAATGCAGAAAGCGATTCGTCCTATATATAGCAGTGCGCACCCACTACCGAGAATTGAAACTCGGACAATTACGATATCAGGCAAACGTTATACCAACTGTACCAATAGGCCTCGGTGACGAAGTCGTAAGGAATTAGACTCGATATAGCCCCGCTCGATCATATATTCTGTGATGGAACTCATCCGAGTTTCCCTTACCCATAGGACTGTACCCCCACGAGACACGACTACTATAGCAAATCCTTCTAATAATTTCTATCACTTGTATATCCTTGTTTAAACCGGCTTCTAATGCTCTGGATGGAGCGGCTTAGGGATAGTAGTCGTGGCTCTTCACAATCCTATGTGTAAGAGAAACTCGGATGAGTTCCACCACGGATTATGTGATCGAGCGGCGCTATATCGAATTTAATGCGTTATCTCTTCATCACCGAGGCCCGTGGGTACAGTTGGTGTAACGTTTGCCTGATATCGTAACTGTCCGGGTTTCAATTCTCGGTAGTGGATGCGCACTGCTGATGAGTCCGAAATATAGGACGTAAACGGCCGTCCAGTGCTTTTTGCATTCTGTTGAGCCCTCTTCTAGACTCGATGAATCATACCAAATTATGATTATCTCAAATCCTCTTAATAATTTCTATCATATATATATATATACATATTATTAGATTTCACTTCGACAGGAGCTTATCCTTTATTTTCAGTCATAGATCGACAGTGTAAGTAAAGTTCTGATGAGAAGCAAGTAAAAGTGAAAGTGAAAGTAGATACAAGTAAAACTTTAATAACTGTTGAAAATTCTCCATGAGTTATTTTTAATGTTTTCTTTTTATGGAAAAATACAATTTAAAAATAAACAAAGTATAAACGTTTCTTTTCTTCTTGCGATACTTTTTAATTTGAATATTATCTCCTTTACACCCCAGTTCATTGTTTCTTATCCAAATATTTAATATTTATTTCACAAATATGATTTTGGCACGATTCCGTCATTATATCCATTCTTAGGCGGATTTAGACTTAGGAAAATGAGCAATTTTAAAGACAGTTGTACATTTAATATTAATTTATTTATAAAATTTGCCGAATCAATTTGATCTATGTTAGACATTAGGTTACATTTCTTGATCATTCAATAAGAATAAGCTTTTAAAAAAAGCATGACAACCGCAAAGTTGTTCTTACTATATTCTGATACATGCAGTGTATCAAAATACCAGGCAGAGATGTGCTATCCGATCGAATATCACCGATGTAATTGAAGAGATAACTCTTAGGAGTAAAAGATTTCTTTAATTGTGTCTGTGATCGAATATTCCTGGTGTCAGAAAACAGAAAAACAAATCATTTTGTAAGAAAGTCTACAATCTTCACCTCCATTTCCTTGTCCATGATTGGTTTTCGAAATTTTCATTGAGTATTTGCAAATAACGATTTCTTTCGCTGTTTACAACGTGTTGTAAATGAAGATAGAAACGGCACTATTCATTATAATAGTCTCCTTTCTGAATTCCATTCTCTTAAGTGTGAAACAAAAATAAAAACAACGGCACACAACATTATCATTCAATCAATATCTGTCACGGCAACGCTGCTTTTCCGAAAGTTTATATGCTCTGATTACAGCATGCAACTGATGCCAACTTCGGCTTATAAACACTTTTGGCACTTATATATATAAAACAGAGGATGACTGTGTGTCTTTCTGTTTGTCTGTGTGATACCTTTTCACTTGAGATCCATTCAACCGATTTAGACCAAATTTGACACATACATTGTACAATGTAAGAGGTATGTTCTTAGCATAAAAATAGATCATTTAAAAAAATCAATAATCGATAAAGCCTATCAAATATCGATAAATTCAACGTTTTTTCCACCGATTTCGTTCAAACTCGGTATGTAGGCAACTTACATCACGACGAACTCAACCATATCTCATTTTTATTTCTACGCTAGCAAAAAAGCGCGAAAAACGAAAAATCGATTCCAACACAAATCGATTTCAACACATATTTTAAACTAAAACTTCCTTAATTTTCAAGCAATCTAATGCAAACATCACTAAATTGTAGCCAACAATAAGTTGATTATGTAAGAGTCATTTAACTTGATAATTGAGACTACCCATATAGTGAAAATCCGCGTAAATAGCGAAAATTGGCTATTTTTACTGGTTTTATTCTTATTTTTCGTTGATCTTTCAATCAATTTTCATGAAACTTAACAATTGCTTTATAAATGTATCCTCTTTTACATCCCTGGTAGCACACTGACAAATTGAATTTCAAAAACATTGTGGTCTGAAGTGGGTCTTCATGTTGCCTGTTTTACCCCTTCACGTCCTCGGCTAACGTTGATTGAATAAATAGACTACTTCTGTTATATCAGTAAATGCATTAATTAAAAAAAATTTTTAATGAAAGTAATTGAAGAAGAGAGACTCTGTTACATCTAAACATGATGCTGTTTTTGCTCCATTCTAATTGAACGCTTTTTCTGATCGACCAACTACGTATGGCTGCTTGTCCCATATACGAAAGAGTACTCTTAAATGTCTCATACAAGGGGTTCTTAATAAGCAGGGGTGTCGGATTTTTCTCGGCAGAGCTTAATAAAAGCGGAGTTCCTTAAAGGGTCAAAAGTGCGAAGTTAAATGAGGTGTTATTAATAAGCTTGGAGTTTGGGTCAGAAAAAAATGAACGCCATCCTGTTTATTAAGCACCTTAGAGTGCACATAAGTTTGCGAGTATATATAGATATATGCAAACAAAAGCGAATTTCACGCATAATTATCTCTAACAGGTATGTATCTGTCATATATGTGTATATGTATTCTTTTATGCTGTCTCGTTTAGAAACATATATGAGTAAATATACCAATTAAGAATCACGCATACACGTAGTCACTCACGTGTACAGTAACGTACGTGTGTACACATGTACAAATACATAGACACTGAGTATCTATTGAACCATGCGAAGGTCGTCTCCTTGACCTTATTTATAAATGTAAAGATTGCAATCTACAATTGATGCTACGCAGGTATGGTTTTACGCCAGACTTATCACTGTGTCGCGCATGCTCCGATTTATTTCGCTTCATCTCAATCCTGCCATTCATGGTATTTTGTAAATTCTTCATACTGCATCCAGCATCTTCAGTAGATTGGTCAATGTCATCGAAGTGGTTCCCAGTGCTTTTATACCTATGAGATGTTTTCCAGAGAAATGAATCGCTGATAGGCTTTCCTTTCCATGATGCCGTGAATATCATATCAACAGATTTTAGTGGCAAACCTAACAATATCTAGCAGTAGTATAATCAGAGAAATTGGAGTTCACGTTCCGATCATGCGACCCGAGTTCGAATCTCATCATTGTCGATTTATCAAGTCTTGGGAAGTGACATACATACGACGATTGGACAAAATTCTTTTGAGTGAAATTTTATACCCGAAATGATGCTTATACTCTCATGAAATTACAAGCCATCCAGAATGAATGTTTGAGCCTTTTTATCTTCCGATCATGGCAGCTGAAGCGTTCTCTCCCAGAAACTGTAACAAAAGTCTGTTCAATATCGTTGGAATATAAGCCAGAATTTGATTCTGTGGATGTTAATGAAATACATTTGTGCCTGAGTGAGCGTCAACAACAGGGATTAGCTAGTCTTCCTAGCAGGCGAGTGTACCCTTATTATTATTATTATTATTATTATTATTATTATTATTATTATTATTATTATTCCAGAAGCTAAACAGAGTATTAAGAAATAGAAAAAAATACTTTTACGTGATGTCTGCCCTCCTGATGACAGTGAAATCTGGACAATCGCCTCAGATAAAGAAGAGACTTGGAGCAACAGAAATGTGGTTCTACAGAAGGATGCTGTGGATGCCATGGATAAACATGTGAGAAAATGAAAACAAAAAGTAAACTTATACTTAACATCGGGAAGAGCCATTTGAGGCTTCTGGGGGACATAATTAGGAATGGAGGTGCTTGGAGAATCTGAAACTCACAGGGCATATTGAAGCAAGTGAGACAGAGGAAAACAACGCATAACATACTTAGTTAGATTGAGTAAATGGCTGGCGGAACAGGGTTTATGAAAAATAACAGAAAGACAAAATTTATTAAGGAAGTTGTGGAGAGTCATGATCGCCTACGTCCTGAGGAAAGATGACACATAATGAAGAATAATTCACTTTTTAAACTAGGTATGTGATTCACTGTTGATCATAAACAGAAAATGTGACTGACCTGTTGAATCAGCAAAATAAACATGGCTTCTTATGAAGTCATGGAATGCAACATGGCTGCTAGAAGCTACATGAAGCCATAGAATGACTAATATACTGTTATTAAAATTACTTTCTGGGGCCTGTCATAGAGTGATGGTTAACAAGCTGAAATCTTGAGAATTCGTTTTTATATACTGAGTTCTGTTCTCACGAGGTGTCTGTCACTTTCAAACTTGAAAATTTCAGTCAGATTCATTCAGCTATGTGTTTTCATAGCGGACTAGATATAAATCTGTGTTCATAGATCTATTCAATGAGAAGACATCCACGCGCTTACATTAGTATGTCAATATATATCGAGCTTAATGGTAAAAAAAAACCCATTTATTTTTAAACAACAAATATTTATTTTTAAATATAATTTCATTCCTTGTTGATACACATAGACTAACCCTCTTTCATAATACAGCGAGATCGAACATTACACAATGAAAATTTCAGATCAGAATTCAGGTATTAATTGAACGATACAATCGATCATGACCAGGTATCTCGTCTCTAGTTACTTTCTCATCGACTTTCTGTCTGTTCTACAAATAATTTCATGCCAACTGCTTATGACCAGACTACATGAATTTAGTCGTGCTACTAGATTGCTGACCTGGACTGACCATTTTACTCTTGAACTAACTAGATGCAACAGTCACTTCTAGTCTAAGAGTTTATTCTCTCGCACTTCCTACCTGTGGAATTACCTTCCGATTTTTTGCTAACTACAATCTTCAAAAGTTTAAATGCAACGTCAATTGTCATCTTCTGTCTTCTTGAACCCTGTTCCTTTTTCTCCTTTCCTCAATCCTCTCCATTTTCAATCTTCTCATTGTCATTCACTTTCACTCCCTGCAATCGCGTGAATCTAGTAGCATTGTCGTTTTCCTTGGAGTGAATCGAAAAAAAAAGCATAATCAATACCTGAATTTTGATCTAGCTACGGATATACTGATCCGACTTAGTATCATATATATTTATATATGTTGACAATAAATAGATAGTTTGTAGTTAGAGAAAATGTAATTATAGATATATCTATATATTTAAATGGAGGTGAATCAGATTTTGTATTAGTGCCTCATAAACACCTTGTCACTGACTAGCAACGATTTTGCACTTAAGGGAACTAAACCATTTTCATTGTAACATGCCATATTATTCGGATAAATTCCTCACCCAGTCATTGACTTCTGGCCAATAATCCCTCCACTAAGCTACGTAAACTAGTCGTATCGAGTTTATCCGCAAACCTCATCGTTTCAATTTAAATCGAAATGTTTTGAGACGATCTTGATCAGCCAACCGCGAGAATCAAATTCTAAGAATTCTTGAAGAATTCCTTGTTTGAATCCTTCAGTTATTTATCCCTTATAAAGATTCAGATAATGCGTTTATCCTTATGGCTGGACATCACTAATGTGTATATTTCCTTATCAGAAACAAGAGAAAGATCGTATTGCTCCAATCATATGAATGAAAGTAGATTACTCTTAAATTCTGTACTTGAAATCTTGAATTTTATTTGACACCTGAAAAGAGATCTCTACTATCTCAGCCACCAAGCTGGCCCAATTATTTCATTGATATTTTGAGCATGAGTTTTAAATTAAAACTTTAAATGTCGGCGAGATATTTTTAATTTATAGCACAAATTAAATTTTTCTGGTCCTTGGGGAGTAAATTTTGGCTTTAGCATTTAGACTATTGAAAACCTCGGAAAGAAAGTCTACCTAGTTTCGACTCAAGATTCCAAAAAGAACTGAGAAATGTCTTGTAAGATAATTCATTTCAATGGCAAAATGGCAAATGATACTTTGGTCGCCACTACAAACAGACGTCGTAGCGAATTAAAAATGGTTCTTGTCATGATTATCGGAGCGTTCGAGTCTCACAAGGTGCATATACTGCATACTTGTAAAATTCCATTCTTAGGTAAAGGAGAATGTTATAATTTGAAATTTGCGATCATTAAATTTCTTTCCATTTACAGTTAAATCAGTTGGGAATGAGCAGATCGAATTACAGTGGGTCGATGAGTGCCGTTCAATAGACTCCTGGGATTAATCTCTTTATTGCTGTCCAAAAGAGAAATGAACAATTAGGAGGAAAACAATTTGACTATTAATGATGCTGAAAATGAAACAATTCTGTGACGGAAGAAAATTGATGGAAATTGCGACTCATTGCGCATGAACGTTGCCGCGAACGAAACCTGGAGCCTAAATATGAAGGAGAATAATGCCGTCTCCCATTCTTGCGATGGAATCCCTTGAGTAGTTTTAAAAATCGAAAAACCTTGAAAAGATCTGCATCCACTACCTCTTTATATGTCATACACTTTCTTTTGCCTTTAATCTGGAATAATTTTAATCATTGACTGCTTGCGAGTATGCACATTGTTCTTTCAAAATAGAATTATCAAGAATGAAAATTGTGAGCCCTTTTAACAATTAATCTATGCCTATAAATAACCTTTTACTTATCTCAGCAGTAGAATGATCTCAGTTAAAATAAAATTCTCCTTTATTATGAGAAATTATGTTTAAAGTATTTAGCAGAACGTTTTGCTTCCGTTCTTTAACAGTTTTTGTTTAAACAACAGTCTATTCTAAGCTGAATGCCACTAGGCAAAAACCGGTTACTATTTCGAAATGAACATAAGTATAAAGGCTTCCATTACAGTTCATTATTTCATCGGTTCATTCAAGCTTGGCGCATTTACTGAGAATACAGTGCAAATGTATTACCTCCGTCCTAAAAAGTAAAACGTAAGACAACGATGAGAGTTTCGTCATAGAGATTAGTTCAATGCTTGCGAGTTCGGCAATGTCAATGAATACGAATCATTTGAAACATAAGAATGAAGAATATAGTAACCAAAAATGTTGAGGAAAAGTAAATGAATCAGTAGTTAAGAAGGGATGAAAGAATTAGTAAACTAATCTTAATTAGGTTCCAAATTTACTCCCAAACTAATCTAACCTAAATTCGCAATTTTCTTCCATTCTAACGTACTTTCCTAATTTACACCCACTCTAATCTACAGTATTTTCCTAATTTATTCCCACTTTAATTTAAAATAATTTCCTAATTTAGTCCAACTGTAAAATAATGTCCTAATTTACACGGACTGAAAGCTAAAATACTTCCAGATTTATACCCACTCTAATTTAAAAAAACTTTCCTAATTTACACCCACTCTAATTTAAAATATCTTCCTAATTTACACATATCATAACCTCAAATACTTACCTAATTTGCACCCACTCTCATTTAAACTACTTTCCTAATTTAAAGCCACTCTAATTTAAAATATCTTCCTAATTTACACGTACCATAACCTGAAATACTTACCTAATTTGCACCCACTCTCATTTAAATTACTTTCCTAATTTACACCCACTGTAACCAAAAATACTTTCCTAATTTACACCGACGCTAATCTAAAATAATTTCCTTATTTACACCAAATCTAATTTAAAATACTTTCTTAATTTACACACATTCTAATTAAAATGCTTTCCTTAATTACACCCACTGTCGTGAAATTCGGATCTATTAGATATTCAAAGTATGGAACCTCATTGTTACTTTGCTAATTCATTCCTACTCTAATCACATATACTTTGCTATTTCAATCCTGTTTTAAAATCACCCACTCTGCTGATTTACTTCTAATTTGAGCTACTTTGCTTATTTACTCCTATACTGATCTCACCAACTTTACTCATTTGCTCCTAATGTGACCTACTTTGCTATTTTACTCCAATACTAATCTCACCCACTTTGCTGATTTACTCTTAATCTGACCTACATTGCTAATTACCGCCTGCTTTAATGTGATCTACATTGGTGTTTGATTCTTAATCTAATCTAACCTACTTTGCTGATTCCAATCCGGTCAAAGTTATAAGTGGAATACATAGTGGCGGAATAGAATCTATACAATTATTTTAATTAATATTTCATTTATTTTACTGTGAAGTTATCCAGCCCAGCGCATTTCGTCCCTGAAATGGAGACGTATTTAGAGCCTGCCACACTTTTCACAATATAACCATTGATTCGAGGTTACCAAGATTAACATGAAATTCCACTTGTAAGTAGTAAGTATCGCTTTTTCCATGATGTTGTTTAGATGTATTTTTAATTTATTTTTATTTTCGGACCTGTTAGGTTAATGGGGAAATTAAAATTTTCGACATGTACGTAATCTGGCTTGCTTCGGGGTTTGATAACTAGTGGGACTCTAAAATAAATTTTTAAAAATTAGTCGATAATCGCGTATTGTTTTAGTAGTGGGCAATCGAACTTAAAAAAAATAACTTAATCATTTCATTCTATTCCTTCACCTTATATATATATATATATATATATATATATATATATATATATATATATATATATATATATATACATATATATATATATATATATATATATATATATATATATATATATATATATATATATACATATATATATATATATTGGGTAAGTATTCCACAGTTGAAATGTTGGCGACTAAACCGACTGTCCCACAACAAGTTCTTGCGTTTGATGCGGCTTGTTAGCGAGCCAGTAAAACGAAAAATAAAACCTAACAGAGGGTGCAAGAACTCTCTATGAGTCAACGGCCAGATAACTAGAGGTGGTGTCTCCATAAACCACCATGGAGAAGGTAAACCAATCAAACCAATCCACTATTAATCCAAAAATATATCACGGCTAATAGCACACACGATATGAAACCTGTGCATGAATAGGTTAAGTCTATGGGAATTAACTCCTTGCTCGTTAAGGACAGACATGTGCTTAAGGACAGACATGTGCCACTGGTGTCACCTGATCGTCATCCAACGACTGCTAGCACAAACGGCGTAAAGGGGATACAATTCCTCGGAACCCATCCCTCGCCCGGAAAGGAACGACATGAGCGACACGTGTCACCGGACCGTTATCTTGTGACTGCTCGCATCAGACAAAAAATAACTCTCGAGAGATGGAACCTTCGGACGTTGAACAACTTCGATAATTTAACACAAGAGATGAGTAGGTTAAAAATCAACATCTTAGGTGTATGTGAAACTAGATGTCCAAACAACGACAATCACAGGATTATTTATGCAGGTGGAGAGTAAAAAGATAAAAGAATAGGATTGATACTAGATCAAGAATTCAAGAAATGCGTTCTGGGATGTAATACATGTTTAATGTAGCTTGAATGTAGCAATCCGACGTAGGAAGTAATTTGTTCAATGTAACAGCACCAATGTCTTGTAGCAGCTATTCAGGAATTCTTAAGGTCTTCCATATCAGAGGTTGGCAGTGGATATTTGGAGAGAGTAGGAAAACGTAGATCTGCAGGTCTCCTCAGCTGACAGGTTAGCAGTGGATATTCCGACAAGAAAAGAAAACAAAATGGCCGCCTTTATACACATCGGGTCGAATATTTCTAGTCTTCTGATTGGTTAACCTTCTATAGGTGTACTATAAAATGAGTCAGCTCAATTTGGTTTGCTCACTAGTACATAACTACACAAAAATTGTAACATGGGATATTACCAACTATGCGAAATAATTCTGGTAGTCCGGCTGAAAGGAAAGCCTTACAAAGTAGCTATCATAATAGTGTATGCACTGACAGCGCAAAGTAAGGAAGAAGAAATCGAATTTTTCTACTCCATGCTAGACAATGCCATGGTTCATTACAAATCGCAAGAAGTCATAATTATCATGGGAGACCTGAAGGCCAAAGCAAGCAAAGAGTGTGCAGGGGATATAGCCGGAAAATACAGACAAGGAATCCGTAACGAACGTGGAGAAAAATGGATCCAAGGGTGCACGGCCAAGGATCAGATAATAGTCAACGCATGATTCCAAGAACTTCCGAGACGATTATGGACATATAGAAGTCCGGGAGGAGAAAATAAAAACCAAATTCACTACATAACTATCAACAAAAGATTCAAGAATGCAATGGTTCACTGCAAAACCTACCCACGTGCCGACTGTGGAAATGACCATCGTCCTGTTATATGTAAACTAAGAGGGAAAGTATGGAACTGAAGAAGCCTAACGAAACACCCAAAGTGCAATACAACTAAATCCTGAGCGATCCGTACCTGAAAGAAAAAATGGACAATGTGAAAAAAGATACGAGGGTCACAATGGAAATGGAAACTCGAAGTGGTACGCACTAAGAGAAGTTTTAGTGACATCAGCAAACGATATCCTCCCAAAGGAGAATGGACGAAGAAGAAACGAATGAATGACTAATAAGATTCTCGACACGATGCAAAGGAGACAGAAACCTCTACCACGATACGGAACGGAATACAGAAAATTACACAATGAAATAAGGACCAAATGCAGGCAAGTTAAAGAAGAGTTGCTAAACAAAAATGTGCAGAAATAAAGACATTGAGTGCCACAGACAAAGGAGATATGCATAAACAAATAAGCGACTAACAAAGCAGAAGACATTCTTGTCAAGAGGCTGCATAAAATCAAAGGATGGAACACTCATATTAAAGAAGGAAACGATGGAACGAATATATTGGAGAACTTTTCCACGACGAAAGAAACAATCAGTAATACACAGAACTACCGACGGACCTGAAATTCTACAAACCGAAGTAGAAGTTGCACTGTCGAAATGGAATAGAAACAAGGTGGCAGGGCCAGACGGAATCGTAACGGAAATACTGACAGAATCACATGATTATGGCATAGACAAGCTCACAGAAATAATAAATGAAATCTACAACAGTGAGGATATACCGAAACATCTCAGGAGATCTATTTTCATAGCATTGCAGAAGGAACCAGGCCCAAACAAATGTGAACTCCACTGAACAATCAGCCTATTGAGCCACATAAGAAAACTCATCATCCGTATTCTGATGAATCGAGCGCGCCGCAGAATCAGGCCAGAGACAGGATAAGAACAGTGCGGGTTCGTTAAAGACACCCGAACAAGGAACGCGATATTCATGCTCAGAATGTTATCAGAAAGAGCAATACACATGCAGAAGAACGTGCATCTGTGTTGTTATAAACGACGCAAAGGCGTTCGACAAAGTACGCTATAAAGATCTGTTGGAACTGCTCAGCAACCTTGATATGTTTGGGAAAGATATTAGAATAATTATGAACCTATACAGGCAGAAAATGGCCTGCGTGCGGATAGAGAATGAGTTCAGCAGATATACAAGAAAATGAAAAGGGGCGTAAGGCAAGAATGTGTCTTTTCACCTGACCTGTTCAACCTATACTGCGAGGCATTTCTGAGAGAATTGAAGATCCCACCGGCATTCATAATTAGTAGACACAATCATAACATAACATACGCAGGCGACACAGTGCTGATAGCAGATACGGAAAAAACAATTACAAAACCTCCTACAGATGCTAGCGAAGGAGAGCAGTAAGGGACCAAGCATAAACTACAAGAAGACAGAATGCATGGTCATCAGTAAAAAGATGAGCCCAAAATGCGATTTACAATTCGGGGACACTAAAATCAAGCAGGTACGGAAATTTAAATATCTGGGAAGTGTTCTGACAGAGGACGGTAAGTGCGACACTAAGATCTGAAGATGTATTGGGATGGTCAAAGACGCATTCCAAAAGCTAGGCAAAATAATACGAGGCAGGAGGAGTTCTTTGGTAACAAAGAGAAGAGTACTGAGTTGCTACGTGACATCTTTCCTCCTTTACAGCAGTGAATATTGGATGGTCTTCTCAAAGATGAAGAAGAGATTCGAGGCAGTGGACGTATGGTTCTACAGAAGGTAGCTGGGGATATCATGGATCGAGCATGTGAGAAACAATGAGGTTTTCGTGAGGATGCACACAAGGAGGAAGTTTATACTTAACATCAGGAAGATGCAGTTGAAATTTTTGGGACTTGTAATTTAAATAGGAAGGCTTGGAAACTCTGATCTCACGGGATGAAAGAGGGACAAGGGAAAGAAACGCGTGACATACCTAGCAAGTGGATGACAGAACAAGGTCTGGGAGACGTAGCAAACGGAGAAAACTTATTGAGAGCTACAAGGGATAGGGGGAAGTGGAGAGCCATGATCGCTTACGTCCTGAAGGGACACGGTACATAAAAGAAGAAGAAGTTAAAAATTAAAGAACGAAGGTAAAAATACACTGCCGGTTTTGTCAGAGGTTTTGTCAAGTTTCTTTAAGATAGAGTTCCAATTTTGGAATCTATTTTGATCATTCTGAATTCCAACAGTTTATTTACAAATAGATAAAAAAAAAGACTGTAATTAGAAACATGGTCAAGTGTTAAAAAAATGCCAGCACACTATCCCACAACTGCATCTTTCAATTTAATCGTAACGAAATTTGAATTAGGAAAGTAGGTCACATTCTCGCATTCGGATTATTTTTTGTTTTTGTTTTTCTCTTTTGGCCGTACGAGTTCAACTGCGCCATGAAAAAAAATCTGCGTGACGACATCGCCAAAGGAAAAGAAAAAAACCCTCGTTTCTGTGGCAAACATGTCGGCTCATTCGTTTATTTTTTTATAGATGTTTTAAGCAAAATAAATTTGCATATTAATTTGCATATTAATTGACATATCGCATCAGGAAGGAGATTTGACGAGCGCAATCAACTCTGTTTACCTAATATTCATATAAACTGTTTTACATATTGCGTTTATCGATACAAGTGGCCGTGTGGATGAATGGAAATCTGCATTCATATTTATAAAGTTACAAATAACCCCTTATAAACACACACACACACAAACTATATATATATATATATATATATATATATATATATATAGAGAGAGAGAGAGAGAGAGAGAGAGAGAGAGAGAGAGAGCGAGAGAGAGAGAGTGTGTGTGTGTGTCATGGGCAATATATGTATGCAGTGACTTCAGGCAGTCAAGACTGACTATGGATCAGGATTTTTTGATGAAAAGATAAAATGTTTTGAATTAGAATATGGAATATTACACTCAAACGCCCATTTTTCTCTCTTTAAGAATGTGTTATAGGTTAGTCACCGGGCAATATTTAAGGCGGCTGGCTACGGGATAGAGAGAAATGAAACTTGGACATTATGAAAGTGAAAGTGATACAACCAATCTGAATCCGTTTCATCGATTCTGGACATACTCACCTTCCCACTTTACACCTCTCTCTCTCTCTCTCCCTTCCTCCCTTTCTCCCTCTTCCTTTCTTTCACACACATACACACGTGCTCGCGGGCATTTCTGAAAAGACGCACCTACACATTAACTAGGAACAACAGGATTTTCAACCAAGAAGAGGCTTAAGTCAGACATGGTAAACCAACTTATTACACATGATGGAGTTGGATGTTCAGAATATTTTAAGTCGAGAGAATTAAGAAGAAAAAATGATTTTTCTTTTGAGTCACACTATGCGATAATTTTCGTATCATCAAAATTTCGCGTCCTGGGTACGACGTTAAACTGCATCCAACAGCAAGGCCTCTGATCAGGAGGTTTTGAGGAAGCGTGGAACCACCTCTTAATTGCTGGTGTTCGCAGGTCCAACCTGACCCGGGGTGGTAGTACCTGTTAGTATCCCAGCTATGGGAAAATAGTGAACTTCCAGGTCTTTTCCAGCACATTGAAACAATGATGTTGCCAACTACACTTTTTTGAAACAATGATGTTGCTAGCTATACTTTTTTGAAACAATGATGTTGCCAACTATACTTTTTTGAAACAATGATGTTGCCAGCTATACGTTTTTGAAACAATGATGTTGCCAGCTATACGTTTTTGATATATTTAGTAAATACTGGATCTGGCATTAAATAACCCATAGTGGTTGATATGCCATAAAACCCCAAACAACCAACCAACCAAAATTTCGTATCATTTAACCAAAGACAGAATATGTAGTTTTTTTCCCTAAATGTACGCACGAGTTTTAGACATGAAATTAAACAAAATAATACAAATAAAAATAAAAATAAATTTAAAGTTCGAACTACCGAAAATATAAAGTTTTTCTGAGGTACGTTCTATTCTTCTTACGTATACGAGACATTTTAAATATCATATTAATGTTAACATACCGCGACTGATATTAGGGTGATGTGATTAATTATGCTTTAATGTTTACAATAATTATTCAGTATAATTTTTGTTTAGGAAATAAGCATTATAACATAGCACATATAGCTATATTATGCAAAAGGAATTTACGAGAATATACATATTTTTTACGTATATATGTTTATTTTTCTAACTTTTATCAGTTTATTACCGTTTTTCATAAAAGTTAAAAAATAGTCATAATTATTTAATTAATGTATTCATAACTATGTAGTTATGGATAGTATTATACATAAATTACTATTTTTTAAATTAATAACTATTTGTGCCCAGTTGTTGACATTAATAGCTATCTGCTGATGTGTTAAAATTTTGGAATAATGCAATAATAAAAATTTAAATTTCATCTCTCTGATAGATGTCGCGATCTGTAAATTTTCCCAGTTTTTTTTTTCTACAGTCTCAAGACAGCCATAATAAGAGCAATTAAGTAATGGTTGTTTGCTAATCCCTGTTCAGTTGCCTGTTCAAATTGATTTCTTCAACGCCCATAGAGTTTTTATATTAATATGGTTTATACTGCCATTATGTTGAGCGAAATTTAGTTAGAGTTTCCAAAGGAGAGTGTCTAATACGACGTCACCCGTTCGTTGAACAATAGGTTATGATGATTTGTGACTTTCCGCTAGCGACGACTTTCAAACAGTTCCGTCTACCCATTTTCACACGCATTGCTTGTGTCAAACTGGGGTATGATTTTCAGGCATTTGCAAAGGCGCCATATGCTGGAATCGTATCCCCATGTCGTTATTATCAACTAGCTACCTCCTTGACAAATTGACCATGGTGGTATTAGTACTCAGCTTTCTAGGTCGGATCGCTAACGTTCTAACTGCTTGGACACACACTCATATTACAATCATCGTTTTTTTAAAAGAAATATAGAGAGCCATAATTCTTGACACATATCACCGCGCTTTATAAGAATTCATTAAAATCACTTTCCTTTATTATTACGACACATGTCCACTTTCGTTTTTCCAATATAATTTCATATTTTATTCATTAGAAAACCAAGTTTAAATTCAGCCTTAGACTTTTGAGCTTGCATCACACTAAAACTTTTTAAAAATACATGTTTCCATCGCTTCCCTTGTCTGTCAAATCGTAGGGTATGCTTGGATGTCTCGTCATGAACAGTAACCAGTCTAAGATAATAAAATCTAAGTTCAAAACTGTGGAGAAGACAACCGAAAACCACTCGTCTATCTTTTCAATCTTTCAAAGGCAATTCTCAGATTTTAAATAAATATGTGGAGAACCGTGTTCACCTACGTCATGAAGAGAAATGATATTTATCTCTTGATTATTGAGTAAATGTATTTTCGTGTAACCCGGGAGGGTGGTTCAGACAGACGGATAGAACATAAATAAGAACATCGAGGAATACAGAGTCGACCTTGAATTAACAGGGTTTAAAAAGATTCATCATTTTTTGCTAAAATGATAAAACATTAAAAAAAAAAATGGATTAGCATTTGTGTTAACTGAAAGCTTTGAAAATAAACTAATCCGTTTAAATTTAACAGAATTTTCCGAATATAATTCCTATGAAAGTTTTCTAATCAAATAACAGAAATAAATTTAATTTCCTGCTTGTCTTCAATGAGCAGTTAACGTATATAATCATCCATCAAACTGTGATAATTCTTTGGAGTTTATCTTTTGCATTTCGTGCCTCCGTGTAAGCGTAAGGTTTAACCTGGCTAGTTTGTCTGTTCGTGAATAGTGAATTCGATTCTCACTGAGAACCCTCATATAAGAATTCAGCATTAAATAAGCAAATATATCTGTTTCGAATTCTGGGGTGATGAATTATCATTATTTACATTCGGTTTAATATTTTCCTCTTTTTTTTGTTATTATCACAAAGTTTCAGTCGCTAGGACCTCTGGTCTTCTTCAGGTGTCTTTTGATACTGGTAGCTTGGTAATTTGCAGTTGAACCCTTTATTTGATCTACATCGATACATTGTTCTCGTCCTGTTTTCCATGTATAGGGATATCACGTATTTCTCTTTTTTAGTAGCACTTAATGACTGATAATTTCGTTTCCACTGAGTCTCGGTGAATTTTGTTTGCATCGCAATTGTTAGTTCAATCTGTGGGCCTGGTGGTACTGACTCAATTCGAAATTTATTGAAGGTCACCTGAAGAAGGTCGGAGGGCACAACGATCGAAACGTCGTGATAATGATGACAAAAATGAGTGCATTAATCAATATACCATAATAGGTTGACATGTAAATTCAATTCAACAAAATCTTGCTAATGCCTTTCCCTTGTGAAGACTGATATTTTTTCACTGTACGGGAAATACACGAACATACTTTGAAATCTTTTAAGTCACTATAGTGATTTTCTAAGCGCGGCTTAGATGTGGCAGAAAGAATGGGGCACCCAGTGAGAATCGAACTCACTACTCAGTCGTAACTGATCTAGCAAGACAAGCTTTCTAACCATTACACCACGTCGATGTGCCCAATTTAAGTCACTATATCGTTCAGTATTGTTTCGCCATGATTAAATATTTTCTAAAGACTAAGAACCGCAAAGATTCAATATAAATATAAAATATTTTAAAACTGGTAATGATATGTAAAACACGGATAAATGTTTTTAAAAGATTTTTTAATCTGTATCACCCCATTCAAGGCAGAAAAGCCACTAAGACAAGGGGTTGCTGAGTGTGGAAGAATTAGAAACAGAAGCATTAATAATGATCAAGAAGAGAATAATCAGGAAAACAGTAGATAGCCATTGACATTGCATTTAAATTTTTGCAGATTAAAGTTGGTTGGAAAGCATGGAGCCGGAAAGGAGTTCCACATACTTAAAAACTGAAATAAATCCTGCTAGGATATAATCTTTCCTTAATAGTAATTGACTAACTGCCACTAATTATTTCTAGAAGCAGGGGAGATTGTGGTGAACATTTCTTCTCTCCCACCCTGCCTATCGTCAAAATGGACTGTGCCTTCATGTAAATAGTTTTGTTTGTACTCACTGTTTCTGTACGGAATAAATCCTAATTTTGGTTACTTTGTTGCGTGTCTTTTATTACAAAGTTCGAGAATTTACGGCTACATCTCGCCAGCACAACTGTAAATTAATGAGATCATGACGCCAGTCTAGTACTACGCTTAAATTTGAAAAAAAGTCTAAGTACCATAGCAAAGAGCTCATCCGAACAATTAACATGAAAATATTTATAGAAAAGACACAGAGAGGCAACCTTACGACGATGGGAAAGTGACTGAAGCCGAACCGCCAGATCAGGGCTAATAATATTGCTGATTCTTCTTTGGATTTTATCAAGGAGCTCAAGATAAATATCAGGGGCACCGGACTACATGTGTCAACAATATTCTAAGCATGGATGAAAGGTAGACATAGATATGTATGATATATTCTAGAGAACATTTTTATTACTGACTCTATTATGTCATTAGTGACCATAGATACAGCAACTTGAATAATGAATTGGCTTATCATTAATTATTATAAGGTTGGATAGTTCGCTTTTGTGCAATAAATTTCTTAATATATTCTCTTGATTGACAATATTGAGAGCAAATCAAGATGGCTGCAACAAAAAGCTTAATCATTTTTATCGTCCTTGAGAAACTCTGTGAATAGCGATTACTTGTTGAGATGTATATTAAATGACATATAATTTTTGAAAAATGAGAAATAATTTTCATTGGCTTCTTTTCCTTTACTTTTTGGTTCTTTTATTGAGATTGAAAATGTTTTTAAAAAAGTCGGGACATTGAAAGGGACAGATTTGAAATATGAGCATAACTAAGAAAACTACCGATTTTTCGTGAGCTTTTCCTTTCTTCAAGTAAATAAACGCCTTATCTACAATTCAAAGACTAGCTTTTAAGTGGAATGTCAAATTGGATTTGTGGTACTTCATAGAATTCTCAGTAGGAAAAAATAAGAAGGAAGGCGTATATATGTGTTTGATTCTGTATATATGTATGTGTGTAAAAGTCTATAACATGAAGAGAGAGTGAAAACAACCATGAAAGAGAACATAAGTTTAAAAGAGTAATGATATAAAAAAAGTTGGTAAAGAGAAAGGAGAACCCAAGAAAATTAATGAAATGTCAAGAATGTTTGGATATTAAGTGTGGACAAACGCAGAAAAAATTAAAAGACAATGCAATTTAAATGTTTTGAAAAAATCTATATTCTACAGAGGCAGCAGAAATACTTACCGCCATTACCTACCAGAAATACCTGCAGCATAATGGTAAGACATTAGCTATATGAAGACACCATTGAAACTAAGGTCATACCATTATGTGAGAGATATTTCTGCCGCACCTTGTATAAGGAAAAGTTAAATTTTAATGGATTCTATGCAATTTTCTTTGGATTTTAAATTTCAAGAGATTAATTCTTCAAAGCAGAACATCGAACACCATTTCTAAAAATTAACAAACAATCGATCCGAAATTGAATCATCCTAAAATTAATCAAGTTCTTTATTTTTTAAACGCCACGACACTTCAGGACTCAGGTAATCATGTCTGTAACACATACTCTTCTTTATTATCAATTAATTACCTTGACTCTTTTGGAAATATAGTAGAGTTTCCAGTTACCTTCTCCAGGGTTTTCAATTCAGATTGGTCCTTCTATATTGATTAGTTCTCATGCCTAGAGAGCCCAGTCTAACATACTATTTAATCCATAGCTGGGGATTGGGAGAGATTGATTCACACTTTTTTAGTGCAAAGTGGACGCAACTGTCTCGAACGGAATCTGAAATTTACAAATAGGTAATCGCTGTACCCTAGAGCTCATCTTCTTTAACTCATCCTTAACTGAGTGCTCATCATCCTTAATTCATACTTGAGTGCACATCATCCTTAGCTCATCGTCAACTGAGTGCTCATCATTCTTAACTTATCAGTAACCAATCCTTAACTGAGTACTCATTCTCTTTAACTCATCTTTAACTGAGTATTCACTCTAACTCATACTTAACTGAGTACTCATCCTCCAGTTTCATTTACTCGGTGATTTTCAGCAGAGGAATGAATGTTCTGAGTGCTCATCCTCCTTCACTCCTCCTTAACCGAGTGCTCATCTTTCTTAATTCATCCTTAACTCATCCGTAAATGAGTGCTCATCCTCATTAACTAATCCTTAACTGGGGGCTCATCCTCCTTAACTGATTCTTACCTCATCGTTAACTGAATACTCATTCTCCTTACCTCATCCTTAACTGAGTACTCATCCTCGATTTCATTTACTCGGTGATTTTCAGCAGACGCATGATTGTTCTAAAGGTTTCTCCATTCTATAATTAAAAACAACCTTATGATTTCTGTTGAACTGTGGACCTTTGTTGTCTTGAATCTGTATGCCTAGGTGAATACATTGGTATCGATTGCTAATGATACTGTTTGTCGCTATTCAAGAAACCACGTCGTGAATGATCAATGTCATGACAGAAATTTCGTTCTCTCACCTTCGAACGAGTGATACTTTCAACAACCACCCAACGTGGAACTGTGTCAAGTAATCTAGGAATGACGAAATTCATGATAATTTTATTGAACTGATTTCAAAGAAACTCACGAGGTTTCTGCAAGTTGGACTTTAATCTCCCATTTTGTCTCGTATATAATTTTTGTTTATTCGTATAGGAGGATATCGATTGTGCTTTAACCTGGAGATGGATGGGTTCCGCCGGGGGAAATCTTCCAAGACACGCCACATGATGAGCACAAGAAGAAACCATTCACAGAAACACAGGTTCTGGCACACGATCGCGACAGAGATTGGAGATAGGTGGACAGCTCAGTACGTCAGCGCCGCAACGATTCTTTCCGGGGTTAAGGGCGAAAGAAGAATTTCTCCAGACATTTCAGGCGGATGGATGTAGATCTGTTGTCCGTGGAACTGGTCAGCGGGAATCAACTACACGCATGGATTCATCAGTGACTCAAACATTTCTGTAAGAAAGACACGATGTCATTGAACATGAACGTAAAGAGATGGGTGTGATATTGCAAATGACCGCTCTTGTTGTAGGTTGGAGCTAGGCAGCTATCTCAAAAGCGGATAGGCATGCTTTTAAAGAAACGCACTAATACCAAAAAAAGTCATATCTATGTTAACAGCCGATGAGAGTGCTTTCACGTGGCTATACTGCAGTCGGTACTAATTTCTGAGGAAAGCCTCGAAACATTGCCCGATTTGCCCTAACTTAAGATTTCCATACGCAGATCCATTTCTTCCATGCATGACGTATGCTCATTATACAACCAAACATCTTATTTGTCGAAAAATTGATTTTTGAAAAAAAAAATCATTCTTTTCTGTTTTGTTGGTACTTCAGTTTATAGTCATATTTTATAGTCATATTTTATAGTCATAGTTTATATTTATAGCCATATAATGCTGAAAGCATAACTTTTCGATCACAGTTAAGCAGCATTAAGTTTGGTCAATACGTAGTTGGGGCGCTTAGGAACACAGGCTCTTCTTTTGCGCGTCATTACCCTTCAAAACGTAGGCGTTTATGGCTCTCCAATTCCTGTCCTTAGTAGCACTAAACTCTGTTAGTGCCCTTATTATCCTTTCCACTCCATTTTGTGTCACACATTTCCACAAGCTCCTTAGGTAACTTGATATTTCCTTCTGCCCGTCTTGCATTCTGTATATCATGGGAGTATCAGATTCACCAAGCCCTGTTTTCTCATTACTTGTTCCAGAAGTTTTAGTCTGTCTCTTTCTAATTCAAAGTACAACTGTCAGCAATAGGGTCTGCAAACCCCGATAAAAAAAATCCCACCTCGCGTGGATGTAGTAAAGATAATTGCGTGTCGACCGAGAAACTGTTGTTTCAGATCAAATCGCATATCCGTTTGGCAAAGAAACATCACTGTCAACGGCAAGGCAACACCTTCTTTAATAATATGAAACGCTGCAACATTTAGTCGTATATGCCGCCGCTAATTTTTATAGGTTACTTGGAATGCAGCTGAAAAAACTTTATGATTACTGAATCTAAACAATTAGAATATATGTCAATTTGAGGATGATTTGAATGGGAGGAGGGTTTTATTTATTTACTGGTGTCGCCGTGCCGTCGTAAATGACGACAATTGTTAGAATATTTTAATAGTGAGATACACTGAAACGAAAGTCTTGATACAATGTAATGAAATTCAATGAGGCGGAGATAAACAATTTACAACTAAAATAGAAGCCAATGAACCGTTTAATTAATCCGTCACATTCATATTTATTAGACGTTCAATGGTTTCTATATTCATTGATTACTTCTAGTATTATATAAAAATCGCCTTTTGTTGTATATCTTTTTATGTTAAAAATGCCATATGTTTAATAAAACCGTGAAAGGGAAATCTCTCTCAGAAAAATATTAGCAACAGAACGACAAAGACAGCGACGACATAACCTATTTCAAGATGAAATTGAAGCAAGACTATCGCTTTCTAGACAAAGGTATCTGAGTGCCTCACATAAAAGACTTGTACAAATAAGTCTGCAATCAAAGAAACATAGGAATAAAAGAAGTGATTAATTAAACGGTTTATTTTGATCGGGAACTAATTTTGTCTAAATGTAGATAAATATTTTATTTGTATAGAATATTAAAACAAGTGAAGTAATCACTCTATAAATTGACTAACTTTAGTTGATTTACCTCACTTCCCATTACAGATAGGACAGGAAATATATAAATAAATACACATTTATAATTATATATGATTTGATATTTTTCCGAACAGAAGTTAACCCAACCAAACATTATGACAAGGATTTTGATTGCCCACAGTTAATAAGTTGTGTTTTTCAAGGCAATTAATAGATTTGTGTTAGACGTTTTTCATGTGCCATGTCCTTTCAGGACGTAGGTGATCATGGCTCTCCACTTCCCTTTATTTCTTGTAGCTCTCAACAAGTTCCTTCCCTCTGCTTCCTCCCTCAAACCACGTTCCGTCATCCACCTGCTCAAGCTCGTCAGGTATGTCACGTGTTGTTTTCCCTTGTCTCTCTTTCCCTCTATTCGACCCGTGAGTATCAGATTCTTCAGGCCCTCCTTCCTCATTATATGTCCCAGAAACTTCAGCTGCCTTTTTCTTATGTTAAGTACAAACTTTCATCTTCTTTGAAACCTCTCTAAGACCTCACCTTTGCTCACATTCTTGGTCCATGATATCCTTAGCATCCTTCTGTAGAACTACATCTCTGTCGCCTTGAGTCTCTTCTTTATCTTTGAGGAAATCGTCCAACATTTGCTGCTGTAAAAAAAACAGATGTCACGTAACAGCTCAGTATCCTTTTCTTTGTTACCAAAGAAATCCTCCTGTCTCGAATACTCTGCTCAGCTTTGGGGATGTGTTTTTGGCCATCCCAATACGTCTACGGATCTAAGTGTCGCACTTCCATTAAAAACAAGTGTCTGTCGAATAGACCCAGTCATTGTTGCTATTCAAAAGAAAACAAATTAATCAATTCTCTCTGATAATGAGCGGCTACATATTCAAAAGAAAAAGAAACCCTCGTGTCTCCACGTATGTGGGCTGTGGCGATATTCCTCTGCGTCTGTTTAAATCTTTGGTATTTGTAGACTTTCCTATATACATGAATGTGTGTGAAAATATTGTTTACTGGGGTGAATATATTTGTCAATGTTTTTAACATGATCCCTGATAGAACCTTGCCATGCCGCGATGCTCTCTGTAGTCGAGGGCCCTAAAGTACGCCGGATTAAACGGTCGTTTCTCCTATTTATTACAACGCATGCAATTTTCTATATCGGTGTCATTTTCATATTTATTTATTATCTTTAATTTTCGAATGCATTAGGCACGCGCATTCACACACACACACACACACAAAAAAAAAATAAACACACACACACACGCGTACATGTATGCCATTGAAAGATTTTCGTATTCCTTAAAATAGAATTTCTGAAATTTTCGTAATTAAAGTAATTTAGTTTAATTAAATTCATTTCGTTAAATTTATACATTTTAATACGCGTTTCTTTCATGTATAGTACATTATAATATTATAATTTATAATGTTTATTACTTTTTAAAAAATATCATTAAGAACGTCAACTTTACTTTGCCTATATACTCCCTACTTATTTTACACTCAAGCTGTGATCTAAGTGCTTAGTTAGGTTCAGTTTGATTTCAACGAGCTAAGCAATTTAATTATAAAATAAAACATCATTTGCTCATTTATAAGAATCGCGACAGATTAAAATTGAATAACAAAATAATATATATATTTCCCAAGCTAAATACAATGACAGGAGAGGCATTTATAAAAAATATTTATTCTGCCAATTATTTCCCCCATTATGGGCATTATTATATAATATATAACATATAACGGTACCGTATTTCACGAACGGAATGGAATGGCTGAAAAGGAATGACAAACATGCTTTGTTCTCAGAGAGACTTTTATACCACTAAGACACACAAAACAATATATACAAATGTACACGTGGAGAATAATATATCCCATATATCTTCACAGCTAGCAGAGTGTAAGAGAAACAAAAATTATGGTGCTTACATATAATATGGAGATTCTTATAAATCTGGATTATATTCATCGTCTGTTATATTTAACAATATATGTTTAAATAATGATCTACTGACCAATAAATGTAAAAAGAAATTGTAAGAATTAGCCTGTAGAAAAAGATGTATATGTATTAAGGAAAAAGACAATGGGAAAATTATTGTTTTAGCAATATCACCTTTCCGAACAGAATCACTACTCTCCCACGCCAACGTACACAATATATCAAGAAACCAAAAGAAAACGGCTGAATCCGTCAACACAATTCTACAAACAATATTTCTATACGTGAAAATATTCTCTTCAAACAAAGTAATTGACGTCATTTTTCAGTTGGCCATATGAATATAAAATAGCGTTTCTAAATTCTTCTAGTTGCTAACGACATTTTGTTGTTTATAGATATTTTGTTTCAATAAATTCATTTCGTTTTTTGCCTTGAAAAGTCCGCATTGGACGAAACAGTTTATCTTTTTCCTTAATATATATACTGAACACTCTTTTAAGAATAGTAATTGTTGGTTATTGGAATTTATTCCGTATACACCAATCTTATACTTGGTTATATATATATATATATATATATATATATATATATATATATATATATATATATATATATATACAAAATCTAAAATTTTGATGTGACCCCCTGCTAATGTTCTCAAACCAAAACTAAAATAGAAACAATTCCGAAATTTTACGTTTTCAGGGAGAGAGAACAACATCTTTGCTAATGACGAGAGCATATCGTTTTTCGATCAAGATTTTATGGACCCGTTGCATCTGATATCCATATAAATCTGCATTTATTGTCTCATTGCATTTTAGGAATGCTAAATTAATTATTTCCGATGATTCCATCACAAGCGCAATATTACTCTTCTTTCATTGAGCTCGGATTTTGGGATCCCTTCTGGAGAATTATCCTTGTCAATGCTTTGTCATTTGCATTGGCCATTGTCTCATGTAACTCATCTTTCATCCCCTGCCACAATATATTTAAGGGACGCTTAGTTGGGATGACACGTACGTTATTACAATTGCTTCCCCAAAGCAGTAATTATTTATGACTCAAACTAATATATCGTATATACACCTGTAACTCGCGATCTCGCGTATCGTGCGACCCCCAAAATTTTACTTATAAAAAGTAATTTTATCTTGAAATCTCGTGTAGCCTGCATGTTCCTTTTTTTTGGAGAAACCATTTTACAATAGGCTAACCTATTTTCCTGTATCACTTTATCCCATCTTCTAGTTAAATAAGTTAAAAAAGTAAAAGAAAATGGTAAAAGTATCATTAGTAACGCTATATTCGTTGCGTGAACGCTTGCACACATAAATAATAGAACAAAAAATAGTTAAACACCGTATAAACGTAAACCGTCCTGGGTATGACGATAAACTACGTCCGCGTCCTGGGTATGACGATAAACTACGTCCAAAAGCAAGGTCTTTGATCAGGAGGTTTTGAGGATCGTGGAACCACCTCTTAATTGCTGGCGTTCCCAGGTCCACCCTGACCCGGGGTGGTAGCACCTGTTAGGGTCCCAGCTATGGGCAAAAGTTGACACCCAAACTTGGGTAAAAAATAGGTTTTAATACCAGAAATACTTTCTAATAAAAAAAATATTACCAGCAATAATTTTGATGGAAAAATTATTATCAGCAATACTTTTAAAAAAAGTACCTGCTATACAAACAGCTATACATTCTTTAAAAAAATATGACCAACTATAAATTTCTTCATTGAAAAATTATTCCCAGAAATAGATTTTTGAAGAAAAACATTACCAGCAATAAAAATTTTGTCGGCATTAAATAACCCATTAAGGTTGATATGCCGTAAAACAAAGCAAACCAAACAATGGAAACGATGCATATTTGCAATTTTTGTATTTTATATGATAATATGTGAATATTACTTGCGTTATATACGAACTCAACAAATATATATTTCCATATACCCTTATACCTATAGATTTCTCGACATATATATATATATATATATATATATATATATATATATATATATATATATATATATATACTTTACAAATGGAATTAAGATACCTTTAGTAACTGACCATTTTCAACTACGAATTTTAATTTTAAAATTTGCAGGATTTTTCAAACTGTTTATGGTATCCGTTTGTAGTGTACTGCTTATTTGGAGAAAGAAAGAAACAGAGTATATTATAGGGGACTTATTGGGAGGTATGTGGAGAAGAAGAAGGCACCGTTATTGGAATCATATTATGGGAGAGGAGAGCCTGGGTAGGCGGGCGCAGGGGGAGACCGATGGACTCAGTTTTAACATATTTCAAATTCTATGTTGTATTTATAGGACTCGCCTGTATTATACCAACGGATTACTACCCCCCTACGCACACACACACACACACACACACACATATATATATATATATATATATATATATATATATATATATATATATATATATATATATATAAGTGTGTGTGTTGTAATTGTAAACGTTATATTTAGCAAGTGCACGTGTTTTAGTAGACCTTCCTGTATTTTTTAAACTGTGAAATACTTGTCTACTGATCTTAAGATCGAAAAGACTCTTTAAAGAACATGTGAGTTCCGCTGGTTTTGTCACATTGTCGCAATATCATATATGGTTGGGTATGTGACTGTAGGCCCTTGATTCTTGCACCAGTTTCTGTGTACGGCTGGTAATCTTTCTAGTATCTCAAGAGGTATTTTGGCGACTGTTGAATTGAATCGGTTACGTCGTCATGTTTGTTTCTATCGCTTTATTTAGACCAATGTATGCTATGCGAGCGTTGGCCTATCTTTGCCTCTCGTTGAAAATCAAGTTTACAGCCATATCCCGTTGAAACATCAGTTCTCGTACGATCGCCGAAATTAAGTAATGTCGAGACCGGTCAGTACCTAGATGGGTGACCACTTGGAAATACCATATACGGGTGTTTTAATGAATAATGTTGCAATATACGGGTGTTTTAATGAATAACGGCTCGGAATTGTAAATCGGGGTGACGAATTCCAATTTCAGTTGGGTTAGCTATATTCACTTTTTTGTTATCGATTTCACCCCAAGCAAGGCAGCAAAGCCACTAGGACACAAAGGGTTACCGTGTGTGGTAGAATTAGAAGAAAGAAATGTTATTAAGAAGTGAGAACAATGGAAGAGTGATGAGGATGATAACAGTAAACGATTGACATGGATTTCAATTTTTAAAGATTTATGTTGGCTGGAAAGCATGAACCCGGAAGAGAGTTCCACAATTGGAAAGTGCGAGAAAAGAAACTGTTAGCACAGAACTTACGGTTACGTCTATCCAACTCAAAAGTATATTGTTGGACGCTAGTCAGGTACTGCGCTTAAATTCATAAAGTCTAGGTACCAAAGAGTTCATTCGAACAGTTGCCATGGAAGGGAGTGAGAGGCTATGTGACTGAAGATGAGAGGCCAGAGCAAGATCAGTAATATTGCTGATAATTCTTTGGATTTTATCAAGAATATCTAGATATATGGTGGCAGCACCAGACCATATGTGGCAGCCATACTGTAAACATGAACGAACGGTAGAAAGGTATGCACTCACCTCTTCCCACACCGCTATGGGTTAATTAGTAAGACACATCAATAATTCGATATTCAAATCTAAAAATATTTTATGGCTTTAGATAAACTGCAAATGGTTAATAAACCATAAGAACAAATCAATCGATGATGAAAATCACACTGGGTATATTTTCACCGGGATAAATGTTTCTTGTCATGACGTTAAACAAGACATCGGATATGTTCTGATTATACTGCTTTTATTTTCTTTAGTACGGCAATTTTACATGTCAGCAAAACAGAGCGGGAGAGAGAGAGAGATCCATGTTTTTGCTCGTTCCTAAAAGTTTCAAGTACGCCTCAATCCAAACAGTGAGAGAGGAAAGAACTGAACTGGAGATGTTATAAAAACAAAGATTTTTTTTATTTATTCAGAATGAATCATGAATTGCTTCTTTTCTGTCCCTTTCAAGAAATATTTGTAAAGAATTTGCTGAACAATCTCGGCATCCAATTTCGTAAATTCGCGAAGTGATAAAGAGATAATGAAGAATTACAAATGCTCCAATCACGCGCGTTCCCGTTCCTACCGTCATTTCATCGATCTACTTGTATTTCACGTATCCGTGTCTCATCAAAATCAATTCAAGAGGCTTATACCCAAAATGACTCGTACATCTCTAAGCCGATGGTGTTTCAATATAAATAAGCAGTTTTTTTCTCATCTCCACTGAAACGAGATTTTATACTCACGGGCAAAGACATAAAGAGACAACTGCACATGAATACACATTTGAACACATGCAGACACTCAAAGGTAATTATTTGATTATATTAATATGCATTTGTCAAGCACAAGCGATAATCAAAACACATTCAGTATTAAATTCACATAAACATATATAATTTGAATAAAAGTAAGATTTGATAGGTACATTTGTATCGCTACTTGTCTAATTTTCTTCTATAAAAATGTTTGGTTTTGTAGACAAAATATTGATCCAGGCAAATGATTGTTGAGAGTCATAATCGAAAAATAATCGTTGATTTCATGTTAATTTAATGATGAGCATGTTCGCATTCTGACCATAAGACTCGGGTTCGAATCTCAACATGGCTTCCCGATGTTATCGGACTGGTGGGGTCGATCCTAGCGTACAGCACCTTTGGAAAGTGCCTGAAAACCATACCACGGGTTAATCCAAGCCTTGTGAGTGGAATTGGGTAGACGGACGTCTCAAGTCATTGTGGCCGAGGGCTTGAGAGTGCTGGCCTTGTTCAAATTGATGATCACGCGAAACTGTAAGATCAGCACAGCATAGTTGCAGTATAAACCACAGGTGGGCGCTGTGGGTGTTGAATAAACACAAATGTGACTGAGCAAGCGTCTGCAACATGGATTGGCTAGGCGCCAGCTATACATATATACAATGTTTTCCTTTTGTTTCAAAGAAAATCAGTTTCTCTTCAGAGAGATAAGTCTTTGATCATAATCCGTCTATATGTCTGAGATGTGGTATTATGATTATTTACATTATTTGGACTGTTATCCTCATCTTCATTGCCATATTCACAACGTTCCGTCCGTTGTACTCTCCGGCCTTCTTCAGGTGAACCGAACCCTTTATTTCGTCCAACGGAGTAGATTGTTCTAATTCCACGTGTCATGCCTCTTTCGGATGTTTCAGTTATTTCTTCAATGACACATAGCACAGTGGATAAAGACCTTCGTTAGAACCAGTGACTAGGCCCAAAGAGTTGTGCATTCAATAACAAGCTACAGCAGTGGTGAACCAAAATGCTTGGAGAGTTGAGTTAAAAGGGAAATAACTGATATATTCAGAAGAGGCATGGAACGAGGAACTAGAACAATATACCGCTGTGAACGAAATAAAGGTTTCGGTTCGAAATTCCAATCACCTGAAGAAAGCCGGAGCGTACAACGGTCGAAACGTTGTAAATATGGCAATGACGATGGGGATAACAGTCTTTGATTGTTAATAAGCCCGTTCTAATCAATCAAACTCTTTTTCAGATTCCTATTTTAAAAAAATAATCCCTTCTAAACAAATGCTAACATCTATTTTGAAGGAGCCTACAAGAAATACTGCATCTGCTCTTGAACTGTAAAATTCGCGGTATAGTGTAAAATGATCAAGTCATTCTATACCATCTCTGTGTGGTAGGCTACAAAACCGCTGTCATTATTACTCACGTCATTTGACAGGCTGGCTTTCTTCACAGGCTCAAGACCTGCGGCATCTCTGGTCGAATATTTACTAATCAAATTATTAACAAATTGTTTAATGAAGGCCATATTGAACGGACACGTTTCTAGATCATATCACCTAAATGCGGTGTTCTCCAGTACTCAATCCTTCCAGCTACATTCTTATCTTCATCAACGACCTTCCTGATATCATCCGTTCCCAACTAGATGCTGATGACACAACTATTTAAGTCCGATAGGTCAGACGATATAAAACTGGCACCTGTTCTCGAAAATGACCTCCGATCATTTAAATAGGACAAAAAGTGGCTTATAGATTCTAACGCCTTGAAAAAGAAACGACTATCTTTTTTAAGTTCTAACAGTTCTGTTGCTAATATCCAGGAGAGGAACTCGTTGTAATTTTTTGGTTCCACGTTTTCCACTGACGTGAAGTGATGTGATTATATTGAACCAATTGCCAGGAAAGATGTGTCATTGTTATGCCAAACAATTATTCTTGCCCATTAATATATCTACGACTCTTCCGTTCATTTTCTACTGGTGCCATATTTGCTTTGGTGGTTTTGTTATATATCTCGAGATTCTCGAAAAATTACGAGTGTCTGCAATGTTTGCGATCTTGACCTAGCATCTCGACATCAGTCACTTTCCTTTCTATAAATATTTTCATGGCAATTGTTCTAATGCACTCTTCTCCTTGGTACCTGATTGCATTAATTTAAGCGTATTACTCGATTGGCAAGCAGGTCTTATCATTTTACTGTTGAAATAGTTAAATATCACTAAGTTCTATTCTAACAGTTTCTTTTCTCGCACTTCTCGCATGTGGAAATCTCTTCCGAATACTTGTTCCCTCAAAAATTAAAAGGCAACACCCGTCACCATATTCTGTCTTCCTGGATGCTGTTTTTAATTGTCCTTTCTCTTCACTAGGGTTGTTTTGTTTTTTTACATTTACTTCCAGTAGCACCTGGCTTCCTGGTGAACTTATCGTCTTTCTTGAGGTGAAATGATTTTTATTCTGTGCCATGACTCCTCAAGACATTGGCGGTTAAGGCTCTCCCTAATTTCTTGTCCTTTATAACTCTTGGGAATTTTTATTCTTTTTGCTATCTCTCCTACACCCTGTTCTGCCATCCATTTGCACAGGTAAGGTAAGGTATGCACTGTTTCTCCTGTTCCTCTTGCCTTCAATCTGTCCTGTCTGTGTCATATTTTCTAAGCCCTCCTTCCTTTTATGTGCCCTAGAATTTTCAGCTATTTCTGATGTTAATTATAAGTGTCCTTTTAGTTTCCATTTTCGTCTTTGTCATTGGCTCGCATGTTCAGCCAATTGCATTCTCAGCTTCCTCCTGTAAAAAAAACATTTCTGTTACTTCAAGTCTTTTCTTCTTCTGTGAATCCCGCATTTTGTGCTATATGCACCCTTATGCAAATTAATTGAAACAACCGCTTTATTTTCGTTTCTTTCGCCATACTGTGCGTTTTAGAGCTATACTCGAGTAACAGGGTGCAATCGATTTCTGATTTTTTCTCAGACTAGGTCATTTGCAGTGGTGTGCAGTAATATGAATCAATTTTCGCGATGTATAATGCAATTTGTCTGGCCTTGAAAAATATTGAGTCCTCCGTGACTGCATCAGATTTTCATCACGCCCAGACATTATTGTCTTGACTGTCGATTATTTGTCCTACAGCCATTGTCTGCGAAGGACGTTATTCCAAGGAAGCGTACAAAAATTGTAACGCTACATGAACACACTTGCAAGCCTTACCAGTGAGCAAATCAAAGTAATAAACTGGCCCGGAAACTCTCCTGATTTAAATCCAGTCGAGAATCTGTGGTTAATCCGCAAGGAACGACTTCGTGTAATGAACATACTAAGTACTAACATGTGTACTAGACCATGTTTCATTGGAAAAGTAAGAAAAAAAGAAAGAAATAATAACAGAATTATTCGTTTTGTTTCAATTAATTTGCACAAGGGTTTAGCACTACTGATATTACGTAACAGGTCTGTACAATTTTCTTTGTTTCTAACGGAATCTTTCTGTTTCTTAATACTTTGTTTAGCTTTTGGAGTGCACGATGACAATACACCTTCGGATTTCGATGTCAGATTTGTCAGATATTTACACTTCTGTACTTGCTTGATTTCGATTCCCGCAATTAAATTATAAAATGAAATGATTAAAAAAATTATAGTAATAACGTTGTTCGTTTTATAGTGTAAGTATCTTTGTTTATCGCACTGGAGACTAATCCCTCTCCAGAAGTCACCCAGGAATCCGTGTGTAGGTGGACTGAAATAGAATGGATGACAGAATTGCTGCCGCTCATGAGATGCTGGTGAAGGGCTTTCATATGTTTGCTGAGTCCAAACGGTGAATCTGTTTCTTTAGAAATCTAACAAAGTAGATTATCAAGTAAGGATTCTTTTCTCCCGAAACCAAACTCCATTCGAGCCGAATTTGTCTCATGGAAACGAGCCTTGATTAAAGAAAAGATTGAACATTCCTTTCCCTATTATCAGGGATTTGCATGTTTTGCTGAGTCGGTCGCAACAGAAATAGATTTGCAAAGAAGATAGAGGGCGGAACTTCGTAGGGCTCCCTATTGAATAGATGTTCGCTGAAAAGTCGAGATTCATACATTGTAAACGTTTTATTTCAGTTGCTTTCAGATCCACCTACAAACCTTTGTTTTAAGCATCATATAATCAGTTCTGCATATATAGAATTTTATACAGAGATCTATAATTGATTATTTATATGTGTGAGGGTCACGAGCTGTTAATTCTGCTCATAAATGTAAGTCATTTTGCTGCTAGCACTGTCAAAGGGGGTAAGTAAATTATGGAAACATCGGGAAGCTATAGTCGATATGAGCAGGATATGAAGGGATTTAGATTTGTATCCTTTCCTCGGGGATTAGCGTAAAAGTGATTGAAACAATTTCCCTGGGAATTTCGTGTCGGTTTACCGGCTTAAGTATCTAGCATTTCCAATATTCTCCTATCAATAAACATTGTTGATATATATATATATATTAGGCTAGGTTAATTTTGGAACTGTAAAAAAAAAAAAAAAAAAAACTCGTGGAAAGTTGCAAAATAACGTAAAAAATTACCACAAAAAATATTTTTCTTCAAAACTTCGTATTTATTTGAGGAATCGAACTTAAAAGTCAAAATAGATTGCGATTTTTATCATCCTACCGGTGTTACCGGAAACATGTGTAGGTTAAATTAAAACCGAGTCTTCACGAAAAGAAAAGAAGAAAATACGCTTAACAATAGATATTTTTTAGTTTAGTATCTATTCTCTTAATATATTAAATGAAATTCCCCAAAAATAAAAATAAAACACACTAAAATATTTAATTTAAAATACAAATAACTACTATTTTAAGGATATTTTTTTATATTTATATTCATATTTTTCATATTATTTTCACTATTTTATTATATTCATATTTTTCATATTATTTCTTTTTTACTGGATATATTTTCATATTTACCGGTAGTAATTACCTCGTTCGTTTTATTTTTGTTGACTATTTACGCTTTTAACTAGTACAAATATATATTGTATTTTTCATCAAAATATACTTAACTATTTAAAAAAAAATACAACTTTTATAATTATTGTAATTTCTTTATATTTTCAAAGTTAGTGTGTTTTATTAAAAAGCCTGTTTACGAGCTAATCTCAGAACTAACTGTACTTTTAGGTAAGTAAACGCTACTTTTTTAATTTAATAATGTATTTCGAACTTTATTTTCAAATTTATTTAAAAAAATATTTTTGTGTAATTTCTGATAATACATGTATTTTCTTTTCCAGATATTTTAATAAAAATGGCAGGAAAAATCATCCCAAAAGGCCGTATAGCCTTATCAAAATTCCACGGTATGCTGTTGAGTTGATTATTGGTGATGTATCTTCCAATCTTGGAGCCAGCCTTGCCAATGCCTTGCTCTTAGATTTGAGGGCTATGGTCCTTTTTATCCCCAATATAAAAGATATCTATATAGATAAATGTGAAATTGCCAGAGCAAAGGCTAAAGTGAAAACAAATACTCATCAACAGCATGCTGGAAATGTGGAAAATCTTCTTTGTATTGGAGTTGATGGAGGAACTGACAAAGACACACTAATGTACAAGGAAATAGTGCAGGAAAATGGAGAGAAGACTGAAAAAAACAAGATACCAGAACGCCACTTGACTGTCACAAAGATGACATATGAAAAGGAATATCTGACACACAGGGTCCTACCTAATATTGGTGCAACTGGTGCTGTTCTTGCCGAGCAAGTGGCTGATGTTTTGCATGAATTCAACAGTGTCAGCACTATCAAGGCTATCCTTGTTGATAACACTAGTGCCAATACAGGCTGTGAGGGTGGATTTGTGGCACTTCTAGAAGGAAAACTTAACAGAAATCTTCACACTATTAGTTGCTCATTGCACCAAAATAAACTTCCGTTTAGAGCTCTTTTTAAACATGTAGATGGCACCACAAAAATCCCTATCATTGGGTAAATTATGTGCAAATGATTACCATAATTTACCCCACATATCCTTTTCAGCTGTTGGCAATGCTCTGGATTCTATTTTTAAAATTGAAAATACAGATACCCTTAATTGTGACCAAAGACTCATTTATGAATATACAGTTGGTATTTCAAGAGGTAAGGTGGACTCTAGATTTGCATCATGGAAAATTGGTCCATTAAACCAGGCAATGTGGTTAACTTTAGCCATCAGTCTGATGTATTTATGGACTCGTGGTGCATACACACAAAAGTTTTCAACCAAACTCTACAGTTTAATAAATTTTATTGTGAATGTGTATGCCATTTGCTGGTTCGAAAATAAAAGAAATAACAAGTTCCACAATCAGTAAATGTATATTTTCAATATGATCCGAAGGATTAGGAAGAAACCATATTAAATCCAACAGATCACATTGAAAAATAGACAATACAATGCTTTCGCCTTACTGCCTGAAAATATCTTATATTCAATGGTCAAATCCGATGAACTGGAAGTGAGGGAAGAAGCTATAAAAATAACCTTGGCCATTAGGTAAGTAAATATTTATTCATATAAAACTGACTAAATTAGTTATGCCGATTTATGGAATCATTTTAAGGATTTTATCTAAATCACCAGAAATATTAAAGCAGTACAGAGTGCATTTTTTAAATAACTCAAATTCATTTTTATATTCTTTCAGGAGTGGGGAGCCAGCCAAGAAAAGATTAAAAAAGAATGACAACTATCAATGTTAAAGCCATCATATTCTCATCTGGAACATAGTTAATAGATGTGTCATTAAGTGGAGAAGAACTTTCTGAAAATGAACTTCGAGAATCATTAATAAATGGTATGAAGCTTGACTTGCCAGATTTGCCATCACATTCTCAACGCGTGGAACGAACAGTCAAGTTAACAACGGAAGCTTCCCAATCTGTGCATGGCTATGAAGCAAGGCACCAGCACATAATAGCAAAAGTTTATGTCAGTAATTGAGACCATCAATTTGGTCTGAGGGCTCTTATATGGAGCTATTTGACCCTATATATTAAGCCCTATTAAACTATTCTTTATTTTTCCATATTTGTTTGTTTGTTGTATTTTTGTTCATAATACAAAAAACGAATTTTTTAATGTCTTCAACTATTACTGCTTAATTCACGAGGTAAAAAACAGCATTTCGAATTTGTCACTGATAATGGGGGTGCAGATTTTCAATTTGAAGTTTAGTTATAATTTCTTGATTTTATTTCATTTTCATAAAATAAAATAACATTCCTGATTTAAATACTGAAATTGATTCGTTTTCTCATCAATATTTAAGCCAAATCTTGTAAAATCGAGGATTTTTCAGTGCTTTTTTGTCTACGATCTTTGATGCCAAATTCTCAAAAAACTGTTGAAGTGTCAGATCTAATTATTTGTATCAGTAGTTAATAGGTCTATACACAACTTTCGATACATTATTCTTTTTGATATTTAAAAATAAATGAAAAATCAACCTACCTTAATATATATGTATATATATATATAATATCATATAATAATATATTATATTATATTATATATATATATATATATATATATATATGTGTGTGTGTGTGTCTCATATATATATGTGTGTCTCATAAATATATATATATGTGTCTCATATATGTCATATATATATGTCTCATATGTATATATCTCATATATATATATATGTCTCATATATAAATGTCTCATATATGTCTCATATATATATATATGTATATATATGTCTCATATATATATATGCCTCATATATATATGTTTCTTATATACATGTCTCATATATATATGTCTAATATGCATATATATATATATATATGTCTCAAACATATGTCTCAGATATATATATGTCTCATATATATATACATGCTTCATATATATATATATATATATATATATATATATATATGTCTCATATATATGTTTCATATATATATGTTTCATATATATATATATATATATATATATATATATATATATATATATGTATGTATTTCTTGGTAATTCTTTACCATGTGTTGCTTAAGAACAAATAATATTTAGCACAGTATTTTTACATATATACTAGTTATATTTAGAAATTTATACACTTTGCGCAGTGGAAACATTAATAGTTCCCCCCACCTCAAAATAAATCTAAATTATGCCGAGGTGAAAATCATTGCATCCCTAAACTCAAAAAGTAAAACACAACAAAATTATTACCTACCTAAACTCAAAATATTGAAAATATCAAAATTATTATCTCCAAAATTAAAAACTGAACCCATCAAAATTATCGCCTCCCAAAACTCAAAAGTTATTAGCCACCATATTATTATCCCAAGTCAAACAATGAGTTCGTGCAACTATTTCGTATATTTTTCGACAAGTTTTAGGTAATTTTCCTAAGGAAAGCCAGCTTCATCGATGCCAACTTTCAAGTTCCTCCAGACTTCATTTTCTTTTAGCAAGGTTTTTTCCATTAGATTTAAATCGTGTTTTTTTTTTGTAAGCTAGTCAGTAGCATTTATTTTGGATTTCTGGAAAAAAAGATTTTCACCGGAAGCAATGTATGCTTCGGAACTTTGACATGTTGAAAGACAAAAATACATCCCAGACCAAATTTCAGTACATTCAAAATCTCTTATTCTTCTTTCTTCCTGATTCCTTCAACGATCACAATTTAACCAGCCTTCCACCCTCGCAGGATTCCCTTCTTCGGACGCACTGAAGTCTACTCACAGCCGTATACTACTGCCATTTTGTTTGATTATATTGAGAGTGCTCCTTGATTTATATGACTTTACTTTCTTTCGCTAAACGTAGGCAACATGTATATGGCCTAGAATCTCACAGATTCTGCTCAACTGACCAAAATGGTATGCCTCATCTTTCTCCATGTTGACCTTAGCATAATTCGCTCTGACTTTCTGATGTTTCTCTTCTGTAGAAGTCGAGTTACCCAAGTAATCGCTTTCCCAACTGACAAAGTCTCTCCGTGTAGGCAGTACCACGTACACGAGCGTACTGTCTATTCTCTCTCGCGTGATGTTTTTATGCCGAGCTGATCTCGCAAAAACTTTGCATACGCCCAACCACTCCCGCCAAGACTGTGTCTTTCTTAGTGTTAGGGCGGCCATCTTTCTTTTTCCGGTCCTTCACTCGTTTTGCACGCTAGGCATATACGTGCTCGCTTTGCCACACTAGGTAAGTCATCTTCTCTTCTAGATTATTCTTGATCTATGATCTCCAATTCCATTCTGGGCAGGGCTCTCGTACATATCTTTCGCGACTCCAATTCCAAATATGTCTAAATCATTCCCTAGAGTCATGGCAGTTCTTTTAGTGTCTAGAGATAAATCTGCCACTAGTTTTTCTTGTCTCAAATTCTTTGAAATCATTCGCTTCCCACCACTTTCAGTGTTGTTCTCTAATGTGTAATGTTCTTTGGAGTTCTAACTCAAGTTCTTGACACTTGCGTATATGTTCATAACTTTCTATATCCTTTTCTTGTTTTGTGAACGTCAACATTTCTTTTTCTGAAGAAAAACTAATTTCTTTTGTTTTTCACATGATGCTTTCGCAAAGGACGACTTACATAAGTTATTTTCTGTGTTTATATTGGAAGATAAAGCACAGCATTATGAGTTAAATCAAATCGGCCCTTGCATGGAGTATTGCTGCCATATATGGTCTGGAACCCCTTCTGTTTGCCTCAGGGTTCTTGATAAGATCCAGAGACGGGTATGCAATGTAACTGGCCCTGATCTGGCTTCTCGTCTGCAGTCTCTCTCTCACAGACGCGCCGTTGCCTCTCTCTGTCTCTTTTACAAATACTTACATGGTAATTGCTCTGATGAGCTGCTATCGCTGGTTCCCAGTCTTCATGAATTCAAGCGTCCTACGAGGCTGGCATCTCGTTCCCACCCTTTCACTGTTGAAACTGTTAAATGTAGACGTCTCTTCTACTCCAAGAGCTTCATATCTCGCACCACACGCCTGTGAAACTCCCTTCCTTATTCCTGTTTCCCTGACAACTATAATGTCCAACTATTCAAATGTAACTCAAGTTGCCTTGATCTATCCACTATCCTTCTCCACATCCTTTCCTCTATCACACCTATCTGCTCTCGCTCCAAATCCTCTGTAACCCCTTGCGTGCTAGTAGATTCCAGCCTTGCCTGGGGTGATAAGCTTTAAATATATATATATATATATATATATATATATATATATATATATATATATATATATATATATCTGGTCACGTGTCGAGTTGTTGGAACGTTCACTTTGAGACCCTATTTTTTATAGGTCTGTAGAAGGTTATTTCAGCGTGTGGCTCCCTTTGAAAAGTGACTGAAAGCTATATCAGGGATTAACCCAAGCCTTGTGAGTAAAATTGTGTAGGGGGAACTATCTGAGAACCATTGATCTTTGTGCACAAAGTCACAAGTCATCACAAGTCATCACAAGTGACCGAGTCTTTGACCCTGCTGGTCTTGTTCAGGCTTAAGGTCCGCTCAGTATAAACCACAGGTTGCCTCTGTGTGCGTTGAACAAACACACCTAAGCATGCATCTACAACGGGGATTAGCTAACAGCCCTAGAAAACAGGCGTCCTTGCATACGCGTGACCAGACATAAAATAAGATAGAGAAACAAGTAGAGAAGTTGAAAGCTGCGATTGAAAATCTAAGAGTCAACTCGAAGAATTATTTACATGGACGGAGACGTGTGTGTGTATCGCCGCCATACCATCGCGAAGAGTTGATACTGTGAAGAATTTTTACTCTGCCTGTGGAGCCTCTCGTTTAGCACTGCTTATGTAGGTGTTTGCGTTTTCGTCATTTCTCCATTCCTTAGTTTGATTTTTCCTTCTTCCGTAGGTTTTTTGATTTTTTTGTTATTATTACCCCACCGACTTTCTTTAGGTCATTTTGCCGTTAGTCCGTTAGTTACATATGGATTTCTGTATATATATATATATATATATATATATATATATATATATATATATATATATATATATATATATATATAAGTATAAGACATTCTACCTGATATACATATATATATATATATATATATATGAGACTTTCTACCTGATATATATATATATAGATATATATGTAAGTTTAAGACTTTCAACCTTCTATCTATCTATCTATCTATCTATCTATCTACTTATCTCTCTCTCTCACTCTCTCTCTCTCTCTCTATATATATATATATGTATGCATAATAAGACATTCTACCTGATATATATATATATATATATATATATATATATATATATATATATATATATATATATATATATATATATCGGTTTTGTAATGCGTATTGTAATTTATTATTAAATATTGTTTGTGAGAGTGATTCTCGCCATATAACTAGCTTCAGTATTTGTTTTTCGTTTGAATGATTTACGTTACATATATATATATATATATATATATATATATATATATATATATATATATATATATATATATATATATATATATCTCCAAGTATAGGATTGGTGTGTACAGAATAAATTCCAAGAACCAACAATTAATATTCTTAAAAGAGTGCTCAATACTGAGTAGAGCAGATATAATTATTTATTTAAAAATTATAACATAAATATGTTATAAAATCACTACAAAAATAGCCATTTTGTTTCAACCCCTCTGCTGTCTTATCAAGTGATAATTTGATAAGACACCAGAGGTGTTGAAACAAAATATACGTGATTTTATAACATATTTATGTTATAATTTTTAAATAAATAATTATATATATATATATATATATATATAATTATTTATTTAAAAATTATATATATATATATATATATATATATATAATGCATAATAAGTCTTACTATCTGAAAATAATTTTTCATTGAGTGATAATGAAGAAGAATTTGATTTACAAAATGCTTATTCAATTGCAAATTCCATTACCTGAACTCGATCTTATCACTGTTTGAGATACAGACAATTTACACTATTTACTATGATAGGCCACAAAAATCTCCTGAGCCGACCAAGCATAGAAATGAATATAGAAAGTAATATAGACAGATACTGACAGACGATTTAATAATGTAAAGAGTTTCTACAATTTGTATCTCCGATAAGCACACCTTTAAAATCATAAAGGTGATATAAATATCCAGTCAATATCAATCTGATAAATATATTACCTGTTTTTTCGATAACGTGGGAAACACTGGATTAATATTTGACTGCACTGAAGAAAATCAAGATGTCAAAGTAAAATTGATGCATAGAAATAGTTTTAAATAAATCTGGATAAATTATTCTAGTCAATGTTATATTCCGTATCCAAATATAATCTGTGATTGATCCGCCTTTGGAACGAGGAAGATACACTCAGCAAAAAAAAAAAAAGAAGAAAAATGACAAAATGCATTCACTAAAAAACAAAGGTTTATGAGCATTATGACTTCTTTTCGCAAACCATTTGAATGTTTGAAAACATCAGCATCTTGATGTTATTACAACACGACTGTCAAGAGTGAAAATACTGTATCAGTTTGAACTTTTAATCAAAGAAATATATATATATATAGTTTAGGTGAAACATAGGTAGCTTTGCCTGGCTCTTTAGGTTTATATTAGGTTTGCTCTATTTCATGTATTGAGCACTTTACGTAGTTGCATTTACTCGTTTTGCAGGTTTTTTTCTTTGGACTCTGAGCTTCAACTCTGGACGATTGTTTTCGCCTCAATTTCATGTTCTTAGTTCTTTTTTTTTTTGTTTCTCTTTTTCCCTGGGTCACTGGTTTGTTCTACTACAAGCCGATATACGCAAGGTTTTTCAAAGCGAGTACCACCATATATATATATATATATATATATATATATATATATATATATATATATATATATATATATATATATATATATGTGTGTGTGTGTATGTGTGTGTTTGTGTGTGTGTGTCTGTTTGTGTGTGTGCGTGTGTGTGTTTCTGTATCAATTTTGCCAAGTTAAACATATATAGCAGTCTTTTAATTTTTATGAGAGAAAGATTATAGACGAAATTATAATACATTTAAATTAGAATCATGAATTCAACTGTCCACACTAATTTTCCTACTCTTAATGAACGTAAAAATCTGGTATTTTACTATGGCGGTCCATGAATCATTTAATTCTTGTAAAAACAATATATTAATGTTTTCCATAAGGTCAATCGATTAAATAATCAGATTGAATTCTTATTGTACTACATAGCTTTAGATTCAAATGTCATCAAATACTCACCAAAATAATAAAAATATCCATTTAACTGATTTTTAAAGGTATAGAACTATCAAAGTACACAAAACAGATATGTAATGAGGAATCTCTGTTCTAGATATAAGTCTATAGGAACAGTACATTTTAGACAGATATCTCCTCAAGATGCAAGGTTACGAAGTGCTGAATTGGGCAAATGATGTTAATGACAACTAACAAAAAAAAAAATCCAAACAAATTTCAACAGGTCATAACTCTCGGACTGTGGCTTGAATTTCAGATTTTCCGTTTCTCTCTAGGTTACTTATCAAACAGCAAACCTTTATCCAAATTTAAGATGATGACCATGAAAACTATCAAAATTTTGTTTGAATTCACATGATATATATATATATATATATATATATATATATATATATATATATATATATATATATATATATATATATGTAAATGGATATAACTATGAACCTAAAGAGCCAGGTAAACCTACCTAGGTTTCACCTACGCGGATCGTCAGGGTACACTGTGTTTTTTTTCTTTTGACTCTGAGCTTGTATTCTAGACGATTGTTTTCGCCTCAATTACATGTCCTTAGTTCTTTCGTTTTTTATCCCTTATTTTTTCTTGGGTATTGGTTTGCTCATTTACAAGCGAAAACACCTAAGGTTTTTCCAGACGAGTATCATTATATATATATATATATATATATATATATATATATATATATATATATATATATATATATATATATGAGACTTTGCAAATGCAGTCATAACTTCACTTTTCTGGTCATGTTACAAAGACAAGTGACGACAGAATACCTAAGGTCCTCATGTATAGCCAGCTTGACAGTGAACAAAGGACAGTTGGATGTTAATGGCTCAGGTATAAAAAAAAAACAAGCTAAAGAGTAACGTCTCACCTGTTAATGTGCCTTATACTAACCTCGAGCGAGTTACCCTAGACATAAATAACTGAAGACATTTGTCCCAATGTTGTATCAGAAATTTTGAAGTCAGTCGTACTGACCGGTGAAGCGACAAAAGATAACGACGATATATATATATATATATATATATATATATATATATATATATATATATATATATATATATAGAGAGAGAGAGAGAGAGAGAGAGAGAGAGAGATAATATCAAATCCGTAAGTGGAAAGGATAATCCAAGTAGGTCTTTTTAATATAAGATATTAAAAAGGTAGGTCCATGAAGAAAGCTCAATGTATTGTGGACAGAGAAATATGATTACATCAAAGAAAAAAAACTTAACACTTCTCGAAAGATCCGATAATAAATTTACTTCGACAGGTAAGTTTTTAATACCTGCCTCATCAGACCGAGATTACAAAATGGTTTAAATTTATCCAGACAATATATAAAAAAAAATATTTACTATATCACATAAACTTCCTAACTCGAATTTGCTTAAATAATAAATGTTTCAGATCTAAATAATAAACCACTATTATAATAAATAACTATTATAATAAATAACTATTTCTCTACTCTGGTATTGAGTCCTTTTTTAAATTAATCTTATGAACGTTTGAATTTATATTCTTTTCTTTCTTTTACATTTGGACATAAAGTTTATACCATATATGGAAAAAATGAATTTTGTTTTTAGTTTAATGTTTCGTCAGTTATATAATTTTATTTAAAAGGAAATTAATCTTTCCCTTTACATTTTTTGGTGACACTGGATATCCAAAGTAAAAATGTTGCCAACCTGTCTTAAGGATTTGCTATTCCTTCAAATTCTAATGAACTTTATTCTCTCTTTCTCGTGCGCACACACACACTCACACACACACACACACACACACACACACACACACACACACACACACACACATACAAACACACACACACACACAAATCAAACCAGAATAAAGACAGAAATATCAGTATTCTAAGCCATTGCCAATGTAGTCTCCTTGCTTATAAATCGTATCATTCTACTTCTGGAAATTTGTCGTAATTGTGGATAAACTGTCCGATGGTCATATTTGTTCTTTTGATTTTTGTTCATGTATTTGGTTATTCCACTGACAGCACATGATTCTTGATAATGACTGAGACAATTGAAAGGACTTAGGAAAAAAAGACAACAGAACAAACATGAACTTCGGCCATTTTGTCCCCAGTTTTGGCCTTCATTCGGAAATTGTAAAAATACGCTGAAAAATTAAACAGGCAGATCCTGTCGGTGAAATTTAATAAATCCTGTTTAGGTGAATACTTGCTGCCTAAATATACCACACACAGAAACACACACGCACACATACACGCACACACACATACACATACACAAACATACACACACACACACACACACGCTTGCGTGCGTGTGTGTGTGTGTGGATGAGTTTGAGTCGCCAGACGATCGCGAAGAGCTGACACTGTGAAGCATTTTTGCCCTGGAGATCCTCGTATTGAGCACTGCGTATGTAGTTGCTTGCATTTTTGTCATTTCTCCCTTCTTAGTCTGATTTTTGATTCTTGTGTAAGGTTTTTGATTTTTTTCTTATTAATACCCCACCCGCTTTCTTTAGGTCTTTTGTCCGATCGTTTGTTGGGTACACCAACATATGGATTTTTGTATATATATATATATATATATATATATATATATATATATATATATATATGTGTGTGTGTGTGTGTGTGTGTGTGTGTGTGTGTATACACGTGCATATATACATGTGCATATATATATGTGTGTATATATATGTATGTATATATATGTATAAGTATGTATATATATATGTATGCATATATATGTATATATGTATTATATATATGTATATATATATACACACATATATATACATATACATATATATACACATATATATACACATATATATATATGCATATATATATAGATATATATATATATGTATATATATACACACATACGCACACACACTCACCCCCCCACATATATATATATATATATATATATATATATATATATATATATATATATATATATATATATATATATGTCCATGACACAGCAGATCAATCAAGTATCTAAACACCTACCTTGTTACATCATTTTTTTTTTTGTTAAAATTGGCGAGACAATGCGAAATATGTTACTAACCTAAGGTAATGCTTCTTTCTGGCGCTATATATGCCAACATGTGGGTTCGAAGAAAGGATTTCATTTTCGCTTTAACTGGGCCATTGTTACACTCCTTGGTGCGTCACTTCCGGAAGCAAACTCAGTGTCTCCCGTTCGCAGAAAGCAGTGAATCTCTTAATGACTCGCCGCTGGCATCTTACAATTTGCCAAAACGTTTGGGTGTAGAATAAAAGTGTTTCCATGTTATTAATTCACACCTCTTTGTGCAACTCTCTCCACCAATTGCAAGGTAGCATATCTTGCCCCAGGAAAAAGAACTTAATATCCGAACAGATATAAAAGCCTGCATACCGATAGCCAAATTGCCTGATCTTGGCTCGACGCAAATGTCTTCAAAATATGACTTTGTGCCAGATAAAATACTAAATTATTTGATTTGATTGATTCGTTTTCTATGACTTATCAACCTTTTGCGGGTTACTTAAAGCTAGATATTTTTGTGAGGTGTGGAGTATTGAAAGAATTTTCTTTTGCCATAATAATGATTTAGTGATACAAATATTACTAATTAAGAAGAGGGGAAGAAGTGGATTTAACTGAATTACTAACACATTCACAAGTCACTTATTTCCTAGGCACTTGACGTAAAATGCGATTTAAAAAGAATTGCTAACGGCTTTTTAGCATTGCACCTCAGACCAGACACCAGGTTTGTTCTCAATGTGCAAATTTTACCAGCATGTAGTTTAAAAAATAACCTTTTTTGTCAGGTTGTAAAACACAAAATAAGACCAAGAGACGAAATTGTAGCAAAATTGTAGGCAAATTTTATTCTGATTGTAACATTCGCTGTAGATGTGCAAGGCCGAGATGGGGCGTGTTAAGGGGGAAAACAGTCTAACAGGCGTGTCTTCCTTTATGCGTCGCGGTGAACGGTCTCTTGTCCCTTTCTGTGCCTTTCTGGCTTTAGGGGCCACTGTCTTATAGAGTACGGCCCTTCTCAGCTCTTTCTAAAAAAAATGAATCCATCAAAAACTCAGGGTCTGGCTTCGTTTAATGACTTTTTTGTCAGGATCGTTTGACCTAGTTTGTGGAGGGTCCACTCCATTAAGCTTAACTTATTTACCAAGACAATAACTGTCGAAACAATTTGCGTAACATCTTTCAGATGTTTTCCTTTAACAAGATATCGGCTGAATGATATGGCTACAGTACTTTACACTCAAAAGCCAACAACAGAGCCTTACACTCGAAAGTTTTCCAGCATTGATAGAATTCAGAATTGTTTATGTGGTCCTGTGTGTGATGACTTGTTTTCCACATTCCTGATTCTTTTCCATATACGCATCATTGGTAGCTTGTCGTTATCTATCGCCAATTAGATGACCAATGTTCAGCTAAGACCCATTCATTAATTCCATCAGTTTAGACTACAGATAAGACACAGCATATCTCTCCTTCGGAGTCAATCTATCCTTCTTTCCCCCGTATAACCAAATGTAAAAAGAAGTTCTATTTCTCCAAAGAACTACCAATCTGTGGAACAGACCCAGGCATGGTTACTTCTTTGAACACTACAATATTGGCTTCTTCAAGCCAAAGGGCAGTCGTCATCTTTACTCTTTATATTGTTACCCCTTTGCTATCCAACATCATATCCAACAACTCTTTCAAAATTACCATTTTGATGACTGTAACTCTCTAGCATGAGTGGCTCTTGAGTCTTGTATCAGGACTTTCAAAACGAAACTGATCTCATTTAACCGTCTTTTTACATGGCTGATGCTAATCTCAGAGATAGAGAGAGAGAGAGAGAGAGGGAGAGAGGGAGAGAGGGAGAGATCCATTGCACTTTCTCGGACTAACGTTTTTATTAATTTATCTTATATATAGTGTCCTGGGTAAGACGATAAACTACATCAATCAGCAAGGTTGATCAGGAGCGTGGAACCTTCTCTTAATTATTGTAAATGCAGTTACATACCATAAAACTTTTGTTCTGCCATCCTTAAGTCCTAACTCATAGCGGAGGAATAATCACTTTTCGAATATCTGAATATGTGTGTGTGTGTGTGTGTGTGTGTGTGTGTGTGTGTGTGTGTGTGTGTGTGTGTGTGTGTTCTATGTATTTAGGCAGTAAATGTTCTTTAAGTCAAATGTAAATAAGACACAAAACGTTTTGCATAGGATATACCACAACCACACACTCACGGAGTCTCACCTGCCATCTAGCGTACCACAGTGCCATCAGACAACACATTCATAAGCAGAATAAGGATCTTTTTACATGGCTGATGCTAATCTCAGAGATAGAGAGAGAGAGAGTGAGAGAGGAAGAGATCCATTGCACTTTCTCGGACTAACGTTTTTATTAATTTATCTTATATATAGTGTCCTGGGTAAGACGATAAACTACATCAATCAGCAAGGTTGATCAGGAGCGTGGAACCTTCTCTTAATTATTGTAAATGCAGTTACATACCATAAAACTTTTGTTCTGCCATCCTTAAGTCCTAACTCATAGCGGAGGAATAATCACTTTTCGAATATCTGAATATGTGTGTGTGTGTGTGTGTGTGTGTGTGTGTGTGTGTGTGTGTGTGTGTGTGTGTGTGTGTGTGTGTGTTCTATGTATTTAGGCAGTAAATGTTCTTTAAGTCAAATGTAAATAAGACACAAAACGTTTTGCATAGGATATACCACAACCACACACTCACGGAGTCTCACCTGCCATCTAGCGTACCACAGTGCCATCAGACAACACATTCATAAGCAGAATAAGGATCATAGAAACATTAGACAGCTACTCCTAAATAATATCAAAATACTAATAAATACAGACTTATGAACCTCAAAGCAATACACATACAGCAAAAACAACCGTCCATTAACAAAACAGTTATAATTTAAGAGCCATTATCCTCAAATGTATACAAAGACACAGACACACACACACAAGGACATCATATCTTGCCTACGTCACAACATTCATTGTCTACGTCACAACATTCATTGGCTACGTCACAACACTCACAATTTCTACGAAACTCGTCATTTATTGAACAAAGTAACTAATAATAACAAAACAAAAGTCATTGAAACAAAGCAAGTTCAGTCGACCATTGATGACAATTCCAGAACAACGTAACTATAAACAATTTTTTCTATCCTCTGCCAGCCGCAATGATGGAGAAAGCATTACCTCGAACCATCGCCAGTGAGACACGCTGCAAGAGCCACTCCGTTTCGCGAGGCTCGTTCCTTAATCGAGACGCAATCGTGCCAATCCTCCGAAGGAACACCATCGAACGAGGTCCAATAACATCTGATGTCTCCACTGCCACAGGAGTAAAAAAAAAATCTATCAGCAAGAGAAGAGTATTTAACTATTTTTTTTTTTATCTCTGCGTCTCGGGCGACGGACCCCGTCTCAACCGCGAACCTGATCAAATTACCGACCGGAAATGTATCCGCACAGGTCGCATCCCAAATCAACAACTTACCTATTTTAAAAGGGAAGATGGTAATGCCATCCGGCCGCTTTCCATCACCACGGACGAGGCCTACGGGTTCGATTTGGGAAGGGAACCCTGCTGCATCCAAACCTTTTTTGATGATGTCGTTAATTGCTGCATGACGTGGAAAGAGGCCGGCACTACGACGACGCGGGAGAGGATGCATTTGTCTCTACCTAACCTGATGATGATTTAAGAAAGTCGAAAACTTGGACCATATTTCTTTAGAAATGAACCAAAGGAAATTCTCAAGGAATATCCTCATTATCTAAAAAAGGTTATTCGTAATTTGGAAGAGTCTATCAATAAAAATTAAAAGATACAAAATGTCTGTAGTATTTAATATATATATATATATATATATATATATATATATATATATATATATATATATATATGTGTGTGTGTGTGTGTGTGTGTGTGTGTGTATGTATATATGTGTGTATATTTGTGTGGATATATATGCGTGTGTATATGTGTGCGTGTGTATATGTGTGTGTATATATGTTTATATATTTAACAATGAGTGCTAAAAACTTCACCCCGTTACTCATTTCCCAAAGCTAAGAAAACATCGGAATACGTTTAATCCATTCTTTGTCAAGCTGAGGCTTTTTCAACATACCTCTGATTGATCTATCTATCTATCTATCTATCTATCTATCTATCTATCTATCTATCTATCTATCTATCTATCTAATTTCCTTTCTTTCTTTCTTGATATCTATATATGTATGTCTAATATAATTTCATTTCTTTCTTTTTTCTTTCTTTTTATTTATTTGATATAATTTTCTTTCTTTCTTTCCTTTTATCTCATATCATTTTCTATCTATCTATCTATCTATCTATCTATCTCATTTCCTTTCTTTCTTTCTTGATATCTATATATGTATGTCTAATATAATTTCATTTCTTTATTTTTTCTTTCTTTTTATTCATTTGATATAATTTTCTTTCTTTCCTTTTATTTCATCATTTTCTATCTATCTATCTATCTATCTATCTATCTATCTATCTATCTATCTATACTATGCTATGCTATTCATATCTATTTACTTATTTCAGTTTCATACAAGAAAATTAATAAAATTCATAAAAACCCATATAGATTCGTGTGCGTGTATCAGCCTCATATAAATATGTATCATTTTAAAAAGATCCCTATCAACGTCTAAACATTTATGTATATGTATACTTGTGTCTCCATGTGTATACGTCTCTCTTTCAAAATTCTCATTAAACTCATCCACTGTTATCAACTGTTTCATCGAGAACGCATTCGTGAATCTCACCTCAACACTAACCGCCATTAATTTCCTTCAACGCATGAATTTTTCGTCAGGCTATTCAGATGAATCTTTCCGCCCATTTTTCCCATTATGATATTTTAATTATATCTTTCATCTGCTTTTCTTCATTTACATTCCATTTCGTAAGACTTTTCGGGATATATCTATCTTTTATTTTTAACCTTTTTAGGCTGTTAAGGCAACTATTTCAGATACATTTTTCGATATCCCTTAACGAATTAACTTAGTTTGTAGATTATTGCAAACATAGCTTTGGTGATATTAACGCATATTATTATTATTATTATTATTATTATTATTATTATTATTATTATTATTATTATTATTATTATTTTAATTTATTGTTGCAATTGAAATCGCAGCCGTAGTTTTTTCCAAGGTAAGACGATAAATTACCTCCGACAGCAAGGCCTCTTATCAGGAGGTATTGAGGAGCTTGGAACCACCTCTTAATTGATGGTGTTCTCAAGTCCACTCTGATCCGGAGCGGTAGCACCCATTAGGGTTCTAGCTATGGGCAAATAGTTTACCACCCCAAACTGGGTTCAAAACACTATGAAATTGTAAAAATAGTTTTAATACCAGCAATACATTTTTATAAAGAAAATATTACCAGCAATACATTTTTGAAGGAAAAAATTATTACCAGAAATACATTTTTGAAGGAAAAAGATTATTACCAGAAATACAATTTTGAAGGAAAAAAATATTCCCAGAAAAACCTTTTTGAAGAAAAAAAATTATTACCAGAAATACATTTTTGAAGGAAAATATTACCAGAAATAAATTTTTTGAAAAAAATACATTATAAGCAATACATTTTTGAAAAAAATATTACCAGCAATAAAAATCTTTTCGGCATTAAATAACCCAGAGTTTGATATGCTGTAAAACAAACCAAACCAGAAACGGGTCGCTGATAATAAAATTGTTTTGATATAAGTATTTTATATCGACGATGCAAATCGTTTCTCTGCGTGCCAGACTCAGATTTTGTGTAGGTTCTTTCTACAGGATAAGAAAGTCTTAGCAAATGTTTTATCTTAATTGCAAACACTATATGAAAGACGAAAACAGATCGTTCTATCAGATAAACACACTCATAGATTTGGGCATTTCTGGACCATAAACTAAAACTCATGAAAATAGTTCACTAAATAGCATGATACATAAACCCGAATATCAACAAAGACATAGATTTTTTTATGTATATTATATAGTCAAAAAAGTTTTTGTCCGCGATTTTTTTCAATGAAATTGTCGAGAGAAAAATGTTCTGTTCGGTTTCAACTGATAAATCGGGGCTTCATCCCAGTGAGAAAATGAGGCTTTCCTATCAAAGCCAATTTAGCGTGTCCATGATATTATACGAAACTAAAATTGATATAGAAGACAGAAGGAAAACAACTGAACTTAGATTTACTTTGATCTGATAATGCCTGCAATTAGGATTACGTTTGTTCAATTGGATGAGCGCACACCGTAAAGTTATGTATTTCGCCATTCCTCTTATCTGCGTTACCTTGCATAAAACAGAAAGCGAACGTTCATTTTGATAGCTTGTTTTGAGTTTATGATCCCTGTACAGCATCTATTTATGTATAAAGCTATAATAAAATATTTTGTGTTTATTAGCCTCTGGATGCGGTATGTTTACTTTGTAGTTGTATATGTGCGTGTCTGATAAGCTTTTTTTTTGTTAATATCGGCAAAAAAGCCACAGAAACCTGTCAAAGGATCATGCCGGCTTAGGGATTAACATTTTGAGAAGGTGAAGCACGTGAAAGAGGCTGTAACAAGGACAATGGACACTTTCAATTTCGAGGGCGACGAAGAGACATTCAAGAATTGATTGAAGTGGTAAGTGAATTAGGAGGGTACTACTTTGAAGGAAATTAGAGCTTTTGTTTACAACTAAATAATTGTCTCCCCTGAATAAAACTAAAACTTTTGTAACTTAGAATATGTGTGGGGTGATTCTGTGGTTGTTTGGGAGTATACCTTTGAATACGTGTTGTGCACGAAGGTAGCGTATGTTTATATTTATGTGTGTGTGTGGAGGGGGGCAATGTGAATCCATGTTTTGCTCTATACAAAGACGTGCCAAAAAATATTTGATAGCAGTATGTAAAGGTAATGGTAGTTGGCGCCACCGTATCTTTAGGTAATGGCAATGTCCATCCTTATATCTAGTGCGTCAGTGTGAACCAGGCTGCTACTGGCAAGGCGACGTGAATTATAGGATTTCAAACGGAACATGATAGCGGGTGTTAGACAGATAAGAAATTAAGGAAACTTTTCTTAACCCTCGATTTACGCTGCCAACTGTGTATTTGGAATAACTCATGGAAATTATTACCGTTCACCGACTCGGAGTGTAGTGTGGTGTGGTATTGGGTGGTGTGGTGTGATTCATACCACGTATGAATCACGTTTCCAGTGGTGTGGTGTGATTCATGCCACGTATGAATCACGTTTCCAGCCGAGTGGTGTCATTCATACGACGTATGAATCACGTTTCCAGCCGAGTGGTGTCATTCATACCACATATGAATCATGTTTCCAGTGGTGTGGTTTGATTCATACCACGTATAAATCATGTTTCCAGAGGTGTGGTGTGATTCATACCACGTATGAATCACGTTTCCAGAGGTGTGGTGTGATTCATACCACGTATGAATCACGTTTCCAGTGGTGTGGTGTGATTCAAACCACGTATAAATCACGTTTCCAGTGGTGTGATGTGATTCAAACCACGTATAAATCACGTTTCCAGTGGTGTGGTGTGATTCAAACCACGTATAAATCACGTTTCCAGTGGTGTGATGTGATTCAAACCACGTATAAATCACGTTTCCAGTGGTGTGGTGTGATTCATATCACGTATAAATCATTTTTCCAGTGGTGTGTTGTTATTCATACCACGTATGAATCACGTTTGCAGTGGTGTGGTGTGATTCATACCACGTATGAATCACGTTTCCAGTGGTGTGGTGTGTGATTCATACCACGTATGATTCATGTTTCCAGGTATTCCGGTTCATCGTAATATTAAGATGTCGTGCCAACTCATGAAGTCAATGAATCCTACAGGCTGGTGATGACTTCATAATGGTTTGGATTGCATTCAATTGGCACGTGTTGGATCCACCAAGACATGTCAGTGATCGTGGACCACTATATTTCAGTGTTTTCTGACTATTTGTACGCATTCATGTATCCCAACAACGCTGGATTATTCTATCAGTATTGTTCACCGTTTCATCAGGTTGAAGTTGTTCAGATTTGGTTTGATTAACATTTTGAAGATGTCGACGAATGGTGTGGTCACCATGTTCACAGTGCATGCACCTAATCAAGCATTTATGGTAAGTGGTAAAAAAAACTATTTTGGAAAAATACGATGAGAAGCGATGAAAAATGAATTGTTTACAACAATGTCGAGCGGAAAAATTTCTCGGAAAACAAAAATAGCAAACATTTAACACTCCAAGGGCAGTTCTGATGTGAAGAATGTTATTCTGTGTATTTGGCGGGGGTGGCTAGAAGGACATTGTGTATTACGAATTCCTACCGCAAAAAAACGACTAAAGGCAGCACTCGACGAAGGCGTCCGGAATTGGTCAATCCGAAGGATATCATTTTCTAACACCAGAACTCATACCTCTTTACAGACTTGACAGAAATTGGTACATTTAGACTGAGAGGGTCTGCTTATCAATTATTTCGATCTCGACAAAATTCTATTAATGGGTAGAACATTAATTATCTGGAGGTCTGTAAAATTATTTAGACTAATTCATTTTCCAAAAAGATACTAAATTCTAGAAGAATCGAATAATGAATATATGAAATTATTGTAGAACAAAAAAAGGCATACGTAGTTACATATGATTGATTTTGTTTTTATGGCTTATTAAAAAGCTTATTTAAATAACATTGTATGTTATTTAAAGCCATAAAATATTTTTAGATTCTTAGAACGTTTTGGAGATATTAATAATTTACTGACGCACGTCCTACTAATTAACCAATAGCCGAGGAGAAGAAGTGGATTCATAAATTTCCTAAGGATTTTTCCGACTGGAATTGGAACTATGCTCGCCGAATCCCAATTCTGAGTTGTTATTCATTACACTACCCGTAAATCCAACTTACTGAACCTGAAATTCCCAAATGGCCACCCATCTAAGTACTAACCAGGTTCGACGTTGCTTAACTTCGGATTGTTTGGAGTATACCTTTGAATATGTGTTGTGTACGAATTTAGCATATGTTTATATTTATGTGTGTGTGTTTGTGTGTGGGCAAATGTAAATCCATGTTTTGCTCTATACAAAGACGTGCCAAATGACAATTGATAGCAGAATGTAAAGATATTGGTAGTTGGTGCCAATGTACCTTTAGGTAATGGAAATGCCCATTCTAATAGTCAGTGTGAACCAGGCTATTCCTGATATAGCGACGTAAATTATAGGATTTCAAACGGTACATGATAGCGGGTGTCAGGCGGATAAGAAATTAAGGAAATGGCCACCCATCTAAGTACTGACCAGGTTCGACGTTGCTTAACTTCGGGCATATTGCAAGAACCGCCTTTTCAACGTAATATGATCGAAAGTGCGTAACTGAATTAATACATGTACAAATATCTAAATATTTTCTTTGGAATTCATTGTTTTGACGCCACACACACACACACACACACACACACATATACACATACACATACACATACATATATATACATATATATACATATACATACATATACATATATATACATATACATATATATACATATACATATATATATATATACATATATATATATGTATATATATATATATATATATACATATATATATACATATATATATATATATACATATATATATATATATATATATATATATATATATATATATATATATATCAACAAAAGGAAACTTATAACATCTGAGGCTCAAACATTACAATATATTAAAATATTCTTTGTTAATTTAATAAATAATGTAATTTCGCTTTGCTCAACTCTCACGTTTTTCTTTTTCATGTTTGGACACCAGAGCTTTAAAAGGTGAAATAATGTATTTCGGTTGACTTTGCGCTCTCAACTTTCTCACAGACGTGCTGTGGCTTCCCTCTGTCTTTTCTACAAATATTTCCATGCCAACTGCTCTGATGAGCTACTTCCACCGGTTCCCAAACTGTATCAATTTAAGCGTGTTACTGGACTGGCATCTCGGTCTCACCCTTTCACTGTCGAAACGGTTAAATGTAGCCGTCTCTTCTACTCCAACAGCTTCTTATCTCACGCTTCCCGGTAGTGAAACTCCCTTCCTCTTACTTGCTTCCCTGATAGTTATAATCATCGAATATTCAAATGTAATGTCAATCGATATATTCTGATTCCTTGATCTGGATCGCCGTACTTCTCTTTATCATTTCCTCAAACACCCCTCTTTACTCTTGCCCTCACTCTCTGTAACCCCCTTGCGTGGCACTCCCGCCTTGCTTGGGTTGATATGCTTAAAAAACACTAGAGAGATTAATGTTTACAAGCTCAGCAAGAATCGAAATCGAAACGACCCGTCACGTAACAATTGTTATACGAACAGTAACTTCTAGTTGGTTAATTTAAGGCCGACTCGTTATTGGCTGAAGACATTATTTCCAAGTCAGGATTATATTCATAAGCAAAAAGATGGCGTAAATGGAATCATATAAATTGCTATTTAAGCAATTGCTAAATTTGTATATCCAGGTGATGTCTGTTTTTTTAAAAGGAAAAATGAACAAGTATTTAAAAAATAATCTCCGTCTAATATATTGGTTATTACCAATAAGGAGATCGTCACTCAGTTAAACCTAGAACACCTAACCATCAATTAAAGTTACACCACTACTAACCGTGGGTATATCATACCCGATTTTGAAAATATCAACAAAAAAAATATTAAATATAAATCTTTATTTGAAATATTTTACATGCAGGCACTTCAAACTTTGTACTTTGAGTTAAAAGGAACTGATATGTATATTGTCATACCGAGAGTTGTAGAAGACTAATTCTGGAGCATCACCACCTTTTAGAATTTCTAATGACGAAATATGTTAATAAACGTTTATAAAACCTGATAATTGGTAACTTCACTAACTAGTGGTAGGTAGCTTACAATATCTAATTGGTAGATATATCTAATTTAATCTTTGATATATAACAGTCTGTAAATTTTATATTCATCGCCAAGTCTGAGCCCGGGGTTAATAATTATGTTAACGTTCTTCAAATATATCGAAACTGAATTAAGGATGTTTCGAACGAAAGTGATTTGTAAAACGAATTTACCATTGCTATATTTCAAAACCACTCAAATTGAAAATAGTGTTATTTATTCAAGTCTGAGAGGTACCGGTCGATTTTCAATTTCTCTCAAGCAGAACACTTAGAATAAAGACCCCGGATAGATAAAAGGGATGGAGATATTTGTTTTCCTGTCACTTCTTCGTGGATTAAATTTATTTGCGTTGAAGTTGTGGGAATGTTTAGGAATATGTCTTTCATGGTCGGGTTTCATTTTTTTCGGTGCGAAATTTGTTGAAGTCAAAGTGCTTTCTTAACTTGAAGCGTTAGTAATAAAATTAAAAGATGAAATGTTAAACGTAAATAACTGAAGTCGGTTGTATTGGATTATCAAAAAACAAAACGTTGCCTGTGCCATAAAAAAATTATATAATTTTAGCATTCTTTTATGAGCGGATCAAAGTTAAAATGCCAAAGTTTGTCGTGAATATTTGATGGCTTGCTGTTATGTCAGATCAGTTGCAATAAAGTAGAAAGAAAACTGTTCATATACTCTCTACCTTTTCTTATTGGATTAAAATAACGTTTTATTTAAATATTATTTGGTTTGTATACATACATCCTTGTGAAAATTAATTGAAACAAAACGAATAATTCCGTTATTATTTACATTTTGTTCGTATTTTTCCAATGAAACATGACCCAGTGCACATGTTAGTACTTCGTATGTCCATTCCACGAAGATTGACCACAGATTCTCGATTGGATTTAAATCAGGAGAGTTTCTGGACCAGCCTATAATATTTTGATCTGCTCACTGGTAAAGCTGGCCAATGTGTTTGTGCAGCGTTACAATTTTCGTACGCTTGGAGTAACGTCCATCGAAGGCAATAGGCGTAGGACATCTAATCGAAAGTCAGGACAATAGTGTCTGGGCGTGATAAAAATCTGATGCAATCACGGATGAGGCAATATTTTTCAAGGCCAAACAAATTTCTTCATACACCCCGAAATTAGATTCATATTACAGCACCCAACTACAATTGACCTAATCTGAGGAAAAATGTAAATCGATTACACCCTGTCACTCCAGTGGGTCTAAAACTGACTGTATGGTGAAAGAAAGAAAACTAAAACGATTATTTCAATTTATTTGCACAAAGGTGTATATAGGAATAAGTGAATATGACTTCATAGGCAGAGATAAACAAGGTGTAATAGATAGATAGATAGATAGATAGATAGATAGATAGATAGATAGATCATTGTAAAGGCCGACATCCAGTTTTCGAACCTCCGTGCACCTTATAAGGGAAGCCACGGTCTGATATGGCGGTGAAAGCTTTTTGTGGCTGAGGGTCTACAGCACACTCGCAATATACCGGTTTCCCCTTTAATAAGAACGAAAGTTCAAACCCTGCCAGAATGCACCTTTTCATTTTTAAGATTCTCGAATTCACAGGACGTTAGATGTAAATTTAACGTAATTCCCCATCTATAATACGCATTTTTTTCTAAAAATAATAAGCGAAATCAGGGGCGCGTATTATGCAAATCCACAAAAAGTTTTTAAAAATTGCAAAACATTAATATTTTAATTACGGTGTATTTTCAGTTTGTACTTGTCGATTGCCATGTGCATCAAACACAGGGATATGCCAAACTGTGAGGGACATTCACCACCACCCCGATATATATATATATATATATATATATATATATATATATATATATATATATATA
>OZ038480.1:26129482-26229482 GCA_964036315.1 Acanthosepion esculentum
CGTGTGTATGTGTGTGAGAGAGAGAGAATGTGTGTGTTTGATAGAGAGAGAGCGTGTGTGTGAGAGAGCGCGTGTGTGAGAGAGGAGGAGAGTGTGTATGTGTGTGAGAGAAAAAATGTATGTGTTTGAGAGAGAGAGAGAGAGAGTGTGTGTGTGTGTGTGTGTGAATGTGAAAGAAAGAGAGAGAGTGTGTGTGTGTGTGTGTATGTGTGTGTACGTACGTACTTTTGTATGTGTGCGTATCTTTTTTGCCAGTTTTTCTTCCCGTGCTCTCCTCGGAATTATCGATTGATTTTCGTCCCTCGTTCACAAGCCAAACAAGCATTGGCTCGAGTCTCGAGCAGACAAACAAAATGGACATTCATCAATTAGTTTAAATGAATGACTGAGTCGTAGATACAAAAAGTATTTAATAAGAAAACGAAAGTAAAATGCTTAACTATCGAAATATCAAATCCGACGGAAAATTATCATTCATATGTAATGCAATCTAAGCCACATGCTGAATTTTCTGAAGGATAAGACTTATTTTTACTCTATAGAACAGTAGGAACCAGCTGAATATTTTTCCAGAGGAAGATCATTTGGTTTGGTTTGGTTTGTTTTGTTTTACAGCATATCAACCTCAACGGGTCATTTAATGTCGACAACTTTTTTTTCCTGGTAATATTTTTGTTTTGTCAAAAAACTATTTCTGTTAATATTTATTTCCTCAAAAATGTATAGCTGGTAATATTATTTTTTCAAAAACGTATAGCTGGTCATATTATTTTTTCAAAAACGTATAGCTCGTAATATTTTTTCAAAAACGTATCGCTGGTAATATTTTTTTTCAAAAACGTATAGATGGTAATATTATTTTTCAAAAACGTATTGCTGGTAATATTTTTTTTTCAAAAACGTACAGCTGGCAACATTATTTTTTCAAAAACGAATTATCAGAGGCGAAGATCATTTGGTTGGTTGGTTGGTTGTTTGGGGTTTTATGTCATATCAACCACTATGGGTTATTTAATGCCAGATCCAATATTTACTAAATATATCAAAAACGTATAGCTGGCAACATCATTGTTTCAAAAACTGGCAACATCATTGTTTCAAAAACTGGCAACATCATTGTTTCAAAAACGTATAGCTGACAACATCATATTGTTTCAAAAACGTATAGCTGGCAACATCATATTGTTTCAAAAACGTATAGCTGGCAACATCATTGTTTCAAAAACGTATAGCTGGCAACATTATATTGTTTCAAAAACGTATAGCTGGCAACATCATTGTTTCAAAAAAGTATTTTTGACAACATCATTGTTTCGAAAAAGTGTAGTTGGCAACATCATTGTTTCAATGTGCTGGAAAAGACCTGGAAGTTCACTATTTTCCCATAGCTGGGATCCTAACAGGTACTACCACTCCGGGCCAGGGTGGACCTGGGAACACCAGCAATTAAGAGGTGGTTCCACGCTTCCTCAAAAGCTCCTGATCAGAGGCCTTGCTGTTGGATGCAGTTTAACGTCGTACTCAGGACGAAGATCATTTGGGCGAACATTTGAGACTAGCATGGTCTCCTAACTTAGTCATCTTTTTTTTCTCTCAAGTGAACGATACTCTCATAGTAAGTCATAATCACGACAAACATTTCAAAATGATAATCGAATCAGACAGTTTTCCTTCCTAAAACAAACATAGTTCTGAAATACTATAGAAGAGTTTGCATTTTCAATGTCAAATAACAATTAGCTAATCGGGCGTAAGTTTTAACTGAAGTCAGACTTTTCTAAGTTTCGTTTCACATATTATTTGATGAGATTCTTGGTATGATTTTCTTTTGCTATTTCTTCTCCGTTCTCTCCCAGTTATTAAATATAATTCCCTCTTTTGAACTGTTCCCTTCTTTCACTCTGCCCGTTTCAATATATGCATATATTTAAAGTAAGGTTTACCATGTGCAAGGCCCGTGTAATAGGAACCCAAAGTTTTCGAGTCCAAGACAAATTTGGGTTACTACTACACACAAAAGACAATGGTTAAACATCGGAAAACATAAAGAAAATTAATTCCTTTTAATATATGCGGAAATAACCACTCAAATAACCAGAAGAGTTGCAGGAGATTCCGAAGTCATCTGGCGGTCATGGTTGAATTCAATGTCGATTTTATTGAATAAATATACACTTTAGAATTTCAAGATACTTTTGCGTAATTTTGGTAAATATATATGTTAAAATGAGATATCAGTGTTATTTTCATTTTTTGCGCAAATTAGAAGATTTATTCATCACACCATATATATATATATATATATATATATATATATATATATATATATATATATATATATATACGCAAGTGTCTGCGCGTGCTTTTTTGTTTGTTTTTCTGTCGTAATGTTTTCTCTATAGATTCAGACATTTTATGGTGGGCAGCTAAAGTTTGTTTATCAAATCATAATAAGATGTAAACGTTTTGAACATTGCGTTTAACTTGACTGCCCCTACTCTCGTTAACACAGTAATGAATCGCATCTTAGCTTTTTATAGTTTTACTATTTATTCTAATTAAACAATCTCTGCTCTTAGGCAATCATTCAAATCACTCAAGACAAAGACACACACACACGCACGCATATATATATATATACTTTACTAATCTATTTTTGTATGAACGATTCATTGTAATATAAATTGAACTGCACCACATATTTGATTTAAAAGAACTGATCCGACGTGCAAATTTTCGGGATAACAGCTGAGATATTACTCTATTTATTGAACAATTTAGTTCATGCCACATTGGCTGATAAACTCCTACAACAAAAAAATTCTCAAATTATCATATTTGTAAGAAACGCTTAAATTTTCTAAAAAAATTCAACCTTAGCGTTGCGACTGCACACTCCAAAAGTTTGTATCCGTTAACAATATCACATTTCTAAAAAAAACATATTTCGATTCGCATTTAATCTTTCGTCTCGGATGCTACCTGGATTTACTAAAAACAAAATAATTTCCATGCTTGAGGATGACTGTATGTACAGTTGAAAGTACTAGCAGATTAAAAAAAAGAAGACCTTATACAGCTTGTAGTTATTAAAAACAAGGATCATAATATTCATCGAGTGGTTCGTAGATTAATGCAACTTGAAAATTTTGTTTGCGAAGAGATTTCGCCATTTTATATCATTAACTTTATTAATCTACTCTTTGTATGAATGATTCATTGTAATATATATATAAATATATACATATATATATATATATATATATATATATATATATATATATATATATATATACATATACATATATATATATATATATATATATATAAAATAACTTTATATCTGATGACGTCTTATCATCGACGAAAAATAACAGGTAACTTCTTTTATTAGGCTGGCTAGAAAGGCTGACTCAGGAAGCGGGGGAAAAAACAGCAAAATTTTTATTGTGCAACATCAACATTTCATCATTCTCTGCCAGCAATCAGCCAACAACCGAATTTGTCCCAAATACCAGTCCGCTGACTTTGAATATAAATCTGTAAAGCTTCCCTCAAGTTTTGAATCGCTGCTCACGGAGGAAGTGTGCCATTGAGACGATTAGACCATAGTAACCCGGAGCACCATTGGTGGATGTGGAAGAATTTCAACGCCGTCCATCTATTTCAACTTCTCCTTAGCTTACCTGATTTAGTTTGTGGCCTCGCGTTGTCTTGCTGAAACAAATCCTGACCTCGATTAACTAAAGCAGCACACACCTTCTTTAGTTTGTCGTACACGAGGTCAAGCTGCTGCCTTATGGCAATCTAAACTGTAGTCATATATATATATATATATATATATATATATATATATATATATATATATATATATATATATATATATATATAGGGAGAGAGAGAGAGAGAGAAAGAGAGAGTGGAGAGAGAGAGTTATTTGTGTTATCAACAAGTATGTTACAGACAGTGTTTGGTAGGTTTCCAGGTGTATCTAAATGAGACCTAACTGAGCTGTGGTCAGAGATGTAAGGTGAGTCTTCTTGATAGGCATGTTGTAGTATATCCAATATACTTATTTATGAATTTGGATTGATCAGAAGTACAATTCCTTTTAAGGGACATGTGAATTCGTAAATAATATTGGTTCAAATATAATAGACTCATCCATATATAAAAAAACAATAATAGAAGTATTAATAAAAAAGAAACAATCCAATAATTAACAATATTAACTATGAACTCAATCGCAATTTATATACATATATATATATATATATATATATATATATATATATATATATATATATATATATATATATATAGCTGCCCACACGTATTCGAGGATACCTGTCTACTATTGTAGACGCCTGGTCTGTGATTTATAATGTAACTGCTGATCAGACCATAGTCACAGGGAAAAAGCGTGTAATCTATCGAGATCAACAATTTGAACAAGGCTAACACGCTCAAGCCCTCGGTCACGATGACTTGTGACTTCATGCGGGCACAGCTATCGACGGCCCCCAAGGGTTTCGTCTACCCAATTTCAACCACAAGGCTTGGGTCAGCCCTTGGTATGGTTTTCAAGTGCCGCATGCTGTGATCGGCTTCTCCAGTCTGATAACATCCGGAAGTTTCCTTCCTGACAAATCGACCATGGTGATATTCGAACCCGGGTCTCATGATCAGAATGCGAGCGTTCTAACCACTCAACAAGAACAGCTTATGAGCACTATACAATATGTAATACTCATTTATTTTGTCAATGATTTTCTAATCTCTAGAACAATTTGTGTCTTTGTTCATTCTCAAGGTTACTTTCGTTGTCGTTGCTAAAAACAAAGCTGTAACGCGACAAGAGTTTATCACACATTCTTTTAACTTTTGTTGATTATTCAAAAGCTTATATAAAACTGGCCAGAAGCGGATGGTTTTAACAAGAATGTCGCGCGGGAATAATAAATAAATCTATTCATTTTTTTTTTCTATCATGCATAAATCTTTTTGTTTTTATTCAGCAGCGTAACTGAATTAATATCAACAGTTGGTTTCAAAAGATCTCAACTATCCATGCATCTTTGTTCACTACGTTACTTTTTATTTCGGAACTGTAGGCCTATTTGTTTCCTGCGTCGTTGGCTACAGTTATTAGTTTTAGGGATTGTCGTGCTGGCATGAACTGGTTTTCTCAGTCGTGCTATCAGTGAATAGTATTTCAGCAAATGAGCGTCGGGAAAGGCATTGTTCAACATGTGTTTACAAACAAAGACAGTATTTTTTAAAAAAATCATTTCACCCCCAAGCAAGGTAATAAAGCCACTGAAGTGCAAGGGTTTACTGAGTGCTAGACAGTATGAGAGAAGAGAAAATACTTTTAAGGAGAGAGAATATTAATTTAGAAGGTAGAAAAATAACGATTGACGTAACATTTATTTTTTTGAAAAAACAAAGTTGATTGGAAAGCAAAAAACCGGAAGTGAGTTCTACAATCAAAAAGCGCGGGAGAAGAAAGTGTTAGCATAGAACTTACGGCTACATCTAGCTATTTCAACTGTAATATGATGAGACCTTGCCGAAAATCAAGTAGTGTGCTTAAATTCATAGTCTAGGTACCCTAGAGGAAAGTTCGTCTGATCAATTACCATGAAAGTATTTACAGAAAAGCTACGGCTGTAAAAATTGAATGAAAGCGAAATGCTAGGTCAGGACCAATAACATTGCAGATTCTTCTCTGGATTTTATAAAGAACCTCTAAATGTATAGCAGGGATGCCAGACCAGCGGTGACAGCAAAATGGTGGACTAATAAATAAGATAGATTCTGGAGAGAAAAATTACTTTAATACAACAAAGTGGACCAACTTTCCAAGCAGTAGAGCTAGCAAGTGATTCAATATAATCTTTTCAATTCAAGACTCAACGAGACATTAACCTGGAGGTTAGCATCAGCCATTTGATCTGAAGGCATAACGGAGTCTCTCAGATTATTGTATTTATATAATTTCAAAACACTGTAGACGGTGAAAATAGATAATTTCTTTCATTCTATCAATACTGAATAATAATAAAAACAATTGATTACATTATGATTCTAAGTTGTTTTTCGTCTCCACTTTAAGACCGATGTCAATCCACTCAACAATATCAAGTTAATTATCAGATGCGGTTGAACCCGGCAAGAAATCATTCGACATTTTAGAAACAATCCTCTCGTAGATTTACTCGAAGAAATGTGAATTCAAAATTCTAACGAAAGGAAAGTAACTAAGAGACAGTTAAAACAAGAGAAATTTATAAAAGCTCTAAAATTTGATATTAACACTTTTTCATTGCTTTTTAATAATTGAGATTAGCGCATTTTCAGTCTTTTTTCAATATTGAAATGAACACCTTTTCATTGTCTTTTGAATGGTATTTATGTTGGCATATTTGCATTGACTTTATACTAACATTTATATTAACACATTTTCATTGTGTTTAAAACATTTATATTAACACATTTTCATTGTGTTTTAAAACATTTATATTAACACATTTTCATTGAGTTTTAAAACATTTGTATTAACACACTTTCATTGTGTTTAAAACGTTTATATTAACACATTTTCATTGTGTTTTAAAACATGTATATTAACACATTTTCATTGGTTTTTATTCCTATTGATATTTACACATTTTCAAACAAAAATCGTTTAAAATTAAAATCTTTTAAAATTAAAATCGTTTTAAATGTAATACAAAGCGTTATGTTAAAATATTTAGTTTCCACAAACAGATTTAATTTGATGGAAAGAAGAGATGACCATAACCCTACCAGAAGAACTCAGAATGACGACGAATGTCACTGGCAAAATGCTGAAAATCGGTTCAGAATTAAAGACTTGTTGAATGAAAGAAATAAAAGAAAAAAAAAGAAAAGAAAATTCTGGAAGGAAAGCAACAATAATTAAATTTAGGAGAAAATATGTTAAAATAGGAAAAAGGGAAAAATTAAATAATTGAAACAAAAACAGAATTTACGGAAAGAAACAAATATTTCTCATGTGAAGTTACAGAAACATATATTTAGATGTGGTTCTTATTTATCGAGACAGACAAAAATATGTCTCGTCTCCAAGGAAATCATTATTATCTCCCACATATTCTTAAATTTGAAAATATTTTCTTGTTTTAAATTAACCTACGAAAAGTCGATAAACCATAACAAACAAAACAATCAAGCAATCTGGTCTCTATATTGTTTCAATAAATCCTTTGTTAAATTCAATTCTTAAGGATATTCAAGACATTAACAAAACAAATTATTAATTCCTGCCAATATTTTACCGGCATCTAATTTTCTTACTCTATATTGAGTACTTTTTGGACATAACATGTGTTAAATTTCTTAATCAGCCTCTTAAAGACCTCTGATGAACCTACGTTTCCTCAAATCCTTCTTTTTGCCTTTCTTAAGGAGGAATGTGGAATTAACCTACAGCGTTAGTCCAATGCATATTCGTAGTGTTTTACAGCACCTATTATTCCCAAGCGGTTGCCCATCTAGATACTGACGAAATTAAATATTGCTTAACTTCATTGATCGGGCGAGAATCAATGTTTCAACGTGATATGGCCGTACGCCTGTTAAATTTGCTATGCGTTAAATTGTACAAATTGACATATATTATTTGCTAGTATTAATAACTAGCAAATTCATTTTACATTTATCCCGTATATATATATATATATATATATATATATATATATATATATATATATATATTGAGAGAGAGAGAGAGAGAGAGTGAGAGAGAGAGTGAGAGAGAGACGTGTTTCGTTGAATAATTTAGACATGTTCTGTCTACTTATTTTCAATAGGATTCTTTCATATTCACGGATAAGCTTTTTGGTGTCGTTATTGAAGGACGAGATAAAATCGCAGTGTTGATACATATTCCTTTTATTTTCAAGTACTTTCGACATAGTAATGTCATCATCAGGGTATTGTTTATTACACGATAAAGATTATAGTGTTCATTATTGTCAAAGACAAAATCTTTATGTTATCTGATATATATCCCCATATAAAAAAACTAACAGCATAAATTTCTGTACCCTTAATTATAAGAGCGAATGTCCAAATTACTATAAAATAGTTAACTATAAAAAAAACATAATAAACCATGCAAAAATTAATTCATCCGCAAAACAGATATTCTATAGTGAACTAAAAACTATACGACAAACTCTTATCAATAATAACTCCCCAAATATATCGTTGATGAACAAATAAGATGCTCGATCAGAGATCTTTATACTAAACAAGTAGAATATAATACTTTAAGTCGAAGGAGCTTTGAAATAAAAGGAATATGTATCAACACGGCAGTTTTCTCTCGTCACTTCAATAATGACACCAAAAAGCTTATCCGTGAATGTGAAAGGATCCTATTGAAAATAAGTAAACAGAACATGTCTAAATTATTCAATGAAACATGCCTCAATGAAAATATGCTGCCGAAATATACACACACACACATATATATATATATATATATATATATATATATATATATATATATGTGTGTGTGTGTGTGTGTGTGTGTGTGTGTGGGTGTGTGTGTGTGTATTTGAGCAGCAATCCCTCTTTTATACAAGATTCATTAAATTTGACAGCCACAGTAGTGCGATTAAGCGTTAAAATGGAGTTAAAAATGGAAATTTTTAACTCAATGTGTAGATTTTTTATATGTATCTGGAGTGATAGAGATGCTTTTGTTATTATTATTTTCCAAACACGGTCAGCACATTTTGGACCTGTTCATAATTGATGTTATTGAGTTTTGGGTTTTCTTTTTTATTATTAACGCTTCCATTATTTTTAGTATTTTTTTTACATGTGGATGAGAGTATTATAATTGTATTTTCTACGACGGGGTTTGTTAGGATTCCATGTGTATCTAAATGAGTCCTAATTGATTTGATATATGGTCAGAGATATGTAACGTGAGTCTTCTTGATAGTCATGTAGTGGTATTTCCAATATAATTATTCATTAATTTGGTTTGATCACGACATCTTCCTGACCACAGCTTCCTGTTTTTTCTCCTCTTCATTTATGGACACTATTTTGTGGTACTCGATTCTACATTTATTTGTACAAATTTGTCAACAATGTTAATCACTCTTTTTCTTTACTTCTCTTGCCTTCGATGTGCGCTGCGTGATTTCAATTCTCCAAACCTTCTTTTCTCATTATGCATTCTAAATACTTCAACTTTTTCATTGTTATTATTATGACCAATTCCAATTCCCCATCTGTTCATATTTATCTACGTAAGTCTTGCTTTCTAATTATCGGTATCTCTTTCTTTTTTTCAACATGTATAAGCAACCGTCACGCACAACGGAATAAATTCCAGCTACGTTTCTGTGTTTAAATGAGTCCTAATTGATCTATGGTCAAAGATATGTAACGTTAGTCATCTTGATAGGTGTGTAGTGGTATGTCCAATATAATTGTTCATGAATAAGTTCGGTTTCAGTTAAAGTTTTTTCCCAATACTCGCGCTACATTTGTATTTTTATGACTCGACAAGAACACCCAGAGGTGTATATCCAATAATTTACAAAAAAGTAATCTTCTTTTCTATATCTAGCGCTTAATTTAGCTGTCGATTCTTTGCCGCACGTTTTTAAGCTTCGTATGTTACAGTGTTTTACTATAGTCGAAAGAAAAGGAAACGTGAAGAATCGTGAATATAATTGTTGATATTTGAACTTTGAAACTGGTTAAATGAATCGTAAGTATTGAACCTACGCCAGCTTCACCTGATGGGCTTATTGCTGTTTTACAGGAAGGACCACCGAGTATACACACAAGCAGGCTAAAAAGGGCCCCATTTTTGTTGCAAAAAGCAATAATTAAGATAAGAGAGACAAATTAAAAATCACATCAGCAAAAGGATTTGTTTATAAAATTGCGTCAAAGTAAAAAAAAAAAGGTTTCGAATTAAAAAATATTTCTATCGAATTAAAAATAACTTAATTTAATAAAAAATATTACTTAATAAATAAAACAATGGTTCTCATTTTTTCTTGTCCACAATTGACCGTATTCTAAATACAAGTCACACTACATCAATCAAAAAATGGAAATGAAAGAACACTTCCTCTATCTGAAATCTGGATATAATTTTAAATCGCCCACGTAAAAAGTAATATATATGATATATAAAAGTAGAAAAATCAAATTATAAATACTAATAAAACTTTGTCGGGTACAAGGTCAGTTATGGCTAAATTTAGACGAAGAGAGTCCCTAGACTATTCTACATGTGACCCCCTCCAAATTCCCCATTCTCACGAGTAGATGAAAATGAAAAGAGTATTAAACAATTGGCGTAAAGCCGAGGATGATAATGGTTGTTTAAAATTACTGTGGGGTCTACAATGCGTTATGATAACATGAGTAAGGCATATAACAGTGTAAAAAGTTATACAGCTTGTCTGGAAACCCCGGAGATTTTGAGGCCTGGTGGAGTATTGCTAAGCATATTTTTATGGTGAATATTTGTTATTTAATGTCTAACTTTCGAATAGCGCCCACTAGAACAGATGACAAACTGTGAAAGGCGGCAGATTGGTGCTTAAACGGAATTATTTCTCGCTGAATCTAAATTAGTCAAACAGAAAAGCCTGATCGCATTTTGTTTTAAGAGAAAGTGAGGAATAGGCTAATGAATAAGCTAATAAATAAATAGGCTACTAAAGGGTTTAATAAATAATTAGGCTAATAAAGAGTCTAATAAATAATTACGCTAATAAATAAGCTAATAAATAAATAGGCTAATGACTAGGCTAATAAATAGATAGGCTAATAAATAGGCTAATAAATATATAGGCTAATAAATAGTCTAATAAATAGATAGGGAAATAAATAGGCTAATAAATAGGCTAATAAACAGTTAGGCTAATAAATAAATAATAATAAATAGTCTAATAAATAATTAGGCTAATAAATAAGCTAATAAATAAATAGGCTAATAAATAGGATAATAAATAAATAGACTAATAAATAGATAGGCTAATAAATAGGCTAATAAATAGATATGGTAATAAATTGGCTAATAAATAGATAGATAAATTGGCTAATAAATAGGCTAATAAATAGATATGGTAATAAATTGGCTAATAAATAGATAGGGTAAGAAATACGCTAATAAATAAATAGGCTAATAAATAAATAGGCTAATAACTAGTCTAATAAATAAGTAGGCTAATAAACAGGCTAATAAAGAAACAGGCCAATTAATAGACTAATAAATTTATAGATTAATAAATACGCTAATAAATAATTATGTTAATGAATAGGTTAATAAACAGATAGGGTAAGAAATACGCTAATAAATAAATAGACTAATAAATAAATAGGCTAATAACTAGTCTAATAAATAACTAGGTTAATAAACAGGTTAATAAATAAACAGGCCAATTAATAGAGTAATAGATTTATAGGCTAATAAATACGCTAATAAAAAAATATCTTAATGAATAGCTTAATAAACAGATAGGGTAAGAAATACGCTAATAAATAAATAGGCTAATAAATCATAAGATAATCATCTGTTTTGATCCTTTTCTCGCTATTGTCGAAATGATACTTCCTCCTGCGGTAAGGCGATTCAAGGATCAAACTGTTTTACGATTCAGTTTTAAGAGAAACAATGACAAAGCTTTTATCGCAAATCAGAATCAAACATCACATGTGCAAAACAGGGAACTTTGCTACAGATCATTAGCATGAGTGACTTGCAAACGTCTTTGCTTGGCCCAGGGTTTCGATCCCCATTGGATGCGTAGCGCTTGTGTCAAAATAAACTGAACTGAGAAAATATCCATAGCAACATAAAGAAAGAATATTTTACAATTTAATCTAGGTGAAGATGAGTTTTCTTGAGAGGCTCAGTACCTTTTTTAAAACAATGAATAGATAAGAGTGCTTGTAAAACTTGTACACTTATTCTTATATTCATAGAATGTAGTACACAATATCAGTATAAAGAGCTTATTGAAAGTAAGAAAAATTGAAATATAAAAATGTTACTAACTTTCATCGAAGAGATTTTCTATTTCCTAAATTGACATCATGTCAATCGATCATTCAAATAAAACTTATTAGAATTTCTCATTTGTCCCCACGTTTATTTGAAATGAGAAAGATAACAAGAATAACATTATTCTTCCCGTCACTCGCTTTTTAACTCAATTTTAAAAATAATCTACATTTAAATGTTAGACATTTTTTCGAGGGCCAGAATTTGTACTGCAAAATAAATGCCAAAAAAGTGGGTAAAAAAAGTTTAAAAAAAGGAAAAATTTGTTTATGCTTAAATTTTCTAGATTAAATTACTTCACGCAAAAAATAAAATATTCTCATTAGAATTGCATTCTGAGTTCAAAACGTAAATATTATTTAATGCTAGAAATGGATTCAAAGCGTTCACATTGATATTTCTTGATAAGTTCTTTGTTTTACACTCTCACTTTCTTTCTTACTCTCACTCTCTCTTCTCTGTTTCTGTCTGTCTCTCTCTCTCTATCTCTCTCTCTCTCTCTCTCTCTCTCTCTCTCTATATATATATATATATATATATATATATATATATATATATATATAACATTATTTCCTACTACTTCAAAGGTTATTTTGCGGATACTCGTGTTTTAGTAGAATCATTTTTCGTTGAGAGTGGGAATGACATAATTCACATTATTTAAAAAGAAAAACAGGGCGTCAGTTTGCACATGAGTATCCTCAAAATAATGTTTGTATCAATACACATACACACAGACACACGCGCGCACAAACACACACACGAACACGCACACATACACACACACACACACACACACACATACACATATATATATATATATATATATATATATATATATATATTGTTTGTGAGCATAGAAGCGGAGATCAAACGACCTGATTATCGCTTACGGAGACAGTCAACATGAAGTCTTGGTTTCTTTGTCCACCACTGTTTTTATATACATACATACATGCATATATATATATATATATATATATATATATATATATATATATATATATATATATATATATATATATATATATATATACACTACAATAAACGCGATATGAATATATATATATATATATATATATATATATATATATATATATATATATATTGTTCATTTGTTCGCCCTAGAATCGTTATGGGTATTAAAATAGTCTTAAGTAACAAATAATTAAAATATGATTTCATTAATGGAAACATTTAAGTCTAAATTTGGATTATGTCATCTGGAAGAGTGGGTTAAATTCAAGAAATTAAATTCTAGCGAACATGACTAATTGGAATAACTTTTACTAGAATTATTTACCGAAATATTTTAAAAGTTTAGTACAATTTTGGCGGACACACACACGCGCACCCCCCCCCACACACATACATACATAATACATACATATATATATATATATATATATATATATATATATATATTCTAAATAATATATATATAAATATATATATATTCTAAATAAAATTTTAGCCATTCCCGGAAGGAATCATATGTTCAGCTGAATGTCCGGTTAATCAGCGCGATAGAAAAGCGTTCAGATGCATTTATGAGTTCGATTTAAATTTCGGTGTCGAAATTACAATGAAGACCCCGAGTCAATTTAACTAAGTTTTGTGTCGAACGAAAATTAAAGGATGGATTTATCTATTTTTTCTTTTCGTTATTTTAGAAAAATGACGATTAAACAATAAGTAACATTAAAATGTTGGAAAATCGGAATTGTTCTGAATTTCAGCGTTAAAAAAAAGCATTGTGAATGCATAGATGCGAAAACACTCACATAAATACAAATACTGGATACACACACGCGTACGAGCGCACACACAAACACATACTTAAATACACGTCCACAGACTAACTCCCACACAGACACCCCCATACACTGACACTCACCCACACGCATTTAACATGTACATAACGGCCTTTAAACTTTATAAAATATATAGGTAAATAAAGAATATATCAATATTTATAGACGCTGGTACTTATATATAGTTCTCAATACATTATCTCTCTCTTCCTCTCTCTCTCTCTGTCTGTCTGCCTGTCTCTCTGTCTCTGTCTCTCTCTCGCTTGCATACAAACACATATCTATATATGCATGCACGCAAACACGCACACAAAGATATATATATATATATATATATATATATATATATATATATATATATATATATATATATATATATATATATGCACTGACACACACACACACACATATATATAATAAATATAATATATAGAATATATGTGCGTCTGTGTCTGTATATATATGTGTGTATATATATATATATTTGAATTGGACATAGTCCGACAATTTATTTAAAGACATTTATAATATGTTTAACGTTAAACACATTATAAATGTCTTTAAATATATATATATATATATATATATATATATATATATATATATATATATACCGACACAGACACACATTTTTATATATATACACAGACACATATATATGTACATGCACACGGAAACACACACATATAACACACGTATATATATATATATATATATATATATATATATATATAAATAATACGTGTGTATGTGTGTGTGTGTGTGTCTGTACGTGTTCGTATTCATTTGTGCCAATGTAATGAGTGTATATTCTTACCTGAACAAAGTTGAGTAAAAAAGTTCATTTTCGTTCAAACGTAACCGAGTTGACGTTCTTGTCGCAAACGGATAAAACTGAAGCCGTTGACTTATACAATAATTAAAACTTGGTCCACAGTAAAATGATTTCAATATTTTCTTCCAAATTTAAATTCTGAGATTTTATTTCATCGGATATATCTGTTTAAATTATTTATTTTTTTCTTTTTAGAAATGTTTTGAAGAATTTCTGTTTGTCTAAGTGCCAGAGAAAAATAATAGTCCGATCACTTTCAATGACAAACGCACCTTTGTTATCGTTTATAAAGAAGATGAACTTTCATCTGATTGAAAGACACGCTAACTATTTCAACAGGGAACTTGTCGCGTCACACGGTCGACTTGAGCGCCTTCGTTGTAACACATCTAATCACTCTTTGCGTTTTGTGTTCATACAGGGCGTTAATAGAGGTGGTGAAGACAGGGGCGTCGTTATTGGAGCCAGATTGAAGAGGATGATGATGATGATGATGATAATGATGATGATAGAACACTTCTTGGATAGCGTCGTCAGCCTCCGTGCGTTTTCTCAATCTCTCTCTCTATTTCGCTTTCCATTTTCGCTAACCCCTCTTTCTCTTTCTCTCTCTCTCTCTTTCACACACGCACACTGTTTTGCTGTCTGATGCTGATCGAAGCGGATCCTGTTCAACACCCGTTCGCGATGACTTTCTCTCTATATATTATTTATTCTCTCTCTATTTACTCTCTCTCTCTCTCTGTTTCTCTCTCTGTGTTAATTGCCAACCAACATTGGAGGCAGCTGCGACTACTACGGAAATTCGCTTCGGCTAAGCAGAAACATTTGATAGTTTTTCCATTTGATTTCTCCAGATCTATCTATCTATCTATCTATCTATCTATCTATCTATCGCTCGTAACAGGAAAATTGTTCAAATCGGGTAAAAGGAAAATTGTCCATTAGATTAAGTTTGAACCGTTGTATTTTAGAAATGATTAAAGATATCTTACTGGATTTTTCAGAGCTTTTTATAACACTAACAGACTGTACTTTGAGTAATAAGAATGTATAATTAATCTCTAAGCTTAAAAGAATAATCGTGATGAAATCGATCATAAATGAAAATGACATGTTCATCATAGCTAAGTTATCGGAAGTTCATGTAGTACTGAAATAAAATTGAAACACACACACACACACACACACACATATATATATATATATATATATATATGTGTGTGTGTGTGTGTGTATGTATGTATATATATATATATATATATATATATATTAATCCAGGAGCATTTCCAGCTTATTCAAGATGATCTTCGCCCTCTCTAACCTTCTAATTTACTGTCCTGGTTGGCTCACAGGTTTCACGTACGTTTTCATTTTCAAGTCTTTTTTCACTGCTCTTTGGACTGTCATAGCTGAAACTCCTCTCTCATGTGCCAAGTGTCTTATAGACTGAGTTGGATCTTTTGTAATTGATTCCTTTAGCATTAAATTGAAATGGTGATCTCTCTTCCTTTTGAGAATCCCTGATTGAGTTTTTCTCTCTATTATTGCTTCCTTTTTAAACTTATTCACGCTCCTCTTGATGGTCTTTGAATGGACTTTGAAGATGGAAGCCAAATTATCAATGTTCATTACTGAAGGCCTTAATGATCTTTTTCCTCTCACCATTGCTCGTTTGGGAAAACAGCGGGACTGACTCGAGACGATTTCACCATGTTCTCTTTTTAGCTAAATGACTTAAAGCGTCTTTCAGTGATTCTTAAGAAATGGTGTCAAAATGGCTATTTGAAAACGTGTTATGTGAAAACCTGTAAAAAGAAACTCAATTATAGTGTGTTTTTTTTTAGATATTAAACTTTGTGAGAGGGGCAATTATGCTGTCACACGATTTGAATAATTTGTCTGTTAAACCCGGTATATATATATATATATATATATATATATATATATATGTATATATATATATATATATATATAAAATATATGCATTAATGATGTTTTAAAATCCTACATTATTTCTTGTTACGCTAAATGTTATACTGACTGAGTAGTTAAGTACGTCTAACTCAAAAATGGTTTCCTAGGACAAAGGGCAAGCTCGATTCATGCCTTTCACACACATGTTCTAGAATATGAATTTCGATTGCCGAAGCCGGTAGATGTTAATTTTAATGTTCAATAAAACAGTGATGTCGACTCAAACACGTGTACACACTAAGAATAATGTTTATAATCTCTCTATCTATCTATCTCTCTAACCCCCCCTCTCTCTCTCTAGATAGATAGATAGAGAGATTATAAACATTATTTGTTCTCTCTCTCTCTCTCTTATGACTAGGAGTTATGACTATGGTTGCAATTGTGTATTTATTGATTAACTAGTTGGTTGGACAATATTTCTCCAGTATATTTTTATCTAGTTTATATATATATATATATATATATATATATATATATATATATATATATATATATATATATATATATGTATATATATATATATATATATATTAAATAATGGAAGACTTATTAATAAAAACAAGTCTCTAACTCAATAACATCAACTATGAACATGGCCATAATATGTTGACCGTGTTTAGGAATCAAACATCCCTATAATACTAGAAAGATGCATAAATATTTATACATTCAGTCAAAAATAAAAAATAAAATTGTCCTTGATAATGTTTAAAAATTTAGCCGAAATCCCTCGGATACAGAGCATTAGGACAATTTCTACATAATTTAAATCCAGAAAAGAAGAAAATTATAAGAACACAAGAAAAATTAAATAAAAAACTTAATCGCAGTAACATATCAGTCGTTTTTAACAAAACTTATATACATACATATATATATATATATATATATATATATATATATATATATATATATATATATATATAATCATTTATTATTAGAACATAATGTAACACTGCATAATAAATAAATATTTACAGCTCTACTTTTGTATTGAGCTCTGTTTTAAATTAATGTTTTGAACGCTGAAACCTTACTTATCATTCTTTTACATTTGTATATATATATACATATATATATATATATATATATATATATATATATATATATATATATATATGTGTGTGTGTGTGTGTGTGTGTGTGGTGGGGGGCTGTGTGTGCGTGTGTGTGTCTGTATGAATGTAACTAACAGATGGTGATAGAAACAATCAGACTAGGCTTTGAAAAGCCTTCTTTTCTTCTTCTTCTTCTTCTTCTTCTTCTTCTTCTTCTTCTTCTTCTTCTTCTTCTTCTTCTTCTTCTTCTTCTTCTTCTATGTACCGTGTCCCTTCAGGACGATCATGCCTTTCCACCACTTCTGATATCTTCTAGCTATTAGCAATCTTTGTCTTTTTGTATCCCCTCACTTCTTCTCCCGGCTTCCATTTAGGTTAATCTCTGTTCCCCCCCCCGTACCCACTGCCCTCGTAAGCGTCAAAATTTTTCCAGGCCTGCTTTCCTCATTATGTGTTTGAGTAATGTCAACACTGTCTCTTTCTTATTCTAAGTACAAGTGTCCTTTTTGTTCCCATTAAAATTTCCTCCTTACTCAATTATTCAGTCCATGCTATTCTCATCATCCTGCTGTAAAACCGCATCTGCGTCGCTTCAAATTTCATCGCCATCGATAAGGAAATTGTCCTGAATTCAATGCCATATCGAAAGATTGTTACTACATAGTAGGTCAGCACTCTTTTCTTCTTGAAGCCACATTGCTTTTATGTTTGTTAATTCTTTGACTTTAATAGATGTCTATATCGAGATAAGTTAAAATAGACTTTAAGCGTTTGGACAAGCCACTGATTAATCGATAAACTTAAATGCCACATGAAGATTGGCACTTATACATTTACCCTAAATTTGGAAGTGTTTCAGGTTCATTTAATTTTAGATAGATGCATGATGGGTGGGGCGCCAGCTCGTGATTAATATGATTATCACAAGTTATCATTGTAAGACCGAGTTATGCTTTGAAAGGGTGCAACTCTTTAAGCCGGACAAACATTTAAAATCGATGACCCAAAGTTGGCAGACATGAGAAAGATACGTTGCGTTGTTATTAATTTTATTTTTATGACTGAATGCATTTTCAGCCAAACCGCCGAATTGCAAACGTTTCACAAAAAGTGCTATGAAGCTTCAGTACTTAATGCAATTTTGAAGTTTGGTTGGTGAACAAATAAGTCATCGTCCGATGACTTCTTAATTTCCTTGCTTTACTCAATTAATGCGAATCCAAAATCCTAATGCAAACATCACAAGTGAGATCAAGCATGTCACCTATAATCGTCTGGAAGTTCTACATCGGCCATTTCGAACATTTATTTTCAGATTTTCTTTCGCAATCCGAGAACTCTCAAAAGCAAACTCTCTGTCATGAAACTTATTCCGTCAGGTGCTACGATCATTTTCAGGAAACATCATGTCAGATGTATTACTGTTTCCATGGCTTAGTGATACTTTCGGGCTATCCTTTTAACGCATAACTTATGGGCATCTCGCTTTCCGTTAGAAAGTTCACCATACAAAATCTGCTTTGAAATCCTGTTGTCGCTCATGTGAGCAACATGACCAACACCAACTCAATCTATATTTCAAAATTGTTGCTTCAATGCTATCGCACTAATTTCACTCCAGAACTTCTACATTAATGACACGCGTTTTTCAGTTGATTCCAAATATATACATACAGGGTACGATGGCTAAATTATCGCCATTTTGTATTTTAAATTTTGCTTATGTTTGTTTTTGATTTTGTCGACTGCAGAGTATAGTAGGGTCAGATGGGCACCGTCTGTGGAATAAAGAGCACTATTACACAATTTACTCCGCCAGAAATTTGGAAACAGCATGCTGTACTGCTTGGCATTCGCACCGGAATCCCTAGTACGAACATTGCAAAGGTATTTGGGTGTCAATCTGAGGACATTGAGGAGGATTCGGAGAGAGCTGGATGAGTCTAATGGTGATTACGAAGGTGCGTCACCTCGGAAAACTCAATCTGATCGTTCTGATATGAAAAGAACACCCGAAGTTGTTGGTGAGGACTTCGGACACAACACGGAGGATTAAAGCAAGTGATTTGAAGAGGTAGTGCTGTCCTGGGCCAAGAGAGTAGCTGCTGCAAAACCCTACGTCTGACAAAAGGACACTGCACCAAGCCACACAAGCAGGAGAATCAAGACATGGCTGTCAGACAATGTCTGCAACGACATCAACTCCTTACATCAGGCCCCCTAACTCCCCAGACTGCAACCCACTTTCTTATTATGTGTTGGATTCAGTCGAGGGAGAGATCAACAAAATTCCTGAAGGCAAAGATTATTGCAATTTAAACAAGGAGACCATGCAGAAGTGTTGCAGGAGATTCCGAAGTCATCTGGCTGTCGTGATTGAAGCCAATGGCAATTTTATTGAATAATTTTACTGTTTTGTATTCCAAGATATTTTTGTGTAATTGTAGCAAAGAAAATGGCGAATTATCTCGTTTAAACCAAGCGACAGTGTGTCGCGTGTATTCTACGTCGGAAAATGTGGCGGAAAAGAAAGTTATTTACCGAGAAAAAGTGCATGTGTTCTGCATGATGTGCCAAAGACGGAATTTCCAAAATAAGAAACAAGTCAATCGCAGGTGTTGCCATAAATGTATCTCAGATATGCAAATATTGTTTGTCCTCTACTACCAATGACCAATGAAAATTTGTTTACTTTGTTCTGGAAGTAATCTGTCACATCAATTTCTGAAGAGGAATTTTATCCCGAGCACGACGAAACTGATGATATCAGTGACCTTACAGTATCAAGCCATGTTTGTGCATGAAATGTATAAAGCAGAGAAATACGTACAAAAAAACAGTCAACATCACTGGATGCTGTCAAGACGCAGATGTTACATGAAAGTTTTATTTCTCGGAGTTTGATGATTTAACGACTGCTACGGAGTTCAAAACTCTCAGTGATCTTACCGTGCGCTAACACAAGTATTTATCCATCCTCATGCTTATACGAGATGGCTGTTGATGCCATGAAATATTTCACCCAACATTTGACAAGCCTTGTTTTTAATCCTGCTGCGTGTCTAGCCACCCTCCTAGGCGGGTTTCGTCGCCGATAACTAGAGAGTGTGATAAGTTACATATTACTAGCAGCACTCACAATGTAAACTGACTACATATACATACATAAATACATGCATAATGGCTGTAGTTAACTGACGATAATTTAGTCAATGGTTTTTAATTCATATGGGAACGACAATAGATCTCGAAGCCAGCAAATGACTTGCAATGCTTATTGCAGGAACGACAAACTAAGTTGTTATGTACAGGACTTAGCCTGATTTGTAAATTCTGAACAGAAACGGTCTCTGAAGATCTTGCAAGTTAAGTTATTCTCAAATTAGTAGTGATAGTAATTTGTTAATTTATTATCTATTGTGGTTAACGAGGCCTGCATTGGATAGACATATTCTGTCACATTCGTCACATGTAACTTGATGGATTGCTGGATCGATGATTTCCCGTCTCCTAGCTGAACGCTTCATATTCGCCCAAGTCATTGCATGTTCTTGAAAACATATATACATACACACATAAGCGCTGATACTGATAGATCCGCGCTAATAGAAGTTGTTATGGTAGAGGATATAAACTCCTATATTTTAAGACCAAAAAGTGAAGCACAAACGAGTAAGAGACGCTTACGAATAAATCCTAACAAAATCGGTAGATACGAAAAGTGTTACAATTCTGTACAAAACACGGCTCCAAAACTAAATAGTTGGTTTCTGGAATCTGATTGAATATGACAAGTCACGTGATTTTATCTCTACGACGTCCGCGGTTGAACACTAAATGACTTAGAAATAGGTCAGGGCTTGGGTCACGGACTACGTTCCCGCCAAAAATCAGATAGATTTAGTGAGCCGATCACCGACGTGCCATAAGCCATAAAAATAGCGAGCAGATTTGAAACGGAACAGTCAACAAGGAGATCTGAAACGGAAAATTCAGCGACACACTTTAGCATGACAACGTACCAGTCAGCGATGATCTTTCTACATAAAACACAACGACGAAAGTAAGTTTTGTCTCAGTTTCTCTTTGTACACTGTGTTTTATAAGCGTGTGCTTCACACATATACTGGCCTACATGTCATTTCGAACTCTGCAGACTCACTTGCAACAAAATAACTTCGAACTTTGCAGACTCACTTGCGACAAAAATCATTCGAATTATTGATCTCTTCATGGCCGCAGCAAAAAACATTTATTTTTAACATGTTAATATATGTATCAGTGTATAAATGTTCCTGTCATATTTCTCTTGGTCTTCTTTTTCGGAGATCAATTCTTGGCGTTGTTCATGATTTTGTATTGTAATTTGTGTGCATGATACAAGGAATTTTATTTTTTCACCTAAAATCTGGATAAAATGTCTCCACAATGGATAAAAATTTCAGTTTTCTCAACATTTGCGCGCGCACACACACACACACATATATACACACATAGAGTTATGAAGAGACAGGGACACGTGTATCTATTGTTAATACACATCTAATTACGGACACATACATGCAGTTATATAGGTGAGTGTGCCTTTGTGGGTCTCAGTGCGTATGTGCGTGCGTGCGTATATGCTCAGAATATTGTCAAAACATTTATCTAGGAAGATATATTTTAGTTCGATGTGATAAAATGTCATGGAAACATCCCAGTTTCGCATTACAAGCAGAACAACCTAAATCCCCTAAATTTTTAATCGAGTTCACACTAAGTAAGGCAGTAAAGCCACTAAGACACAAAGAGTTACTGGGTGTGGAAGAAATAGGAAACAGAAACATTACTAAGTAGCGATAAGAACAGAAGAGCAATCAAGAGGATAGTAGATAGCGATTGACAGTGCATTTACATTTTTGAAGATTAAAGTTGACTTGGAAACATGAAGCTGGGAATTGAAATTGTGGATAAATGAAGTAAAATCGATAAATAAAATAATAATAATGAATAATAAAAAATAAACACATTTTCCCATGATGCTAAAACTAAAGGAACCGGAAATATATTTACCCCACTCGTCTTCGTACAACGCCGTTAGGTGGCGTTGTCGTAGTCTATAAAAAGCAAACATTTCCTGTCCAACTCTTTCTTCCTTTTGCTCCATGATGTGGAACCACGTGGTAATTACATTCCCGATGGCGAACGTTAATTTCCGTAGTCCGAAGAGAACTGAAACTCTTTTTCCACCTACGAACGATAAATTATATATAAACTTTTCTTTGGTTGTTCCAACTCTGCGCAAGGGTGACTTGAGCTTAACCATTAATATGATTATTATACTTACTTACCCTAAATTGCATATACTCAATAAAACTCTGTTTAACTATAGTTTATGTAAAAAAGAGAATAAACGGTCCATAGTTTTGTATGTTTCTTCTTTAATTGTTTGCATTTTGAATACGTCTGTCCTGATGGTGTGTCGCCTAGACGTGGTAGGACGGCTTGCTTGCTTCATCGACCCCAAAACTATGTGGGCAGGTCCGACCAAACTCAACAGGTACGTGTGGTAGGAGCCAGACAAAAGATACACTCTCGGCCTCCAGGTTAGGGGTTGTGCCATAGACTAACAACCTTCTCACTTAAAAAAAACTAGCTTGTTACAGAAACTTCAACGATATCTTCAAACACCGACATGGCCGATGATGATTTCTGTAAAGTTGTGTAACGCGTGCTGGTGAAAATCCCCCCGGGAAAGCAGCCGGCACGACATGGGCCGGGCTGAAGAGGATCGCCCGGAACAGCGTACATTGCTGAGGTCTTGTTGCGGTTCTATGTTCCCCAAGGAATTAAGAGGCATAATGAAAAAAGTGATGATCTTGAATACGCAGCCGCACCTAAAATAGATCCAAACACTCAACCTTTCAATTTCCATAAAATAAAGGTTTCATCTGACCGAATAGAATTCAGATCGACAATTTGGAAATTGTTTCAATCAGGAAATAAAATTGCGAAATTTGTAGTTAAATAACAATTTTCTAAAGAAAATTAAACATCTCAAATGTGATTTTTTCCGCTATTATCTATTGAATTTTAGTAAAAACAATTTTTCAACGCAACTCGACAATTAATCACATAAAACACTTTCTTCTTAACCAAGGAATACATAATGTGAAATCGCCAGTGAAAATGTATGTAGATTCTGCCAAGTGGAAGCGCTAACACGTCTGTCTGTGTGCGTGCGCGTGCTTATGTGTGTACGTGTGTGTATGTGTATACGCGCACGCGTCTATGTGTGTGCTTGTGCACATTCATGTATATGTGTGTATGAGTATGTGTGTGTGTGTGCGTGTGTGTGTGTGTGTGTGTGTGTGTGTGTGTGTGTGTGTGTGTGTGGTAGATAAACTATTAGGAAGTTCATGTCAAAATTTATCTTTGTCTTTTGTTGATTTCAATTCCTTGGGAAATCTGCGTTTTTCAAATTAAATTTAAAACTTTCCACCGAAAAAAACAAAACAAAGAAACCAAACTTTGAAAATGTAGTAATAAAATTAAATTACCGTTTCTTAAAAACTGTTTTTTTTTCAAAATCATTTTTTTCGAAAAATTTATTAAAACCGAAAAACGCATTTTTTCTACAAAATACGTTCTCTATTTAGACCCGAATTAACTGTCATGTCTTTTTTTTATTCATCCTCTGTTTTTGTTTATTTTTTGAGGCCACACTCAACTGCCACATACTATTAAAACCCTTAAAACATGTACATCGATATATGACATCTTGCATACTGGTGATGATATGGGTGTTACTTCTGCTCCTGTAGGAGTTTATCAACTTAAAAACCCTATAAGACCTCGAGATCATCTTCTTGGTAGACAATTAGCGCATGACACGGTCATTGTTTAATCTTGATATTTGCAGTTTCTGCTCAAAAGTCGAGAGTACAATGGTAAATCTAAAAAGCAACATCCGATCGAATTCTGTTCACACCACAAAGAGAAACCACATTCTGTTTTATAACTGGGTAAAGGTCTTTCAACGTATATGTGGTAAAAAAAATCACTAAACTTGCACATTAAATATTAAATATTGATAGATACCACTCAAATGTTAATACTCTAATCGTCTTTTATCATTGTGGTAATCGAATTAAATTCACTACAGTATGAAACATTCATCGGTTATTCAGTAATGAATATCAGCTCGGCATAGGTACAGAAGAACCAAGGAGACGTAATATTACGTCTGTTACTGCAATACAAAAACAGTTCAATATTCGAAAACTATAGGATTCTCAGTTGTTGGATTTCACAGCAAATAAGATACAGGGTTGTGTTTGTTTTGTTTTGTTTTGGTATATTTTGTTTAACGCCATATCAACACCTCAATGGGTTATTTAATGACGACGCGATTTTTTTAGGATAGGTTCGTATGAATAGAAAATTTATTCTTGGTAAGACATCAGTTTGCAGACCAGGTTTCATTGACGTATTTTTGTAAAGAGGGGTTTTTTTTTGTCGCGAGACAAATGTTTTGCTGGTAGTATTTCTTTCCAAAAATATATTGCTAGCACTATATTTTCCCCCAAAATGTATTGCTGGTAATCTTTTTTCAAAAATGTATTGCTGCTATTTTTATTCCAAAAATCCATTTCTACACATTCATAGTGTTTTGACCCCAGTTTGGGGTAGGTGGGTAACTATTTGCCCATAGCTAACAGATGCTACCACCCCGGGTCCAGGTGAACTTGAGAGCAACAGCAATTGAGATGGATCCACGCTCCTCAAAACCTTACTGCCGGTTGTAATTTATCCTCATACCCAGGACGGACACGCAAAGTTGGAACCGGGGTTACTCGAATGAAAACAGAATGACGACTAATTACGATGACTGAACTTCTAAAAGTGGAAGAATAACAAGTGGAAATGTATCCTCGAATCCTAGGGACGTTCACAGGTAGAAATTAAACAAAGTTATATAATAAATCAATTACGAGTCATATATTGAAATCCATATATTTCCAATTTGATTTGTCTACCTTGGGGATGTTTATCTCCCTTGCATCTTCAGGGGAGCAAACCCATTTGTTTCTAATTAATTTGGGGTGTCACTAAATGCAAGAAAGAAAATAGATTAATGGTAGCATGGAATACGATGAATAATTGCGTCGTACGTGCTATCAATGTCGCGCGATGCGCATCTAAATTCAGAACCGGATCCAGTCACGGTGAAATGGGTTTTGATATAATGCCAATGTAATTACTTTACTGTCAAAATAAAAGAGAATTTAAAACAGTATTAATGTTTTAGACATGTTTCTACATTCTGATCGCAACTATATCTCAAGAGCTCTACAGACCATAATAATTTTCTTCTTCTCCAATTCCTTGTTCATTTATTCGGATATCGATTAATAATGTCGATTGCTACCGTATAAAGAACTCATTTCCTCAGGACTTTATGCGTAGTGGACATATTCTTGTGGCTTCTGGATTTCCTACTGCAGATGGATCCCAGCAAAAAAACAAAAAATAAAACAAAAAAAATCGGCTTCTTCTATCAGCTAAGCAGGGAGAGAAGATGTAACGCAATTAACATAAAAGCTAATTAAAACGAAGCTATACAATGTAATACAGTCTTGTCTTTGGATACTCCATATGATGCTGTCATGTGAAACGTAGTCCTCATGTTTAATTTTTTTTCTTTCCCATATGAAACGCATAAGAATTCTCCGAAAATATTTTATGGCTCCATTGTTAACATGAGTTTTCATGTCAACCAGAATTCTACCAAATTACCACCACAGTATAAATTCACTATGAGATCCGAGAACTTCATCTCAATCCTGTTACCTTACGCTTTCTCAAAATACTTTTAAATTTCACTATGTCAGTCTTTGAGAAAATAATAGAAAACTTCTTATAGCGAAAGATAAGTTTTAGCAAGCATGTCTTGTTACTATCTAACGTTTGTTGTGGAACGCTAGACAATTATTCTCGCCCTAATCTATCTTACATGTTTATACGTCTACTATTCGTCCATGCTTTGAATATTGCCGCCACATATGGTCTGGTGCTCCTTATATATATTTAGAAATTCTTGATAAAATCCAAACAAGAATCTTCAATGTCATTGGTCCTGATTCTGCATCTTGGCTTCAGTCACTTTCCCGCTGCCATCATGCAACTTATTTGTGCCTTTTCTATAGATACTTTAGTGGTAATTGTTCCGATCAACTTTTCTCTATAGTAAATAGACTTTATGAATTTAAGCTCAGTGCTGGATTTGCGGCAAGGTGCCATCACTTTCCAGTTGAAATGGCGAGATGTAATTGTAAGTTCTCTGATAACCGTTTCTTTTCGCACACTTCTTGCTTGTAGAACTCCCTTCCAGTCAAGTTTTATCTTCAAAGACGTAAATGCAATGTCCTGTTCTTTTGTTTGTCTGGATCCGTAATAATGTTTTCATTTTCTTATATTCTTTTACATTCAGTAACCCCTGCATCTTAGAGCCTATATTGCCTTACCTGGGGTGAAATGATAAAAAACAAGAAAACCACCTTTTTCATCTTTAATACAAATAGAGTTGTATGACATTATTGACTGTAAAGATAATTACAGTGAATTTTCAGGAAGGTAAATCATTTCAAGGCAGAAACTATGATCTGGAATTGCGATGAAAGTGGTTGAACCAATACTGAATCCATCATAAAAATTTCCTGATTGGCTCGTGACGTTTAAAACACAATCACAGACTTTAAGCATCTCCTGATGCTTAAACGAAGCGTTAAGAATCAGTGACCAGAACCAATTTATAAACTAGCTTACTTGGGTTCTTGTCAAATAGCGAATAGACTCTTGATAAACAAGTATAAACATAGGAAAATAGGTGTATGCGTCTGTAGGTGTTTTCCACTCTATGTGTACACACTGTAAAAGATGTGGAACAATCACGAGTGTGTTTTACTTACGGGTTCCTTAGATTAGTCAACATTGGTTCTCGCTGAATCTTTTGCTGAAGATCAAATTGTCCATGTTCCACAATTAATGGATTTCAAATAATTTACTTTACGATCAATAGATAGCAGAAGTTGTAAATTTTAACCCAAACTTTACGTAAACCTTCACGCTATAATTTCTCTCGCTATTTCTTTTCATATATATATATATATATATATATATATATATATATATATATATATATATGTAAATGTAAATGTCATTCACAGAGAGTACTGTTTCGCTGTATGACAGCTCCTCAGTGCGACTAGACACCCGAATGCCTCAAGCCAGGATCGAAACGCAGGTGATTTGGTGTCATTCAGAGCTTCTACCAATGAGCTCTCGTCACTCAGCAGTTACACAATAAATCTAGCGTATTATATATATATATATATATATATATATATATATATATATATATATATATATATATATATATATATATATATATGTATATATATATATATATATATGTATATATATATATGTATATATATATATATATATATATATATATATATTTATATATGGTTATTTGTTTAAATTTTTCAAGTTTAAATTCGTTTAATAACATATTAAGCCACGAATAGCTTCGACATTTGACCGTCTGGATCATATTGAATGTAGATGTGTGTGCCTGTGTGTATCGATGTATGTGTGTAGGTGTAGTGCATTTGCCTATGTGTGGTTTGCTTTTTTGTATGTGTGTGTATATATCTAGATGCGTCCGAGCGTTTGGCATGCCGTTGTTCGAGTGATTTCACGTGAGAGGCGACTAACATGCTGAAATGTAACGAAAAATGTATACATCTATGTCTGGGACTCTAAATACAACTTTCAACTTAATTTCAATGAAAATATAAATTAAATAGCATATATCTTTTATTTTTATTTTTAGATTTATTTATTTATTTATTTATTTATTTTTTTTTCTCCTTAGTAATTCTACAATTTAAAACTTAATAGAGATCTGATTTAGATTTCTAAATAGGTAATTTTAATTTTTTACTTTTAATTTTAATTTCAAATTTTATAAATCTTTTAATATCTAAGATAGCCTTGCTTAGTTGTCAAATTTTTCGAATCATCCTATACTTGTTTTTTGATTGGCCACTCTGGCTTACGTAACAGCGTTTACTCTTAGCTAAGGATCGTTGATTAATTTGAAACTTTTGAAACCATTTATTCTATACTCTATATTATCACTTGACAAGACACAAGAAGTGTTGAAACAAAATGGCTACTTTTGTCGTGATTTTATAACATATTTATGTTGTAATATTCAAATAAATAATTATATATATATATATATATATATATATATATATATATATATATATATATATATATATATATATGTATGTATGTGTGTGTGTGTGTGTGTGTGTGTGTGTGTGTGTGTATACAGGTTGCGACGGATAAATTGTCGTCTAAATTACACAAAAATAAAAATGACACTAACATCTCATTTTAACAGATATATTTACCAAATTTACACAAAAATATTTTGAAATACTAAAGAGTAGATTTATTCAATAAAAACGCCATTGGCTTCAATCATGGTCTACAGACGATTTCGGAATCTCCTGCAACTCTTCTGGACGGTGTCCTTGTATAAGTTGGCAAATGCTGCCATAATCCTTGACCCTAGTGCATCTTTGGTATTACAAGGAGTTTTGTTCGTCTCAACTGCGCCCCGCACATAATAATCAAAGAGGTTGCAGTCTGGAGAGTTAGGTGGTCAGATGTAAGGGGTGATATGGTCGCAAAAATTGTCCGGCAGCCATGACTGGGTTCTCCTGCTTGTTTGACATGGTGCAGAGTCTTGTTGTTTTGACCCAGGGCAGTACTACTCACTCAAGGCACATGATGTTGGACCCCGTGTTGAGTCTGAGTTCCCGTGGGAAGATAACCTGAGACATAACTAGTGATCACTTCAAACAACGACGTAATCAGCATTGGTCACATCCTCTGCAGTGTTCTCAGATGGACACCCAAACACTCTGAATGTTCACATTGAAGCTCCCGGCGGCGAATGCCAAACAGTACAGTATGCCGTTTCCAAATGTCTGGCGGTGTGAATTGCGTGATGGTGTTCTTTTTCTCTTCTTTACGCAATCGAACTTACTCTACTGTGCAGTCGACAAAGTCAAAAACAAACTACGCGCATGCGCGAAATTAAAACTGTAAAATGGCGACAATTGGCCTATAGCACCTATATATGTATGTCCGTGCGTATGTGTGTGTGTGAGTGTACAAATATATATATATATATATATATATATATATATATATATATGTGTATATATATATGTATGTATGTATGTATATATATATATATATGTATATATATATTTATATATATATATATATATATATATATATATATATATATATATATATATATACATGATATAATATAAAAGCTTATTTGGTCAGACCGGAAACAAACCAATTGAAAGATATGTTAAGAGAGTGCTCAACAAATAATTCCAAGAAATTAAACGTGCAGAGCTGATAATATGAAAAATGAACAAATTCACCCGTAACACTACCCGGGTCTCAAACTTACTGTCTCATCAGGTGATTTATGGTAAATAATTAATTTGTAGCCCTATTCAAGCCTTCTTATATAACTTAACTTGGCGCCATAAAGTAAAATTAACAGAAGAGGAGGGGTGAGGAAAAAGTCGTAAGAACTGGAAGTATTTATTAAATATACCCATCCGACTTCGTATTGGGTCAGCATAATTTTATTAATTGGTCTGCAGTTGAACATCTTTTCCAACGGTTCATTTAACAATTTTTCTCAGTTCGGCTATATCACAATCGCCAGATTTTCTTCTTGACACAACCTACAAACACTTCCATTAAAATTGCAAGACTTAGCCCTTCTCAGAACTCTCCATTTTATACCGGAGATTCGATTACATCACATTTGAACTCCCACACACCGCTGGCTCTCCAGTTTAAAAGAAAGCCTCTGATTATTCCACCTTTTATTGAATGTGTCTTCTGTGCATCCCACGTAAACTTTATCCTGCCCTGTGAAATCTTCTACCTCTGCCTTACAGATTACGCACGCAGTATGATAGTTACCATTCAAAGGGCACTTTTTTTTATCAGGGGTTGATGTTGATATCGTTACTATATGCGTCCGTCTTGAATTCCTATATATATATATGTATAGTCATCCACAGACAGACTGTTTCCCGGTATCACAGCTCATCAGTGTGGCTAGACATCTGATTGCCTCAAGCCGAGATCGAAACCCGACTGATTTGGCATCAGTCGGAGATTTTACCCCAGAGTTATCAGCGCCCGTAGAGAAATTTTACGTACTCATTCTTTCAATAAACACGCTAATGACAGAGAGAGAGGGCACAATTCATGGATGAACTTTGCAGTATTAGCAGTAGCAGTCATTGTTTACAATTTCGCGCTTTCTCTCTAGAATGCTCGACCAGAATGAAATTTTCCGAGTCGTATATATATATATATATATATATATATATATATATATATATATATATATATATACGATTTACATGCAGAATATTATTCTTATCTTCGTTTTTCCGGTTGTGTCGTTGTGCCCTCCGAATTTCATCAGATTTATGTCAATTACTATGTAGCCAAATTTACGAAGCCACATCTTTAATAGCCTATGTAGATCAAAACGTTGGGATAAAAGGAGATTAAGGATTTTATTCGAGAATTTGGTGACATAGTAAATGTGAGTTCAATCCCAGTGGGTACTTGAACTTAATGAGAACAGAACAAACAGTAACTGGGCAGTACTGAAAGTAATAAACATTATATTCCCAGACAGGGGCAGTGGAATGAGAACCATCTACTTGCGTAGATCAAATAAATAGTTCCGTTCGGAATTCGCTGTAGGTTGGCTGGATTCTCGGTACAATTACACACACACACACACACACACACACACACACACACACACACACACACACATATATATATATAGGGTGTATTTAGGCAGCAATCTTTCATTTATACATGTTTTTTCCTGGACACAGTGTGTAGAAAGTGTTCAAATGTCCTGTAACATTTAAACATACACACAAAATTACCATCTGAAACATACTAGTAGAAAATACAAACGTAATACACTCATCCACATGTAAAAAAAGATTTACATTATTCAGACTATCTTCATCTTTGTCGCCATATTTATTACAACGTTTCGGCCGGTGTACGCTCCGGCCTTCTTCAGGTGGTTGGAATGTCGAACTGAACCCTTTATTTCGCTCACTGGGGTAGACTGTTCTAGTTCCATGTGCCATGTTTAATGGATGTCAGTTATCAGTTATCTCCTGTTAATTCCCCTCTCCAAGTTCTCCACTGCCTTAACCGGGTATTGAACTCACACTCTTTGGGTCCTATTACTTGATCTAATTAACGTCTTTATCCCCTGTGCCATGTGTCCTTGAGGACATCTGTGTATGAATAAACCTAATGTATTCAGCAACCATTTTTACCAGAGCTCATATAGCAATTCTTGCTGTTATCAATCATGTTTTTACCAGAGCTCATATTGCAATTTTGTTGTTATTATCGCTTTTCTCTGGCACTCCTTATTACTGGTTTCATTTATTACGTGTTCATTTCTGTGCTTGGTCGGCTCAGGAGATTTTTGTGGCCTAGCATATGCACTGATTCCTTAAGTTTACGAATTTTCCACTCGTGTTCTTTGTCTATGATCTCAACCTGATCTCCCTTTTCTCTCGATATGTGGTTTATATGTGGTTAGATACGCCTGATTTTTCCACTTCCCCTTGTGTTACAGCTTTCTGGTGTTCTTGAAGCCTTACGGGGGCGGCCTGTCTCACCTTTATATTTCTTTCCGCAGCTGCACGGGATAGCGTACACATAGTCTTTAGTCATATTCTCCTCTATGGAGGGTCTTACTCGGGAGAGATATCTGCGAAGTGTCGTCCAGCTTTTGAAGGCTGTCCTGTTGTTGTATGGACCACAGATGCTTTGTATTTTCTCTGATAACTCCTTCACATAAGGCAGGCAAATATTTTCTGAGTGTCGTTGTCCTCCTCTTGTACCCGCCTATCCCAGTTTTTTGAGTGGCTGTAGCAGCAATTCAGCGAGGATTTTATATTAAGATTTATACTTTTCCTTGACTGGTTGCTAACCAAAGCTATAGAATTGTTGTAATCTAGATAAGGTTACTGAATAGAATAATCACACGAGGGTTGGTAACGAACAATAATACTTAGGACAAGAAAAACACATATAAGATTCGTCAGCGGTGCGTAGAAGTAGTAGTCAACGGCTAGAATTGAGTCAAGTGAATTCCACAATTAACTGCAGGATATCTGCCAACCTCCCCACGCGGTCATATGTGGCACAAGGCTGAATTTAATGTGGGGTATCCGTGTCCGTAGGCTCAGCCAAAAATTCCCCGTAGACCCCGTATAAAACAGGGTCGGGTAGCTGTTTCCCGAGTCGAGACTCTGCCCTTCGACATAGCCTTGTCCAGAGGCAGAGAGTTTCACTAGCACAGCTTGGAGACGAATCTCCAACTGCAAACCAACATACAGTATTTACTACTGTTTTTATGTGAATGGGGAGATCCCCATTATCGTCTGTTGGTATGCTACAACAATAATATATATATATATATATATATATATATATATATATATAATGGCTGATTTTCATGTTCATCGCAGCTATCAAAGAACATAGAATTAATTGGTAGACACTTTATTAAAAACAATAAGGTAGAAGTGCAATTTCGAATAATTCCTTTTAAAACTCGGATCACGTTGTTTATACTAAGCACAACTTTTTTTTACTTCGTCATATTCCCGAGGTTTGTGATGCTTTCAATATTCTATCACTATCGGAAGATTAACGCTAGTCATTAGTTACTTAAACTATCAGTAGATCTTTTCATGATAATAAAACTTTCATCTCTACTTAACACAACCAGTAAATAGCCATCTTTTTTATTTATTCACGCAATACAAAGCTTGATGCCCACTAAGAGCAGGGGGTTACTGTTAAAATGGCTATGATGAATGAGCTGTGTGATGTGAATGAAAAATCTTGTGGTTAGTAATGATGTAATTCTCTATAGACAACTAAAGGAATGAAAACTCTTCAAGTAATACAATATATTTACGAATAATTAAAGAAATCTTTGCCGCAAGGAAATGTCATGAACTTCTTGAAAATCAACAGTGATGATTGTTTCCTGAGTTTATAAAGTAACCAAGTGCACTTTTATGATTTCATTACTGAAAAGGTATCGAAAGGCATCAATTTCACCGAAGTCGCTATGTTGTAAATAAAAAAAAAGACAAAAACTTATAAACATTTTTCATAAAACTTAGAAAGAATTAATTTTCATGTGTATTTTAAAAAAATAACAAGTTACACATCGCATAGAACAAAGAGTGTTTTTTTTCGTTGACAGATCGCAACATCTATCAGAGAGATAAAATTTATATTTTTATTATTGTATTATTCCAAACTTTTAACACATTAGCAGATAGCTATTAATGTCAGCAACTAAGTACAAATAGTTATTAATTTAAAAAATAGTAATTAATGTATAATATTATCCATAACTACATTTACAAGAATGTTGTCTTTGATAAAAGTTTAAAAAAATAACCATAAATACACAAAAAATGCATATATTGTTGAAAACTCCTTTTCCACAATGTAGCTATTTGTGCTGTTATTATCCTTATTAGCTAAACAAAAATAATACTGAATAATGTTTTTAAACATTAAAGTATATTTAATCACATGCATGTGAATGGCAGCTTATAATTTTTTGCTATATTTACAGGTCACGATATTTATCATTGAGATGAAATTTAAATTTTTATTATTGCATTATTCCAAAATTTTAACACATCAACAGATAGCTATTAATATCAACAACTGAGCACAAATAGTTATTAGTTAAAGATTTTTAGTAATTAATGTATAATATTATCTATAACTACATGTACAAGAATGTTGTTTTTGATAAAAGTTAAAAAATGACCATAAATACACAAAAAATGCATATATTGTCGAAAACTCCTTTTCCACAATATAGCTATTTGTGCTGTTATAATTCTTATTACCTAAACAATAATAATACTGAATAATGTTTTAAACATTATATAGTATAATATTAAATAGTATATTTAATCACATCTCTCATGCGCGATCTGTTAAATACAAATTATTTGCGTCTTCTTATTCTCTATATGCTGTGTACATTCAGGACATTGGCGATCATGGCTTCCAAACTTTTGTAATTCTCAATAAACTTTGTGTTTTCTCCATCACTTCCAAAACCTGCTGCGCCATCCATTCACTCAAGCTCGCCATGTAGGTTATGCGTTGTTTTCCTCTGTCCGTCCTGCCTTAATTCAGTCCTATGAGTATCAAATTTTCCATGCCCTCTTTCCTCATTATGTGCCTTAGAAAATTCAACTGTCCCTTCCTGGTGTTATGTATAATTATCCTTTTTGTTTCCATTGTTTCTAGAATTTCATCGTTGCTCACATGTTCAGTCCATGTTATTCTCAGCGTTCTTCTGTAGAAGCACATCATCTGTGATGAGATTGTCTAGCATTCATTGCCATATAGGAGGACTGACATTGCATTAGATTTCAGTATTGATTTCGATTATCTGCTTTCGCTGGTTCCCAGACTTCACGAATTTAAGCGTTCTACTAGGCTGGCATATAGCTCATATACTTTCACTGTCGAAACTGTTAAATGTAGCCGTCTCTTCTTCTCTAATAGCTTCATGTCTCGCACCTCTCGCCTGTGGAAATCCCTCCACTTTTCCTGTTTTCCTGGTAGCTATAATTTCCAACTATTCAAATGTAATGTCAATCGACGTCTCCAGATGCCTTGATCTATCCCATATCCTTCTCTTCATCCTTACCTCTATCACTCCTGTTTTCTCTCGCTCCAACTCTCTGTAACCCCTTGCGTGCTAGTGGCTTCCCGCCTTCGTTAGGGTGAAACGCTTAAAAAACAAACAAAAAAACAACAGAAACATATCTGATAGGTTGAAAGCATTTGCCTGTGATATTTTTCTTAAAATAGGAGAGCTGATATATTATCAGATTGAAGGCGCTCTTTCGAGGGTGTTTTATGTTCGTTATTTAAACGACAATTTTCCCCCTGGAATGTCTACAAAACAGGCTCTGCCATTGTATAGAAAACATGATAGAATTTGTGTCTAGTAAAATTCATTCATTTGATCTCGTTCACACACATCCCAGAGCTATCACCAATAAAGTTGTTTAATGCGCTGCCTCAATGAGAAATGTTTCCCTAGTTTATGAATGTTATCAGCTGCATTCCCTATTTTCAAGAATGCAAGTGGGCGCTCAACACGTGATAATATCGCCTCATATCGGCCTCAGTTTCACCGTCAACATTTTTGTGTCTATCATCAACAAGAAAGTTGTTGATCACCTCAACAGAAACAATCTCCTGAAAAAAGAAAGTTCTGTCTCATACTGTCATACTTGTAATTACACGTAGAATCGTAAATAATGTAGGAAAAACTGGCTTTTAACATTCAGTACTTCATAAAGGAAACTAGTAACGTTTCATTATCACCGAACATACCCGGAGTTTTCTCCAACCCTGGTGAACGGCTGTCCTCTCAATGAGACACCTTACCTTGAATATCTATTGGAACCCAAGCTTACACCAGACCTCAAGTGCAAAGCATATATACGATCCATCGCTAATGATTCTTGCAAAATATAGCTTCCTTGTACCGCACTAGAAAGTACCTGACTCTTCCTGGCATGTATAAACATCATATCAAACCAAAAATGAATTATTGCTGGCATATCTGTGTTAGAGTTACCCAATCTTCACTTTCCTGCGCCCTGGGCAAGACGATAAACTACATCCGACATCTAGGCCTCTGATCAGGAGGTTTTAGGAGCATGGAACCATCTATTAATTGTTGATGATCCCATGTTCACCCTGGCTCAGAGTAGTAGCAACTGTTAGGGTCCAAGCTATGAGCAAATAGTTACCCCCTCAAAAAAAATACATGTGGTCAAAAAACTATGAAAGTGTAAAAATATGTTTTAATTTCAAGCAATGCATTTTTGGAAAAAATATTACCAGCAATACGTTTTTGAACAAAATATTAACAATACAGTTTCGAAGGGAAAAATTATTACCAGCTGTACATTTTTGAAAAAGAAAAATATTACCAGCAATACATTTTTGAACAAAATATTAACAATACAGTTTTGAAGGGAAAATTATTACCAGCCGTACATTTTTGAAAAAGAAAAATATTACCAGCAATATATTTTTGAACAAAATATTAACAATACAGTTTTGAAGGGAAAATTATTACCAGCCGTACATTTTTGAAAAAGAAAAATATTACCAGCAATATATTTTTGAACAAAATATTAACAATACAGTTTTGAAGGGAAAAATTATTACCAGCCGTACATTTTTGAAAAAGAAAAATATTACCAGCAATACATTTTTGAACAAAATATTAACAATACAGTTTTGAAGGGAAAAATTATTACCAGCCGTACATTTTGAAAAAGAAAAATATTACATTTTTGAACAAAATATTGCAAGCAATACATTTTTGAAAACCATATAACCAGCAATACATTTTTGAAAAAAAATATTCCCAGCAATGAAAATTTTGTCGGCATTAAATAACCCATTGAAGTTGATATACTGTAAAACAAACCAAACGAAAGCATCTTCACTTTTACAAGCTCGCAAGCGTTTACGTGGCCTCGTGGATGTTGAATTAACTCCCCTAAATCTAATTTCCCACAGATGAAATATTGCTATCCTCTCGTTACTCTATTACTATTTTCATGGAGAACATTCAAACAAGTTACAGACCTTCTCAGCTCAGACCCTCTCTGACGAGTATACCGGGTCGAATCTTCCTCATTATCTACGTATTCAAATTGTAATGAGTCAGTTCCGCTCAGTCAGTTTCTTCTGGTTGCTTTGTTGAACAGACTCCCCATTGTATGCTTCCCTGATCACTACGATCATAACTACTTCTAGTCGTAATTGTTTTCTATCCTACAACTCCTCATAATATGCAATTCTTACTTCCGTCACATGCCCTTTCAGGATCATTCAGTGACACTCTATGAATATCTCTTGATCCGTACACTAGCCGAATATTTAGCATATATATATATACAGGTAAGATGAGAACGAATAGAATACAATTCTAACGTTCACACATTTAATTTAAAAGAGGGTTCAATACAGGTTAGTGCAATCTTATTTATTTTATGATATTAAAAAACATGTAAAATTTGCTACACAATTACAGTCGTGTTTCAACGCATACCAATGCGTTTCCTTAGGCGATTGTAAATTACTGGCGAGTGAACGATTAATTTGCTTTCAAAAGCAAGATACATTCTCTTTTTTCGAAGAAAAAAAGTTATAGTGCTAGGGGGCTTTACCCTGATCAACCAATCGGATATGACCTACTTTCAATCTATATCTATAATTCTCAAAATGTGTGTGTATGTATGTATGTGCGTGTGTGTGTGTGTGTGTGTGTGTGTGTGTGTGTGTGTGTGTGTGATCGGATGTTGTTTATGCGTTTCCACAGTTTCCATCCGATTTCGATGAATTTATTTATTTATTTGTTTGTTTGATAGATAATTCTTCAGTCCTGGTTTTGAGTCCAAACTGGCTGGAAAGACTACAACCTTGAAGGTGAAAATTCGAAAAAAACTGATTTTTTACACTTTGCTCAAAATCAAAGGCAAAATTTAATTTACTTTTTCACACATAACCTTCCAATACTAGCTTATGCGGTGTGGGCGTTTCACACCTCCACACGTTGCCCATCAGTTGCTGCTGACCTTGATAATTAGCGTTTGTAGCAATGCGTGTACATGTAGCCCTGCAACACGCGATGTTTCACACGCTGTGCACGAGCATGTGCATGACCTGCGGAACACAACACCTGTTCGAGTTGCCCATTGGCTGCACGAAGCCCCTTTACACGTCCAATCAAACGTCGCCGTGCCATAGTGATTGTCTACGCAGTCCTAAGCTCATTGCTACTGCTTAATTCCACTGTTCCACTTCTACTTCTGTACATCCAGCCCTGCTTACACATTCCTCTTCTGCTGGCCAAGCAGAAAACTCTCAAAAATGAGGTTACCTTTTCAGTTGCATAAAGCCTACTACTACAGTTTTAAGGTATTGCTTTCATTGTCGTGTATAACCGTTACCAATTTAAATTTCATTTTTGTTCTGTCAGTTTTTACATTGCATTCCACGTAGTAATAAGTAAGCTTGCTTTTTTTTTTATTACTGAACATTTATTTTTCCAATGTTTCCTAAAGTCATTCGAGCTTAGTGATCCCTGTATCTTTACAGCGTTCTCTTCTGGTATTTGACCACGCATTCCATTTGACATTTCATACTTGCCTAAGACATGCCACTAAAGAAAAGAACTTGCCTAGGTCGCAAAACCGCTGCTGCCAGGTCCTCCATGGAAATAAGAGATAACGAATCGTGTTTAGAATGTTCAGTTCGCCTGTCTCAAAATGCCTCTGGAATGTTTCAATGACAGCCACTGAGTCCAGAAAAGCAACGTAGCGATCGGCTTTCCAGAACACACCTGAACGCTTCTGTGCGCGAGGCTGAAAATGATGATCAAAGGACTCAACGGCTGAAGAGAAACACCTCTTCAACTGCTGCTACGCGTGAGGCTGAAACAAGACTGAAAACGCAAAAACGGCCGTTTTCAGCTCCTCCCTCCCCGTTCAAATTTTTAATCCACCATTTGGGGATATGCAGCCACTTGTTGTTACTAATATTGATTTTCGGATGGGCTGATTTAAACTTAAACTGCTCTAACTGAACGGCAAATATTCCCAATAATGAAAGACCCGGTGGAAGACGGGTTATACTGCTAGTTCAAACTAAGCGAAGGAGAAAAAAAATTAAAAGTTACTTAGAAATGGGTCATGGTCAGAAATTATTTGCCGACAGCAGCCAGACATTAAGTTAAAAACTGATACAGATGGTTACGAAGTGTATGCATGTTAGACTGTCAACTTTCCCATGAAATAATAGCGGAGGGGTTGGGAGATAATTTAACCTAATGCACACTTTTTATATGCTCTGTGGATTCCCTACAAACATTTTTTTTGTAGTTGATATATAAGAGGCCTCTTTAAGAAACTAATAAATAATTCAAACGTTTAGAATTATTAAGTAAATTAATATGCAACCGTTAAATAACGATCATCCATAGAGGATATTAATAATAAAATACAAACTACTAATACATCCATATATAGTGTTAATAATACTAAGAGATTAAAGCCACTAAGACACAGGAAGTTATTCGGTATGGAAGAATTAAAAACAGACACATTACTGCAGAGCGAGATCAAAAGAAGAAGAATCAGGAGAACAGTAGATAGCGACTGATATTACATTTAAATATGAGCGAAAGTAAATATAAGTTACGGCTATATCTAGCCAATTCAACTGTAAATTGATGAAATCTCGTCGCCAGTCTACTACTGCGCTTAAATTCGAAGGGTCTAGGTACTACAGCGATAAGCTCATTCGAACAATTAGCATAAAAGTATTTACGGAATAGACGCACAGAGGCAAATTTAAGGCGGTTGGAAAGTGACTCAGATGAAATGGGAAAAAAATCAATAACAAATAAACTTTTTACCTGTAATAAGGAGAATCAGTAAGTAACGACATCTTACTGATTCTCTTCTCACAAGGTGTGCCATTGAAAAGAAAACTTCATTTGTGTCTCGTAAAATCCACATCAGTCTCAGTACCTTTGATCAAGGTCGCACACACACTCACTCACACATACGCACTCTCTCTCTCTCTCTCTCACACACACACACACACACACGCACAAACACACACTCACACTCACGGCACACTCATACACATTCACACACAGGCACACACACACTCACACACACTCTCTCTCTCTCTCTCTCACACACACACACACACACACACACATACACACACACGAAAAGATGTTGTCACGTCGACCATCCACCAGAATGAGTTTCAGCACAAATTCCGATTTTCAGTGAGAATGTAAAAATGCCGGCATTGAAAGATAAAAAAAAATGGCCTTTTAAAAAGAAAGCACTGAAAATGAAACCCAATAGTGAATGGAGGCTGCTATCACGGTGGGGCTTCTAATATTATGGACATTCATTTCTTTCTGTCAGTTTAAGTGCTGTCTTTGCCGCCAGCTGGTCAGTATGAAAAGCGTCCAGTTATTTGAAGGTTTTCAGTTTATCGTCACTTTTCGGAAAGAAAAATGATGACCGAATGAATTACTGACTCAACCTCTGTTTAATATCTCTTAAATTATGAGATTATGTCAAACTGCATAATGCACCCCCCCCCGACGTTAAAATGAAAAAGCCTTGCTTAATAAACTACCGTACAGAGTTACCTTAAAGAAGCCTATATCGGCCATTTCGCAAATTGTAAAAAGAAAGTGACAGGCCTTATCATCGAACTTGATTAATTTAATAACTACACGATATTTGGATAAGATATCCCCAAAACACTTTTGGTATTTCTGTATTCAAGACATTTTCACCTTACACTTTTACGTTTTCCCCTCACTTTAGATTCGATAAATTTAGAAACTAGCCAACTGAGTGGATAAACACATTTAACAGAAACGTTACTGTCTACATGCGCAACTACAGCTCCCCTGATGCGTAGACGGAGTGATCTTTGGAGGGTATCGTGATCGTGATACTGACGGTAACATCAATCAGCTAAGCGACAAATTTTGTATTAATAATATATATATATATATATATATATATATATATATGTGTGTGTGTGTGTGTGTGTGTGTGTGTGTGTGTGTGTGTATACAATTTTGCTGTTACACCCGGTATATATATATATATATATATATATATATATATATATATATATATTGCTGTTACACCCTACACCCGGTATATATATATATATATATATATATATATATATATATATATATATATATATATATATATATATATACCGTGTGCAATACCAAAATTGTACAGATCGTGTAACAGCATGGTATAATTTCCATCTCACAAAATGTTTAATGACTAAAAAACCATTAAACTAATTGAGTTTCTTTTTTCTAGGCTTTCAGATTACACGTTTAGCCATCTTGACACCATTTGTCGTAAGAATCACTGAAACAAAACCTTTGAGTTATTTAGTTAGAAAGAGAACAGGTTAAATCGTTTTCTGTCAGCCCCATTATATCTTCCTTACTGAGCAATGGTGAAAGGAAACAGATCGTTCAGGCCTTTAGTAATGGTACCAATATTCCTACTGTGGTTTTTCATCTTCACAGTGTATCAAGAGAACGGCGAATACGTTTAAAAAAGAGAGAACAGTAGAGAGAAAATCTGGATCAGGAAGTTAGAACAGCATGAGAGATCATCATTTCAACGTAGAGCTAAATTCATTCTTATTGTTCAATTTAGAGTGCAACAGTGTTATAAAAACCGCGGAGAATTCCAGTAAGATATCTTTAATCATTTCTAAGATACAACGGTTCAAATCCTAATCTAACAATTGGACAATTTTGCTGTTACACCCCCAGTATATATATTCCATTTCGGTAAAACATTGACTTTTATAAAGCTTTCGTTATTAATTCTAAATTAATTCGAATTTCAACATAAAACGGAAAGCGTAAATACATTTTTGAGAAATAATTAGTTAATTCTTTAGAACAACACTATTACATCATACTAAGCACACGATGGAGACTTTATCAATGTGCATTATCTTCATAAATCTTTTTATTATTCTAATTTAAAAACCATAGTTTACCCTTTATTGTCAAATATAAAATTAGATTTAATTGCGGGAATGAAAAGGAATAAGATATTAAAAACATTAATCAAAGCGCTAATGTTCCGAACAGACACGATCCTGCTGTACGCACACATATGCTGACATATATATATCTATAACTTTATATATTGATGCATGTTTCATTAAATAATATAGACAAGTTTTGTCTATTTATTTTAAGTAAATTCCGTCCAATATTGTCTGATAAGCTTAATAACATTATCATTGAAAGACGAAAGGAAATCACCATATTGATACATGTTATTTTAATCCTAGCTAAGCTTTATATCTATCTATCTATCTATCTATCTATCTATCTATCTATCTATCTATATATATATATATATATATATATATATATATATATATATATATATATATATATATGTATGGTGAGTATGGAAGTTTGAGTCATCATTACTGTTTAGCATTAATCACTATTCATCGCTTAAACATGTGGTTTTCCAGAGGGAAAAGGGATCACAATTTGGATTCCTGTCGAGATTAACTCTTATAAAAGAATCTTTCGATCTCTTTGTCGGTCGACAAGAATTTTACAGTTTTAAATGACTAACCACGTTTACCCACAACAAATACCGTTTATATTAATAAGAAATAATATCGGATTAAAAAAAACTGTAACAATTACTGAATGCCCACTTCGATATAAAATAGCTGTTATAAAACATTTCCAAAAGAGAGCACACGAGAATTAATCCTTTCCTGTACTCTTCCTTAAAGAATTCAACAATGCAAAACAGACAATATTCAACAATGGTTTCCTAACTACCTCATCGACCACTAGATTAGTCTATTTCTTTTCAAAGTAAATAATAACGATACTGAACGTACAGACAACAGCATTACCATCTTCTACAAAAGCTAAATACCCGACAACAATAAGCAAGATGAATTTTCACTTAAAAATATCATGAAGAAATACAATACCCCAGTGGACCGAACAAGAAAATTAAATTATCTATTACAAAAAATTTAAAACGGTTAAACTTATCAAAAATAATAACATACCTGCAAAATCAAAACTACAAAGAACCAACATTATTTACGAGTTCAAATGCCCCTTATGGGACTGTGTTCCTGATCAACCCAAACTCATAAATAAATATCTCGGTCACATTACTACCTGCCTATCCAGACGACTTACAATACACCTACGTGACCATAGTTCATTGGGACTCATTTAAACTCATACAAAAACCTACCAAACTACATCCGAAACATACTAGTAAAAAATAAAAACTGTTGTAACGTAGAAAGGGTTACTGAATGAGGAATAACCAAAACGGAGGTTGGAAATGAAATGGTAATCTTTATAACATCAACAAAATACAATACTCGTGAAGTAGGTAAACCACTGCTAGTGGTGGACTACTAAGACAGCATATTACCCCCCCACTTGCAATAGTGTCCAATGTATTTATTAGGATTGTGACATACCAATTAGTGTTCATAGGTACGGTATATAATACAAGCATAATAACGTCATCCACATGTAAAAAAAAAATAAATAAAAAATAAATGAAGTCCTAAAAAAGAAAAAGCCAACACTCAATAACATTAACACGGCCACAATGTGCTGACCGTTTCTGGAAAATAAAAAACATTCCTATAACTCTAGATACATACATAACACAGCTCATAATTTAGTTAAAAGTAAAAATAAAAGCATACTTGATAGTGGCTAAAAGTATAGCCGAAAGCGCTCGGATATCCATAAGTTTTTTAGACAGTTTTACACACTTTGTGTCCAGAAAAGAAAAAAAAATGTATGTACACAAGAAAAATTAAATAAAAAGCTTAATCGCAGTACCTTTTCAGCCGTCTTTAACGAAACATATATAAAAGATGGACTGCTGCCTAAATACACAATTATCAAACTACAAGACCCAGCGCCAACAAACAATGTAACACGTCAAAATTAAGGAAAAAAAACACCATCTTACAGTAAATAAAAACAGCTAAAAATGTCATCCAAAATTTAAATAATGAAATCCGCAAACATAACGAGACACTAAAAACTCCTTGACCGAACCCGAATATAAGGAAGTTCAACACCATCTCAACCTAAGCATTAATGAACACCAACTTACATGCAGACAAATAATTCCAAAAAAGCAAGTACATTATCCCAAGGCCATACTACCCAATAGTAAAGATAAATATTTAAACTTATCTAATCATAAATTAACAGATTACCAAATACCTAAATCTAGGGTCAAATTGCCATCTCCAACCTAAATTTGACCTCCTCACAAAGAAGACAGAAAGTGAAATTCTACACCAATCACGATTCCACCTTGAAGTGCGTGAACAGATAGCAGTCCACTCACACCTGAGAGAACTTCTTAATGCAGAAGATTTTAAGAAAACGGTCTCCTCGAAACAACTATAATAATATCCTAACAACAAAGCTAAAATCGAATTAAAAAAAGAACTAAGAACCAATTCTAATATTATCATCATACGAGCTGACAAAGCAGCTAACACATCCGTCATTTTGAACAAAGCTGACTACCATAAAAAATTACACGTCCTCGATGACAGATCTAAATTCACCAAATTAAACAGAAATCCCAGGGAGACCCTAAAAAAAATCCACCAACAAACTAATAATGCTGACGTTGGTTCCTTGAATATCTAAAAATGTATCAGAGACTACCAACCAGGACACACCTATACGGAAATATAAACATACACAACAGACAATCATTTCCCAGATCCCAACCCCTATCTAATAATGGCAACATCCACACCCAAAACTAATGATGTTAGTATCGGAAATCCACTCGGACTGTGCTTCTCTAATTACTACATATCCCACATAAAAAAACAAAAAAAACATGATATTAAAAATAGTCACTAAACTCAAAATATATGTCCGCTACGTAGAGGATATTTTTACTTTAGCTAAAAACAAACAAGAAATAGATAATCTAAAAACTACATTTTAAAAAACTCAGTCCTTAAATTTACCTATGAACCGAGACAAAAAATAAACTCCCATTCTTAGACGTTCTCGGGGAATACGGTAATAACACTCTCACCACCTCATATAAAAAAAACACTAGCAGAAACTCTTGCCACCTTAATTTTAAGAGTGAATGCCCACTTCGATATAAAATAGCAGTTATAAAAAAATTCCTAAAGAGAGCACTCGAGAATTCATTCTCTCGTCTAATCTGCCTTAAAGAACTCAATAATGTAAAACAGACACTAGTTAACAATGGTTTTCTTAACTACATCATCGACCGCTAGATTAGACAATTTCTTTCGAAAAATAACGGTACTGAACATTACGCCCAAAACAATGACATTAAAATTTTCTACAAAAGCCAAATAACCATCAACAATAAGTAAGATGAATTTTCACTTAGAAATATCATAAAGAAATACACTACCTCAGTCGACCCGGACGAGAAAATTAAATTTATTATTTACTACAAAAAGATTAAAACTGCTAATCTTATCCTCAAAAAATAACAGCACACCTGCAAAATCAAAACAACAAAGAACCAATATTATTTAGGAGTTCAAATAAATGCCCTTAAGGAACTGCGTATCTGATCAACCTAAACTCATAAACATTACATCGGTCCACAACTACGTCTCTAACCAGACGACTTACGTTAACTTTAACGATCATATATCCATTAAAAGTCATTTAAACACAAAAAAAATAACTACCGGACTCCATTCGAAACATACTAATAGATAATATAAGCATAATAAGCTCATCGACATGCAAACATAAGATTAGAAATAATGGAAGACCTAATAAAAAAATTAAAAGCTAACAGCCAATAACATTAACTATGAACAAGGCCACAATGTGCTGACTGTATTTGGAAAATCAAACATTTCTATAACTCTAGATACATACATAACACAACTCATACAGTCGGTTAAAAGTAAAAATAAAATCATCCTTGATAATGGCTAAAAGCATAGCCGAAAGCACTCGGACATGCAGAACATTTGGACAGTTCTTACACACTTTGTGTCCAGAAGAAAAACTCTTGTATGTATACAAACACAAGAAAAATTACATAAAAACCTTAATCGCAGTACGTTGTGAGAATAAAGAAAAAGTAAAAAAGTGGGTTATATCAAGAAAGATTTTTTTTTAACAAGTATTTATATAGAAAATTAAACATCATGTTATTCTTTAAAAACTAATTAATTTAAGTAATTCTCATAAATATTCATCAGGCTAACTGAAATGTCTAGATAAATTATAGAGTATGCGAAGTGACGTAATCTAATGTTTAATAAACACACACACACGCATATATACATATATATATATATATATATATATATATATATATATATATATATATATATATATATATATTCTGCATTCTGTTGAGGATTCTTCTAGTCTCGATGAATTAATTATGATTATTCAAATCCCCCCTTAATTTATATATATATATATATATATATATATATATATATATATATATATATATATATATATATATATATATATATATATATATATATATATATATATATATATATATATCACTGCTTGAACTGTCTTCTAATGCTCCGGATGGAGCGGCTTGGGGATAGACGAAGTGACTCATGCGGTCACAGTCCGTTGGTATAAGTAGACTCGGATGAGTAACACGGCGGAATTTGTGAAGAGCATTCGCTATATCGAGTCTGGTTTGTTATCACTCCATTACCAAGACCCATTGGTTCAGTGTGTATGACCCTTGCGTATATCGTAACGGTCCGTTTTCGATTCTCGGTAGTGGATATACCAGGCGCTATATCGAGTCTGGTTTGTTATTTCTTCCGTACTGAGACCCGTTGGTCTAGGGTGTATGACGCTTGCGTCATATCGTAACGATCCGGGTTCGATTCTCGGTAGTGGATGTGCATTGCTGATAAGTCCTCAAAATAGTACGAAATGAAGATTCTTCTGGACTCGATGAATTAATTATAATTCAGATTCCCCTTAATTTCTCTCTCTGAATATATGTATACATATTAGGTGTCTCCAAATCTGAGTAAAAAAGAAGCTATCTTACTTCTTTTATGTTAAATGCGAGTGGTTCTAATCAACATCGATTTAGTTAAGTATCTCACTTCACAACGCTTTCTTTCTAAAAAGTAAGATGACTTTCGTTTCTCTGAGTCAAGTGCCGATGTGTTAACGTTTATTACTGAAGTTGTCCACAAGAATCCGAACGTCGAGGATCAGTCTGTGACGTTAGATATCTCGAAGGCCTTTGACAGTGTTTGACACGCTTGCCTTCTCAACAAGTGCCTGTGGCTTAATCCTATCGTTCTTAACAAATCGAGTAACGAAGGTTGCGCTGATCGGTCACACTTTTACATTAATATGGTGGCTCCCCAGGGCTGTATCCTTCCCACTGTCATCAGTCCCCAACTCAGTAATTATGCTGAAGCACAACTATTTAACCCAGTCTTAATAGTATCCCTATAAGAAAGACAAAGTAAAAAAAAAAGCAGCTGCTCTGGAAAATGATCTCCAATCAGTTGTTAAACTGAGCAAGAAATGACTTGTAATATTTAACACCTCCAAAACGAAATTTTGTAACCACCATAGAGGAACATTTTTTTGAATTTCATGACCGTGGATGATTCTAACACTCATTACGCCTCCTTGGTTTCACATTTTTCATAAATATGAAGTGACTATATTAAATCAATTGCTAGGTTTGTCTAAGGGAAATTTGGTTCACTGTGTCGTGTCAGACAATTTCTCTCATCAGAATCCATCATACGAATTTATAAATCTACCATTCGTCTGTGCATTGAATATTGCTGCCCTATCTGATCTAGTGCTCCGGCTACATATATCGACAAAATCAAAAGAATGGTCTGCAATGTTATTGGTCTTCACCTGGCATTTCTATTTCAGATATTTTCCCGCCGATATGGCCTGGCTTATGTCTCTCTTTTCTACAAAAATATACGCCTGATTGGCAACTAAATCTCATTGGTTTACTGTTGAATTAGCTAAATGCAAGTATTCTAATAGTTTATTGCCTTGCAATTCTTGTCTGTGGAACACTTTTCCGGTTTCTTGCTTTCCTGTCATCTAAAATCTTCAAAAATTTAAATGCAACGCCAATCGCTAAATACTCTCTTTCCAAAATTCGTTCTTTTATTGTCACTCCTCCTCAATAAAGTCTTCTGATTCTCTTTTACTCTCATTCTCTTTTACTTTTGGCTCTTAGTGGCATTATTTCCTTGCATGATGCGAAATAATTCGGGAAAAAAATAAAAAATTAAATTCATAGTTGCTTATTTTCTATTGTTCGAAAGATGAAAGAATTGAAAAATCGGATGTAAGAATTTCTATATTTTAAGTAGAAACGAAAATCTTTGCTCTTGAAAACATTGTTTATTTTATCTAAACAAAGTCAGTATAAGTCTATATTTCTGAGATGAGGTATTATGTACACTATTTACATTATTCGGACTATTGTTCGCATCTTTGTCGCCATATTTATTACAACGTTTCGGCCGTTGTACGCTCCGGCTTTCTTCAGGTGGTTGGAATGTCGAACTGAACCCTTTATTTCGCTCACTGGAGTAGACTGTTCTACTTCCACGTGCCAGCGGATAAAGGCGTTTGTTAGATCCAGTGACAGGACCCAAAGAGTGTGAGTTCAATACCCGGTTAAGGCAGTGGAGAACTTGGAGAGGGGAATTAACAGGAGATAATTGACAACTGACATCCATTAAAACATGGCACTGTCTTTTATATTTAACAATATATGTTTAAATAATGACCTTCTGCCCGAATACACTGAATGATAACTCTAGCATTTTTAGGCATGTAAAACAACATGCCTGACCACATACACAAATCCGGAAAATCCTTGTTGAAAACACAACTATACTTAAACATGAAAACAATAAACAAAAACTAAAAATTCTTGAAGCTATATACATAAAACAGTTGAAACCTAACCTGAACAAAATAAATTATGAAATCTCCACAAATATTCATCAATGCCTTTAATTGGTAACAGAAGCCATTGGTTTATACCAACGGCTTCTCATACTTAATACTTCTCGTTTTCACTCTCACATGTGGTGCGATTTTCGCTTCCAGCGTCTTATATGCACGAGTTTGTCGTTGCTTGGAAATCTTCCATGTAAACAGAAACAGACTATCATTATTGTTTTGTCCGTGTATTGCTTAATATATTGTAATGTAATTGTCATCTTTGATAATGGCTTATGTAAGCCGAAAGCTTAGATAGGATTAAAAAATATGTATCCATATTGTGATTTTCTTTCTTCGTTTAATGATAATGTTATTAAGCTTACCAGACGATATGAAAAGAATTTACATAAAATAAATAGACAACACTTGTCTATATTATTTAATGAAACATACATCAATATATATATATATATATATATATATATATATATATATATATATATATATATATATATATATATATATATATATATATATTGAAGATTTCGTCAAACTTTTAGATCTGTTTCGCCCAATTCCACACCTCTTTTTAAATTCCAATTAATTTCAATTTGATGATTTTCAATTGTATGTCGAGGGAAATAATGAAAGGAAAAATAAATGAAAGCTTTTTATTTTTCTAACACTAAGTCATAAATTCTTTTTGATATCTTTCTTAGAGGTTTTGGGAATTTTCTCTAATATCGTTTTAATAATACGATATATTTAAATGTCTTAATTTATTCTTTCAAAGGATGTATCACTATAGGTTTTTTCTAATAAAATGAATTCCATGTAATAGATAAATACGCAAATACACTCCAGAAGTATTCTTAAAATATATTTTTTTTAAATTACACAGCTGTTGATGGGAAATTATTATTAACTACGGTTATTAACACCGGTTGTGCAGATTCGTAATCATTTCTGCTTTTCAGCTGTCATATTTTGCACTTGTCGACTATGTAAACCACTTTTTCTTATTGCGCCAATTTTTATTTATGTAGAAGCTACAATGGTTTTTATTTTGAAAATAAAATAGTTTCCTTCCTCAATTTTTCACAGTGAAAATGTTATTTCTTTAAATATCATAATAAACATTTGTACGAAAAACACTTATATGTATTTGAGTCTTTCTCAATTCTTTATCACCAACATTTTCATATGTTAGAATGATATTTCAGAATTAAATTTATAAAAAATGATAATTACATTTAAAAATGATAAACAAATAAAAACAAATAATTAGTTTAAACAAATAAAAAAATGATTTTATTACGAGCAAGTTTTTTACAAACTGAAGCAAAGCAGTACAGTGTCAAAACGAATGTGTATCATTGTCGGTCAGGCCTAATTGAAACGCATCAGCGATGTTGTAAAAATACATTTTTTCGAATGTTTCATATATACAATTTTCCGTTTGTTGGTAAAAATTAAAATGACTATTTAAACTATATAGTTAAACACGTCTTGAAGTTAAGAATATATTTACTTTTAAGACATTTTTTTAATTTAATTTGCAATATCGAGTTTCTGTAGCTTCCAATGTGATATTTGCCGATTCAAGGAAAACTTTTCACTTCGTAGGCGTTTAACTAAAACTTTTATTATTTAAAATGCTGATTTTTCCGTGCGCGGCACAAATGTTGACTCTCATCTTCGTTGGGAAAATAAGAAAAATTGTAAAAAGACACTTTTTAAATTTATAATTAATATAATATTTTTCGGCATGATTTAACAGTGTACAGATTGTTTGTAACGGTATTAGAAATTTAAATTTTAACTTTGACAACAGTCGAAAAATTGATACAGAATTTATCCATTTTGATGTTTCAGTCAGACGAAATGCCCGAGTCAAACAAAATTCCTAGGTTGGTGGTAAGTGGTGGGTTGAAGGCCTTAAAGAGTAGGGGTTTTATAAAATTAAACCGAATATTGGCCTTATGACATTAAATTGGGGTTATATGAAGAATGAATTGTTAAATTGAAACTAAAAGAGACCCGAAAAGGGAGTTTTATATAGAAAAAATAATTATATATATATAAAAAGTTAGGTTCCTACTTAAAAAATAAATAACAAATTATACTTAAAAGTGAGATATATTAAAAAGATTAACAATAAATCATATTTAGATAAATTATATTAAATTTAAGTAAGAATATAATTAAAAAAATATATTGAACAATAAAAAATTTGTAGATAAAATAAATTATCAATTTTTAACTTTAAACATAAGTTATATAAAAAAAAGGATACCAAGTCATATTAAAAAATCATTAAAAATATATAGATAATGATGTGTAAGTGATAAAAGAAAAGGGAGTTCTTAGAATTGGGGACAGTTCCAAGATATAATTAATATGGTGAAGAAATGGAAATATAGAAATTAGAAATAGTTATACATTCAACATTTGAAGAGTTAGAGAATTAAAAACTAATAAATTAAAATCTATATTATAGGAGTTTAAATCTACCTCTATGTTGGCATTTTAAACTAATTCATTCCTTTGATTTAATAGTTTGCTTTGATTATTGTATTTTATTATTCTAATTTTTTCTTCTAAACACAGGTTATACCTATCTCTAAGACTATTAAGAGTATGAGCGAAATCTATAATTTTCCACTTTGTGGGTTCAAACCTTTCTCCTTCAATTCTCAAAATTTTTGAAAGAGCTGTCTGGTATTTTAATTTTGGCTTGGTAAATGAGTGCCTATGGGTATAAAATCTCTGTTTCTATTCTCCCGCAGAAATTTCAATGTAAACATTATAATTTAACATATTTTCCTTGGTGGGAAATGTTTTTTTGGTATATAACCCTAGTTGATCTGCATTTGCCCTCAACTCGACAACTGTCTTTATCTCTAACCTGGTTTGTTGCTTATCACATAGAACTTAGTTAAAATATGGTTATTACGAGAGTTGATAATTTTGTACATGTTATTGGTGCAGTAATAGCTAATTTTAATCGTTTTCCTTTTATCATCGAAATGTGTGTGTTATTAAGAGGAAAGGCAAAAGTATTTTTTAATTATAACTACAAATTTTTAAAATCTTTGTAACACATTCGGAATTTTGGTTAAAAATCTTATTTTACGTCAGCGCGTGACGTCAGTTTTACGGTGCGTGTTTATTGCGTTTTTTTCCGGTGAAAAAAACATTAATTTGGAAATTCATGCAAAAATCAAATAAATTTTTGGGTTTTAATGAAATTTTTCACAAATGAATGATATTATTTTTGAAAACTTTTTTGTTAAAAATGTTTTTTTCTACATATATTACCCTCCCTACATACACTTACTTAATTTCACGAAATTTCGTGAAATTAATTTTTCTTCCCGGAATTCTTCTATTAGTTAAAAGTAGTACTCCTTAGAGAATGTAAATTATCCAATTTTCTCTTTCAAAGTTTTACTATTTGTACTGAAAATCTGCTTCGAATAGTAAACTATAAAATGTAATCAAACTATGACATTATTTAACTAGACAAAAACTTTTAATTGTTTTTGTAAATAAGTTATATTAAGGACATTATTTTCTTAAGAAATAAAATTGTTTTAATGAATAATGAATTCTTATAAGAATTTTTTCATTTTTAAAATATTTTAATTATAATAATTTATAACAATTTAAAAATCATTTAAAATTCTGAATTACTTTCTTTTCTTTATATCATACTGTAATTAAGTGGAAACGAAATTTACGAATCCAAAATTGAAAAGCTTAAAAAACGTCGTTTTACTATTATATATATATATTTTTTAATTTTATTTTTTACTTTAATCATTCCTTTTTTCATCTATGTTAGCCTAAACATGGCATTATTATGACACGGTCACGTGCTTGGATTGAAGAAAATAGAAAAATGTTTTAAGCTAATGTTAATTAAAGTTTATTAACTATTAATGATTAAAGAATATTTTAAGTATCATAAAAAACCCAGATCAGTGTGTTAATTTTCTTGCTTACTTATCTTTATTTTAATTTCATCTGTTATTGAATTTTAAAATTAATTTAATAAAATTTTATAGCGTTTTAAATTTTTTCATAAAGCATCTTCAAACGTAATTAAAAGTCAATAGAATATTAGATAATTGCTGAAAATATGTTAATTTGTAAAAATTACTAGGTAGTTAAAAGCAAAAAAAAAAGCATTCAGTTAGCTTCGTTAAGAAATGCTTGTATATTACTTTTTATGCTATAAGTAAGTAATATTTGTTTCAAATCAGATTAATTTATTTTAAATTTGCTAATTTTATTCAAATAACGTGTCACAAATATATATTTGATTTTTGGAAGATTTTTAAAACCGATAATTTTGTTTTGTTTACAAATTTACAAATTTCCAAATTTCTTAAAATTAAGAAAATGGCCGCTTGTAAGAAGATTTTCTAAAATAGACCAAAATTTGGGATTCCGATCTATATAATTTCTATTTGAAATACAGCAGAATATTTTAATAACTGGAAATAGTACATTTAATCATTTAGCTTCCAATTAAAGCTAAAATGAAATCTCTAAGAATATTTTTTCATTTGTAAAAATTCATTTTAAGCGTTAGGTATCGAATATTTTTACCGAATTAGTGGAGGCACCTATATATATATATATATATATATATATATATATATATATATATATATATATATATATTTAAGTTACGAAAAATTTGGTAATCCGTATAGATAGTCCCAAGGAAGATGAAATCCTGAGAGTTCAATGTAAATTCAGAGCTAATAATGTAATAATTTATTTCACCATAGCCCTTTTAAAGGGCGCTGGATCATCAGACTTCACTTCCAAAAGGTGAAACGAAAAATGAAATGAACATTTACACTTTTGACGGGTAGTATTAAGTTTATGTAATTTAACAGAGTGGGCAGTGAGGAGTGGTGTGACAGACATGATCGAGCTTAGAGAGGGTTTATTTTAATATTTCTATCTATCATACTTAGTATTAGGGGAGGAGGGATCAGACATTGATCTATTTAATCGGTTAATCTAACAGAAGTGATATATTGAAAGGGAATGGGGAGAAGAGAGAAAAAAGAAAAAGAAAAAAGAAAGAAGGGGGAAGTAAAGAGAAAGAAGCTGTAATTAGGCTTTACGGAGAGAGAGGAGGAGTGGTAATTTTTAGCAATTTATATATATATATATATATATATGTATATATATGTGTCTGTATATCTGTGTATATATATATATATATATATATATATATATATATATATATATATATATATATATATATATATATATATATATGTATATGTATATATATATGCTAATAGCATATACGGTGCGATGGATAAATTCCCCCAGTATTTAGTATTGTTGAAGTTATCGTTAACATTTTTGTTATGATTTACAAACTCTACGTTTCCTCGTTCAATTTTGCAAAAATAAATTGATGAAATTTGAATAAACTGATTTGTTTGGAAAAATGCATTGACAAAACCCCTACTTCACGGTTTAATAATTTCTTTTGTTTAATTTGATTTTATCTGACTTCATGGTAAACAATTTTTTAAGAAAATTTCTTTTTTTTTCCTTTTCATTTTTTAGCAGGGAAGAATGAATTCTCACGATTTCTTACATTTGAGCATGCCACATACAACTGGGCATGCGAAAATATTTATTTCTAGAGCCAAATTCTAGATTTTTGAAGCAATTATATCAAAACTTAGAGAAAATATATTTAAAAAATAATATTGAATTTTTATTAAACAAGTATTTGATATTTTAATCATTAAATTGTTTTAAAAATAGTGCCAGTATTTTGTATGCTGAATAATAAAACTTTTAATTTTTTTCAAAAAAAAATAATGAAAAATTATTTTACTACAACCAACTGTACATTGCACCCCCTTAACTGTTTGCACTTCTCCCCAAAATTTAGTTTCGATCGGTCAATGTATGACTATTTTAGAGGGTGTGACATAGACGGACAGACAAACAGAAGCCACAGAATGTAATATATAGATAGAAAATGCAATATCCTTACTGAGTGGATACCATTTTAAAATTCAATTAACTTGTATTAGGTTGGTGCAAAAATAACGTCGTTTTATATATATAAGTTGAACGTCAAAAAACGACATTGTTTTTGCACCAACCTAATAATAACGGATAAAGATACAATTTACAAGGCATTTGAAACGTATACGAAAAACATACGTCTGAAAAGTTCCAGCTTTTAAAAGAATGGGCTGAAAGCTTCATAGGCTGGCTATGAAGGAATGATGCTGGAGCATCTTGAACGCATTAATGTTTACTCTTATTAATGGTGGTGCAGAACTTGGAGAGGAGAATTAACAGGAGATAACTGATAAATGACATCCATTAGGCATGGCACGTGGAACTAGAACAGTCTACCCCAGCGAGCGAAATAAAGGGTTCAGTTCGACATTCCAACCATCTCAATAAGGCCGGAGCGTACAACGACCGAAACGTTATGATAAATATGGCAACACAGATGAGAATGATAGTCTGGACAATGTAAATAGTGTACATAATACCTCATCTCAGAAATATAGAGAGATACTGAAAGAAGATGGCCAAATAAAACTTACTTGTTACAATAGGAATACGAAGGGAATGGAGATGGCCCACCCTCATGTAAGTGGGACGTTTTGAAATAATTCGTGTTAGATTTTACCATATATCTTGTTGAGCTATTTGATGCCGAAATCTTTTCTTTATAATACACGCGGCAAACATTGGTTGTCCATACCCAAGCCCGCAAGCGTCTTCGCGATAGGTGGTTCCTTGTCATGACCCTCTGCAGAGGACACAGTCGGAGTATTTCTAAGCCCCTCCAGCAAGGCAAACGTGTTCCTGTGCACGCCTGTGTAAGAATAAGTGTCAAAATGTCGGTAGTCTAACACGTATTCATTAATTGAATTTTGATATGAAATTTTCATTGTATAATCTTCTATTTATGTGATTAATATTAAATACAGAATTAAGTGCATTGATGAAGGAAATTGTTGAAAAATAAATGCATATTTTACGCAAAATAAATATTCTCCGATCATTTGGCTACGGACTTACTGGTGTACCTACGTTTGTTTTCTCTGTTTCTGTATGTGTTGTATCTGCGTAAGCCAAGCGTGGGTGTTTTCGAATATTTGCATGTGCAAGTTAGAGTTTATTATTTCGTATCTTTTTGTTTTGTTTTTTTTACTTTAAAAGAATGTATTTAACGACATTCAAGTGTGGAATGTTCAGTAATACATTTTAAATGACAGAATAAAATTGCAACTTTCTTTGGTCAAATTTATTCAAGTTTATTTTATGAAAACTTAAGATTAAAATGACGTCATTTTATACCAGAACACAATATACACTACGGTTCAGATATTTGAAGCCACTACCAGAATTAGCATGGGAGAAACTTGACAGAAGATTGAAAAAAATGAAGAGAAACTCTTAGAGTCATTGAAAATAAAAAGCAATCAATTATCAAGCTTATATTTTGAGAAATAAATGCCAAAATGCCAAAAATTTCTGCTGCAGTAATCAAAGCTAAAGGAGGATATTTTGACGAGAGCAAAATTTAATCATTAAATGCTTTTTTTCTTTTTGTCATCATAAATTTTCTAATAAGAAATCATGCGTCACGTTTTTTATCTATGTATAATAATTTCCCCTTATTTATAGTAAGAAACAACAATTTTTTTAACCAACTTAAGAAATTACCACGGGTTGACTCAAATTTTTTAACACACACACACACACACACATATATATATATATATATATATGTAGAAAACAACCATAATTAAACATGAAAACAATAAACAAAAACTAAAAATTCTTGAAGCTATATACATAAAACAGTTGAAACCTAACCTGAACAAAATAAACTATGAAATCTCCACAAATATTCTTAAATGCCTATAATTGGTAACAGAAGCCACTGGTTTATACCAACGGCTTTCCATACTCAATACTCATCGGACTCACTCTCGCGTGGTCATGTGTGACGTCATGAGCTGTGGTGCGATTTTCGCTTTCAGCGTTTTATATGCACGTGTTTATAGTTGCTTGGAAATCATCCATGTAAACAAAAACAGATTATCATCAATTTCTTGTTCGTGTATTGCTTAATATATTGTGTAATTATCATCTTTGATAATGGCTTATGTAACCCGAAAGCTTAGATTGGATTAAAAAAAAAATATGTATCAATATTGTGATTTTCTTCCTTCGTTTAATGATAATGTTATTAAGCTTATCAGACGATATGAAAAGAATTTACATAAAATAAATAGACAACACTTGTCTATATTAATTAATGAAACATGTATGAATATATATATGTATATATATATATATATATATATATATATATGTACGTATGTATGTATGTATACTAGTATATCCGTGATGTCAAAAATTGTGGCAACTGTTAGAAAGTTTTTATAGTGAGATGCAATGAAACAAAAGTCTTAAAACAATCTATGAAGATTCGATAAAGCGTGAATGAAGAATTCACAACTAAAATGGAGGCCAATAAACAGTTTAATCAATCCGTTCTCTTCATAGTGTTAATAGATTTTGAATCGTATCTATGATTAATTGATTATTCATGGTATTATATCAATCTCTTTTTGCTGAATATCTTTTCATGTTGAAAATTTAATGTTTAATATAGCAGTGAAATGGAAACATCTTTGGGAAGAAGCTGAAGCAAGACGATCAAAGGTATCTGATTTTTTCACATGAAAGGTTTGGACAAATAAGACTGCTATCAAAGAAACGTAGAAATAAGGGAACTGGTTAATTAATCTGTTCATTTTACCCGAGATGTAATTTTGTCGAAATGCTGATAAGTATATTTTTCCCTAGATTATTAAAACGACTAAGGGAAGTAATCACTCATAAATTTACTAACAAGTTGATTTATCTCCCTCCACACTAGAGATGGGACAGGAACTATCTATATATAAAATTCTGTGAGTCCGTCCGTCTGTCCGTTTGTCCCACACACCCTCTAAAATACCCATACATTGACCGATAAAAAACAAATTTTGGGGAGAAATGCAAACAAGTAATGGGCGTACAAAGTTCAAATGGTTTTACTAGTGTGCGTAAAATGCGGAAAGTAGGGTTTTTGTCAAAGTACTTTTCAAAACAAATCAGTTAATTCAAATTTAATCGATTGGTTTGCGAAAATGAATGAAACGTAGAGTTTGTAAATCTCGACAATAATGTTAGCAATAACTTCAACAATACTGCATACTGTGAGGATTTCAACACGCTGACGTGTGTTGCAAAAAAAAAATTCTAGTATATAAATCTCATAAGATGCTATATACGAAATATGTCCGGAAAGTATGCAGCTCCTCAAAATTGACGAAATGCTTCCCAACAGAATGCAATGGCGTCTTTCCTATAGATCCAACCTTGCAGGCGTATCGCTACTTTATCTTTATTTCCATAGCAAATGTTCATATGAACTGCATTCTTTAGTTCCGCCAGTTCAGACCTTTACAGCTAGAACACGCCATGCTACTTCGACGACGTTGAATCACCCGCATTTCCTCCATATTCCGTTCTCCCAAGAACTTCTTTTTGTGGAACACACTCCCGCGTGGAAACTTCACGAACTTTACAATCTTAACTTTTTCATGTCAGTGGTCAATCGTTATCTATTCTCCCTATACTCATAATCTGCACATCTTGTTACCTTTTTATTATTAAACCACGAATTAAGGTTTTTGTCTAAGTATTTTTCTAAACAAATCAGCTTATTCAAATTTCATCGATTAGTTTGCGAAATTGAACTAAACGTAGAGTTTGTAAATCTCGACAAAAATGTGAGCGATAGTTTCAACAACACCAAATATTGTGAAGATTTCAACACGCGTCTAGTATTATAAGTATATCAAACAATATAATAATCATCACTGTTTATTTATATATGTATATTATATATATGTGTGTGTTTGTGTGCTTGTGTGTGTATGTGGTGTGTGAGTATGTTTGTGAACATATATTTGATGAATAAGTTCGTTCTGGGTTCTCTGCAAACATCAGTTGTCTATTTTCCAGCCCAGTTAAAAACTAGAATTTCGAATGCTGATTTTTAAGGCATATATATCCTTAACATTTGACCAACACAATCTTCACAGCATTCATCTTTGAGTCTGGATTTGACTGTGCTTATCCTAGGTAAGAGTTAACTATTTCTCTGTCACTGCCCGTTTCTCTATGATGCGCGTGCTCTTCATCTTCGTTTTCATTGGCGTCAACGAACATTGATATTTTTATAATGAAATGTAGATCCCATGATTCGATTTTGACGAAGGTAAATCGATTTTTTTCTCGGGTTTGCCTTATGAGATTTGAAAGTAACTTTTACTTCATGCCGTGCGTTCGCGTCAAGATGTAGTCGTTTGTTTGTGTCTCCTTGCAAACCTCATTATTTTTCCCGAAGGCGATTATTTCCTACCCGAAAGCAAATATCTTATGATTTATTAAGCATAGCCCCGTTTGGCAAAAGCCCTTAAACATGAAGCACCCTGTGACAATCGAACTCACTAGTTTGCTCTACAATGATAATCTTCCTAACCATTACATGACGAAGATAATGCATATATATATATATATATATATATATATATATATATATATATATATATATATATATATATATGTATATATATATATATATATATATATATTAAATAAAAATAAAAGCAGACCACTTTAAGGTTCCATGTAATAAATTATTTCACCACAACCCTGTTAAAAGAAGCGCGGAAGTAAAGTCTGATGATCCGCGGTTCTTTTAAAAGGGCTGTGGTGAAATAATTTATTACATGGAATTATTTTTTTTTTTTTAAATTATTAGCTCTGATTTACATTGACCTCTCTGGATTTTATCCTCCTCGGGTCTACCCATACGGATTACCTAGTTTTTCGTAAACTAAATATATATATATATATATATATATATATATCAGTGGATATGTACTAGTGTACATGTATGTACAAATATACAACAAATGGCTTTAATATATATTATCTATGCACGTATGTATGTGTGTTTGCACATGGGTATATACGTGGGGCACATATATATGTATATGTATGTACAGGTATATATATATGAAAAATAGTTGTACGTACGTATATATCTGTACATATATGAATATTCACTTGTTTAACATGTGACGCAAGTCCGCAGCCGGGCTGGCAATTCACCTTTGGGGTCATGCACGAGAGAGGTGCGAGATTAGGCGGCCATCATCTCTGAAGATGCGACGGATCATCATCATCATCATCATCATCATCATCCAGTATGTATATAAAAAAGGTTTTGCAGTGTGTACATGAGTGTGTGCATCTATCTATCTATCTATCTATCTCTATAGATAGACAGATAGATAGTCACACATGATGAAATAGACAAAGTCCGACAAATATTTTCAGACATTTTTTATGTTTATACGTTCCTTTTTATAGATACAAATATTTAAGTTAATGCTCTGTTTACAATATCTGTCGGAGGACACATAATTTCTATGAAAATTTCTCAGATATTCAGGCCGGTAAATGTTGTTAATACTGTTTATTATAAACAGACATTTACTTAATTATTTGTATCTATAAAATTAACGTATAAACATAAAGAAAATGTCTTAAAATAGATAGATAGATATATAGATATATAGATAGATAGATGAGCGGACATGTATATCTGTAAATTTACGTACAGGTATACATATAAGAAAGTGGCGATAATATATGCGCATCATTGGGTGGGTGTGTATGTATGTATACATATATGTAGGCACTCTAGTTTCGGTAGACTGATTTAAAATCCAACTACGCGAAACTGATATAAATGAAACAAACAAGCGGACAGACACATTCTCAGGTTTGGACGTTGGAGGTGATAAGTTATCTAATTTAATTTTTTTGTTGTTGTCTCTCTTTCATTCTAACCTGAGGAAGCCAAAGAGAGCGGTGGCTCTGGCGAAACGCGTCGTCAATAAATTCTCCACTTTGTCTCATCATCTTCACTTTTGTTTCGGATACTATTAATCATCCTACAAATTTGAAATACATTTGAAGCGCATACATGTAAGTTTTCATAAAATTACATTTCCGTCTATATAAGCTTCAAAACCCATCTTTGGCTGTCGTTCGTTAAAAGAAAAATAATGGAGTTTTTCAATAATAGTGAGTATTTCATTAATATTTTGCAATGGCCACTCGTGTTCGAGGATAGGGCTACTAGCCAATCCCTATTGAAGACTCTTGCTCGGGCGCATTTGTGTTTATTCAACACCCGTGGTTTACTATGATGAGCAGACCTCAGTTACAGTTTACAGTTACAGCGTGTTACCTAGCATCCTCAACAATTTGAACCAGGCCAGCGCATTCAAGCCCTCGACAACGATGAATTGTGACTTCATGCTAGTGTAGATATCGACGGCCCCAAGGGTTCTGTCTACCCAATTTCACTCACAAGGCTTGAGTCAACAAGTGGTATGGTTTTTCAGGCTCTTTTCAAAGGTGCCGCAGGCCAGTCCGATTACATCAGGAAGTCTTCTACCTGATAAATCGAAATTGACCATGGTACGATTCGAACCCGGGTCTCATGGTCAGAATGCGAACATTCTAACCATCCGTGTCCATATATTTTACAATATAACAGTTAAGTAGCTTATTTCCAGTTGTTTCTTGTGCTGCCATTCGAAGTAGCGATTGCTATATTGTAGCATATTTTCCTGTGGTATTGTTTATACATTTTAGAAAAGTTTATTGATTTAGATGTTGTTAAGACAGAAAATAGGTTTTCGCCTTTTTGCGAAGCTATTTTCTATTATCACATTTGACTACCGACAGTGAATTTGTTCAAAACTTTTGGCCTTCATATTTGCATCTATTGAGTGAAATTGGTGTGTGCATAATATGGTGGCTAGTGAAGTGGATAATGCCATTGACATGCAGGATTCAAATACCAGCCGACCCTCCCGCGTTTTGCATAAATACCATTGGAAAGATATGAATCCATCTCTTCTTTCAGCTAGGGGTTTATAACAAGGCAGACTGTACTCTCTTCTTTTGCAATGACCCTTTAGATTATGGCCGATCATGGCACTCCACTACTTCCTATTTTTTTAAATCTCTTATTAATGTTTATATTTTTACCATCCCTACCTTGCTCTGCTATCAATCCACATAAGCTCATTAGGTCCCTTGTCGTTTTTGCCTTCAATGTATCAAATTTTCCAAGTCCTCCTTCCTCGTTATTTATTCCATAAATTTAAGCTGTCTGCTTTTGATTTTAGGTATCAGTGTCCATTTTGCTAGGGTTTTCCTTAAGACTTCCTTGTTGCTTCTTCTTGTTCTCAGAACAGACCGGACTCTGTAGGAGAATATAATCTCTGGATTAAAACCGAGTCTAACGGGAGATGGGCTCTATTAAGCTAACTTTGCCACAAACATATCCATTACAGCTACGGTTTAGTATACGTTGAGCCCCTAGGACCCTAATGAGTTACGAGACTTGTGGCGTGACGATTATGTCAAATAAGTGATTGCTAATGTTTGCAGTAATCAAATCTCTGATAGTTTATTGGTATGCTGTGAGAGACTTTCATCGAGAAGTAGCTACTAGATTGGTAAACTTACCTCTATACTTCACTAATGTACGAAAGAGTATGAATAGGAAGGAGCTTAGAACTGTCGCCATCAATGCCAAGCGAATTTTGCGCCGATTAAACTTGCTTCAGACAGACCAACAAACGAAATCATTTAATTGATTCTGCCGTAAAATCTTAGATCAATCAATTTCTACTTTGTAGCAATTTATGCTAACATGGAAATTATTTGTGTGAGCGAATCATTATAAACGAAATATTTTGAAGACTTTATTGAATAGGCAGTTTTCTCAGCCAATTTCTCACGCACAGCAATTTTTTTAATATTCTGCTTCTCTTTGGGAGTTAAACAACTTCAATAGATTCATTTTATAAATAGCTTTAATCCAGGCGTCTTATTCCATTTATCGTTTCAGGTTAATTAATTTTTAAATCGTCAAACTTAGAACCACATATACTTTTTGATCTTATTAACATTTATTTTTTTATAGTGACTGTAATTTTCTCGTCAATGACCCTTATCTATTAATATAGCATGATCTGATCTTGCTAAAAGATGGTGTGAAATCAATTTTACCAATTTGTTGATGGTGTTTACATGTAAACGCACTACAAACGCTTGTAGAAAGAAAATACGGCTCGCAGAAATACAAATTATGATGGATAGTGTGACGTGGCTTTGGGCATTACATTATGATGTAATGGTTATCAAGCAGTTCGTGTCGATCATTACTTTATGTGTAGTGAGTGTCCTCCGCACACAAATGCTTATGGCTGCGTGTGCGAACGTAGGAAGGAAAGAAAAGATGAACGAGAAAAAGAATCACAAAAAAAAAAAATTAGAAAGGAAGTCGAAAAAGAAAAATGAAGTAAATAACCTTTTTTTTGACACCATCATCAACAGTATTAGTGACATTTATACGTTATTACATCAAAGAAGTAAGAATAGTAGCATTTAATTTTATTAATTAGCCAATGAAAATGTAACATTTATTTTTAGTAATTATCCAATGAAAATGTTGCATTTACTTTTATTAATTATCCAATGAAAATGTAACATTTATTTTTAGTAATTATCCAATGAAAATGTTGCATTTAATTTTATTAATTGTCCAATGAAAATGTAACATTTATTTTTAGTAATTATCCAATGAAAATGTTGCATTTAATTTTATTAATTATCCAATGAAAATGTAACATTTATTTTTAGTAATTATCCAATGAAAATGTTGCATTTAATTTTATTAATTATCCAATGAAAATGTAACATTTATTTTTAATAATTATCCAATGAAATGTTGCATTTAATTTTATTAATTATCCAATAAAAATTTAACATTAATTTTTAGTAATTATCCAATGAAAATGTTGCATTTAATTTTATTAATTATCCAATGAAAAAGTAACATTTATTTTTAGTAATTATCCAATGAAAATGTTGCATTTACTTTTATTAATTATCCAATGAAAATGTAACATTTATTTTTAGTAATTCTCCAATGAATATGTTGCATTAACTCTTATTAATTATCCAATGAAAACATTTATTTTTCGTAATTATTCAATAAAGAATTACTACTTTTGTTAATTATCCAATGAAAAAATAAATGATCTTTTCAGTTTGGATTTTTAACTGAAATATTTTCGGTATCAATTCTAACCAGTTTAAGCTTAATTTATTTACTGCTAACACTGTGTATCACTTACAAGTTTAAATTATTACCATCAATTGTCCCACACACCACCAGTACGGTACAAATCTGGGACGGCACGATTACTAAATAATTTTCTCCACGTGTTTATTAATGATTTTAGTTGTTTATGAAATCATTTGCTTTCGTCATACTTACCACGAATTTTCTATAATTATTTTTTTTAATGAGAAAGAGACAGAGTGAAAGAAAAACTGAAAGTCCATTTAGTATTGCAGAGATATTCGTAAGGCTTTGTTATACTTGTTGATGGTGTGTATGTTCACCACTTGTTGAAATGTGTGATCGGCTGCGTGTTGGGGAAAATGTGTCCGCAAACAAAATTGTTCAAAAGATGACAACAAACCGAGTACAAAACAACATGGCAATAATATTTGATTAAAATAAAGCCAAATTTTATTTTGGCAACAAAACCAAAATACATACAAAGGGTATTTAAACGAAAAGGATAAATGTTTTTTATGAAGTGCTGAAAAGAAATATCAACACTTGCTTATTTGTCCTTCCAATGTATATAAAATGTTTATGCAAATGATTAATCTAAAATGTCCCTGTAATAAAAGGCGTGTAAACAAATGCATGCAAAATAGTCCTTAGGAAGTGTTCATGTATTTGATGTAGAATCCTCCAAGAAAGATTGAGTTTGTGTGAAAGAAACTCAGTAACATTAGTGCCGAAGTAAAGTTAAGAAAAGTTCAAGTTCAAGTTTGGTGATATCCCTGACGAAAGAAGCTGCGTTGCAGTTGAAAATATCTTGTAGATTTTAATGGCTGAGCCACGTCGATGTAAGGACGAAGCAAAGATAGTCCTGGTCAAAAGGAATAGAGTTCGTAGCAAAAACTCATGGACATTAATACCAATACAAAAAGATTCAAGTATTAGTCCTTGAAGAAGAACAGTAAATCCATTTTTGTGTAGTCTGGAGAATATCTGAGTCGCCGAAGAAAGGATTGACCAAAGTTCGTTGATACAGCACGAAAGAAATCACTTAGTATCCTTGAGTTGTGGATGGTGAATAAAATCCATAAAAATGTATTCCAAGACGTCTGCATGTTGATTGATGTTGACTTAGGCCAGAATTGTTTGGTGGGAAATCAATCGGACATAGCAAGGTGCAAAATAGAAGGTTGACGTGGTAGAAAACGTTTGGTGCGCATGGGCAAAAGTGTTGAAGATTGAAACCGACATGCGCAGAAGTACACAAGCGCTGTATTTACCGCTAAGACGGGAAAAGATACTGAACATGCCGGAAATGGCAAAAATACAAAAATGGCGATGACCTAAAAACTACACCAGAACACAGTGTGTGAGAAAATTAAAAACAAAAAAACAACAAAAAAACAAAGTAACTAAACAAGCAATGGGTCTGGATTTGCTCTACGACCAAACAGGAACTAAATCAACCGCTAACCGGGGTAGAAAGCAAAGTTTAGAAAGAGAATTTCTACTTGAATAAGTTGGAAAAAGCATTTTTTCCGGGAAAACAGATATGAAAAGGGAGTGAGAAAGCAAAAAAAAAAAACAAAAACAAACAAAAAACACACACACAAAACATAAAAACAAAATAGGAAGGAATTGTCCTGAACGCTCGTTAAAGTGGCAGTCAACTGCCACTTCCTTGGGGCAGCTCCAGACAGAAAACTTCATTCCAGAAAGAGAGCCTGGGATTTACCTTGACTTCCCATTGAGCCAGGTTGTGACATAAGGTCGGTTTTAACGTAGAGACTCGAGTGTTTCTACTCGGGCCGCTGGTCTAAGCTGGTCTTAGCTGGTTATAGCTTCTCTAAGCTGGTCAGAGCTTGATTAAGCTAGTCATAACCGGTCATACCACCGCTACGGAACAGATGTTACGCAACGGGGATGGAGAACGCAAGGGAAGACAGAAGGCCTCCTGCACGGAAAAGATACTACAGCCGTAGCATCTACTTTGACAGGAAAAAGCACATTTTCCCCCCTTTTCCTTTACAATCAATGTTCATTTAAGAGAAAACCACGTTATAACTAGTTTATTATTTTTAAGAATTCACTCTTTTCCTTTGCAATGCCACAACCAGTGCTATAAGGCTCCGGAGTTAAAACAAATTTTGATGTGTTTTATATGAAAGCGAAACTTATATCAGGATTATTGGAGTTGTTTCTTGTAATATACTAAGGAACACTTGGTAGAAAAGAGTTATGAATAGTGTGGTCAAAGGATTTTTTTATTTTCAGTGATTTGACGTGAGTGAATGAAAGCACTACACGTCACTGATTGTCTAGCTACATAAGTACACGTTATGAATCTGATGTAGCTTAATGGAATGCGTATATCCAACATTCACAAAATATCCAAATCCAAACGTTAAATTCTTTTGACCGAGTTTGATAATGTTATTTGATTTGTTGTATGGCTTCCGCATGAGTTAAACAATAAAACATATTTAACCATGTTATCTTAGGAATAAGGAAACATTCTGTTAAAACGAATTTTAGCAGATCAAGAAAATCGACAAAAAATTATAATTCAAATGAATCCCTACTAACGGTAGCAAATTCCGGGTTTCATCTCAGAGATTATGCTGTTTATGTCGGGATTGAAATGGTAATTCTTTGATATGTGTTACTTCTGGAGAACTACACGATTGGATCGACCAGAATATTATTAAGTTAAAACTACCAAAGATAGCAACTGACGAAAATCATTCAGAATTTGTTATTTGAAAGAGTGTAATATTATATCTCTACAACGATCGACCGTGAATTTCGTGTCTTACAACAATGTCTTTCTTTCATCTACATTAACCGTCAGATATTGGAATTTAATTTATTACGACTTCTATAGAATTAAAACATTTCAATTCCCTGTAAGATGACAAAAGGCAACTAGAGAAGTCCTTTGCGTAAAAAGATACAACGATCTGGGAGGATGGAACTATAAAGTTGGTTAAAAAACGGCAGATTATAGCTAATATCGAAAATGAAGTTTATATTCTTAGCTAATAAAGCAAATGGAATTGGAGGTAATTTAATATAATTTATTCGTTAAATTATTCTTTCAATTAGTTTTTATGAATTAAGAAATATTTTAATTAGTTAATGTACCTAATTTTTAAAAAATTTAAGCGCTCTATTAGACTGGTATCAAAACTCAATTTACAGTTGAGCTCGCTAGATGTAACCGTAAGTTCTATGTTAACTGTTACTTTTCTCACACTTTTCGCTTGTGGTACTCCCTTTCGGCTCCATGCTTTCCCGCCAACTTTAATCTAAAAAAATTTAAAAGCAATGTCAATCGCTATCTACTGTACTCAGGATTACTATTTTCTCTTCCCGCTCATTAGTAATCTTTCTCTTCCCCATTCTTCCTCAGCCGGTAACACCTTGTCTCTTAGTGGCTTTTGTGTCTTACATGGGGTTAAAAAGATTTTTAAAAAACCGATATTTCACTCTCAATAGTCTAGGATAAAAATACGATCAATTTATTCCTAACAGTTTTTTTTAGCAATATGAGTTAAGCTGAGGTCTCGTCCTGTCACAGAACTCTATACGGAACATACTTTCGACCGATGGCTATCAGTAATTGGAGTCAGTCCCAAAGTACAAAAACAAGAGGGGCACAAAGTGACGGAAGGAAGTTAAATCACTTTTTTAGACGAAGATGACAGGACAAAGAAAACTGTTGTCCATAAAACTGATTATCCCGCGAAAAAGTAAACAGAAGGAATGAAGTGGGCGTCTCAGAAGGATATAGACGAAATGCGCACCTCCTCTCACTTACAGCTCAACTCTCAATCTGGTTTAATGCTAGAAATTGTTTTCTTCTTCACTCGTAGGTAACGATTCTGTCTGAAGAGTAATTTTTAAGCCACAAGCGTTTGACAGAAAGAAACTGAACCTTGTCAACGAACCTCGTGTCTGGTCTGAGCTGCAACGCAACAGTTTCTTTTGTCTTTTAATTTTGTCGATAGATGTCGCAATCATTTCACCACGCTTATCTCAATTAAGATTGACGTTTTAGCCTGTATGTTTCATTTTGTTAGTTTCATGCCTTTTGATTGGAATATGAACCAATCATGAGAATTACAAGTAACTAAGGATCCTACATTTATTTTGTGGTGAGCGAAGGATATTCTTGCCTGTAAATCTTACATAACTCTAATTTGCAAAAATAAATAAATAAAAATAAAAGTAAAATCAATCGAATAAAAGATCCTTCTCTCTTTGAGATGTCAGAATCCTTGATGATTCTACCGTTCGGCAAAGGCTGCCAATCTCAGTTCGCGTGGAACCGCAGGAGGATTTTCTCGCTTTTCTTAATTTGATTGCCTCTACAGTATAAGGGCCTCAGGAGGAAAGCCAAACAAAAATTCGTTGCCAACTTCTTCAATGGAGAGCCGCTCTTTTCTGGTCACTGTCGGATGATGATGTCGTTTCTCTTGCCGTTTCATTTTGTCTTCACCGCTTACAAATAAGCCGAGGAAGTCTCCACTAATCTATCATAACTCGGAAAGTAAATCAGCTTCCCCTTACAGAAGTTTTGTTTTTATAAAAATTATCAATATATGCAGACTCTCACATTATCAATTTCTTTCTCATTCCATTCATAACCTTTTCAAAATTTCATTTCTTATGTGTTGTGTTGTGTTGTGATGTGGGTCTGGCAAGACACAACACTTAACCCCACAGAGTCAGTCGTTATAGTAATAGTCAATACTCAGCTAGACAACTCACTGCAATAGTATTATCTTCCTTTTTCTAGACAATTACACAGAACTACTTATGAATAGATCAGTCCATTCTTACCACAACTTTATCCCTTTTCTATATTTATACAAGACACAGTCCTTTACACACACACTCTAATCTATCTGCTTATTACATGAGCCCTTATACAGACTCATTTTCTCAAGATTGTCGTAATTATTCATGTAAATTTGAAATCCAAAATATCTTTATGAGAAGATTATGCACCGTCAGGAATTTCGGCATTATCAACATGGGAGTTATGAATATGTTAACTTCGATTCTGAAATTAAAAAGTGGTCTTATGACTGGTCATTTGACAGTACAGTGTAACCCGGATATAAGAGAAACCCGGATATAAGATACTTCTTCTCCGGTCCCTTCTTATATCCGGGTTACACTGTATTACAAATACAGTGTCGGAAACATTAAGAACAACTTTCATAGCAAGGGTACGCTCGATGCATGCCTCCCGTAACCCAGTAACATAAGATGCATCTATTGCTACCACAAAATTACTGCAGCCGTAGCAAAAGTCTGTTTTTTTTTACTAATCTTCACCCAATACAAGGCCCAAGAGCCGCTCATTGTAGAGGGTTAATGTGTAGTGCTTAAGAAAGGGCAAGAAGTGGAGTACATAAGGTTATGCAGGAAAGGTAACGGTTAACCCTAGACTTGAAGATGTCACCACTGGGAGAAATCCTGCTAGGAGTCTGTTTCACAAAGCAGCAGTTCTTGTGAAGAAGCTGTTCAAATGGAAATATATTTCTTACTATTGAAATACGTAGAGAAAGGGGATATTCACCTTTGTGAGCGTGTCACGGGGTATCCCAGTTGTAAAGGTCGGGGCTGGTGGAACTAAAGAATGTAGCCCGTCAGAACACATGCAACGCAAATAGCGACAGAGCAGTGAAAATCTCGTGACATTTGTCTCGGGCAATATAACCTGACGGGATCATCCCTCTTTTGGCGGGTTTTTAACTTGTCCTTCTCTTTAACTGGTTGTTATCGAATGCAAGAAATCCCAGACGTATAAAGTGTTTATAGTGGGTTATCAGTTATAGTGAAGTGTATGAGTGTTGAAACAGATTAGTTTGATTTGGCCTTGTTAGTAAGCCCACCATAAGAGGGGTATAAAACAAAAAAATCAAATTGTAAAGTGAAACAACAAATTTATATACATATAAATTAATTAAGCTCTTTACAAATAAAATTAATGTATTTTGGTTGATACAAGGTCGTCAAAATGTTCGTAGTAGTCCTTGCAAGATTGAGTTTATGTGTACGTAGGCAGGAACAAGCGTGTGGATGTAATTATGTATGTATGAGCGTTATAGAAGGGTAGGAATGTCTTTGAAATAATCGCTCAGTCTTAAAATGTTCCGTTCGTTTATCAAGTATAAAAGAGGTGAGGGAGAAAGGTAGAGATAATAATAACGATCGCTTGACGTTTGTCAAGGGACGTGTTAATACGCTCGTTTCCTTCTCTCTGGTGACAGGTGAACTTGCCCGTCTTTTATTTTGTTTGGGGGCTTGTAAAGGTCATTTGGGAATTCACTCCCGGATATGATTCGGGCCTTTCCATTGGACGATGAACACACTTCGCGTCGGCTCGCTTTTTAATTTCTAACAAAATCAATGAGTCAGTGCTTAGAATTTGAATTTTAAATCTAGATCTTGTTTTGTTCACTACATGTTTTTTATTAGAAATATTTATAATAACTTATTTAGTGACGTGAGATTTTATTATGGAAATCAAATGTTGTTTATCATATCGTGCACAAGCACACATATACACACATACACACATACACACATATATATGTTTGTGTGTATGAGTACAGATAATAATACAGTTATTAGTATGATAAATTGGAAAAGTTCGTGAGACCTGTTTCATTCTTTAGGACTTCATCGGGCTAAAGTGATGTGTACACTGATCTGATTATACATGTGCATGAAGGAGAGGAGGTGCTGAAATTCAAAATTTAAAATTTTTGTTTTTATTTTTAAATTTCAGCGTCCAATCTCTTTCGTGCGTATGGGCACTGACATCAATGTAAACATAACTTGTGTCTAATGATGTCCTAAAGGACGAAACGTATCCCAGGAAAATTTTTCCACTTTGTCATATACGTTCCTAAAATTGTTCTTGATATATAAAAATATTATTATTTATATTTTTATTATAAGAGATTATAATAGAAACATTTTAAATCGCTACACAAAAGCTTTCATGTTTCAATACTATGATTTTATTTCCTCAGGCGATAGTATCTAATTGTCTATAAAGTGATTTCTTAAGGAAATTTAAAAACAAATCATTACCTCTTTTTCTAAAGTTAAAGGTGGGCATAAGGTCAGAAATTAAAAATAGACTTGTGGGTATGTCTCGATTAACCAATTAAGTTATATTTTTTTAAAAAGTAAATGCTTCGAACTGTGGATTTTTATTCCATTTGTTCTTTCTCTCATTTGTATATATATAAAAAAATGTATCTATCTTTTTCCCCACAGTTATTAGTACGTATTTGTTTTATTTTCAGATATAAAGTTTTAATTATATATTTATAATATAAATATAGATTATCGACAGAAATACTATTCGTCCTGATATACGTTTAATTATATCATTTTACATATCTGAATAGGTGTCATTAATATTAGTATTATTTTATTTGTTGTCATTTTCAGGTATATAAAGATTTCCAATGGTTCTATCGCCACGAAATAGAAACAAAATATTTGAATGTTATTGAGTAATGGAAAAACATCGTTGGAAGTTATTGAAAAAAATTATTAGACATCACAGAAGAATTTTTTTAAGTTTAAATATTGGCAAGGACAAGTAAGTGTAACTGGCACTAAGAATTTGATAAAAAAGAATTGAGAAGAGTTAAAAGAATAATACATAAAAAGTCAATTGTATCTACATTTTTTGTTTGCATAAACGTATATCTTTTACACTAGTCGGAAAACCTTATTCATACACATGCATATATATTTGGTTGAGCGTAGGCGTATAAATATAGTTTTTAGATATAAGGTAAATAATGTCTTTATAAAAAAAATGTCTATGCATTTATGTGTGTCTATATGTTTAGTATTGTGTACTTTTAGACAGTAAATGCTTGAATATGTTTTGCTGTAAGAATTTATGTACATTTGTGTGTGTACGTCACAATATTTCTAAAGAGTACTCAGGGAATTCTTTATATGAATTACTCAATAAGAAAGTAATTTCCACGTAAAGTAATTTGGATTTAGTGCGAAATTAGGAAGTTTTTGATGACTGTCTGCTTCGCCTTTGTATGACGAAAAAACGAGCAAAAATGGCGGCAAAGAAAAAATGACGTAAGAAATGATAACGAAAAAGGCATTGTTTCCGATGATCACGGACCAAAGCATGATTTTCTATTCAAGATAGTCTTGTCTTTTCAAAAATGACCAGAAAGAAGATTAGGAAAGAGAAGTAAATGGAAGGAAAGAAGAGGAATAGTGAAGAAAATGGAAAGAGAAGGAGGAAATAGAAGGAAAGACGAAGACAGAAGGAAAACAGAAGAAAAGACGAAGATAATTGCGATGGAGAGAAAAGAAAGAGGAAAAAAGTTGAAAAGAGGAAAGGTGGTAGAAAGAGAAGGAAAAACGAAGATAAAAGAATAACAGAAGAAAATATAAGGATCATTGCGATGGATTGAAAGAAAGAGGACAACAGTTGAAAAAAGAGGAAAAGTGTTACAAAGAGAAGGCAAAACATAGATGGAAAAAAGAAACAATAAAAGAGGAGGAATAGTGACGAAAAGAAAAGGAAAGAAGAATACAAAAGAAATTAGAAAAATAAGTAAAGAGAATAAAAAATAACGAAAAAGAAAGGAACTATTTCGTTGGCAACTAAAAGTAGTTGATTAAACTGTTTCAAAAAGATGACTACGAGTACATAGTACTTATTGTTGTTTTTCTAAGGCGTATACACACACACATACACACACAGATACAAACACGCACACATTTACACACACACACACACACACACACATATATATATATATATATATATATATATATATATATATATATATATATATATATATATTGCCTAACGATGAAAAATAATTTTCGCTGCAAAGATCGTGTTTCCAAAATAATCTCATTTTTTTCAATGTATTTAAGTCATTGTATATCAAGCTATCTGTCGTCCCTCATCTTCAAGTCATCATTGGTTATCGAAGTTCGTTAACACCTTGTAAATGCGTTTGACAGTGACATGAACGCCGCGGTGTGTGTGTGTGTGTGTCTCTCTCTCTCTCTCTCTCTCACTCACTCTCTCTCTCACTCTCTCTCTCTCTCTCACTCTCTCTCTCTCTCTCTTCATAGTGAGTACGTAAGACAATTTGGAAAACTTTTATTTTACCATGTTTCGGCGATGGATTGACATCATCAGAAAGAAGGATTTTATTAAAAAAACAAAATTAAATTATCGAGAGGAAACACGATTCATGTTAAGCATATCAACGCTTATTTTTTACTTCAACTGAATCATTTAAAAATTAGATTTTAACTAATTTGAACTCAGTTATTTTGTATTTATTTATATAGTCATTTGTTTTCATATTTTCCATTTTGTTTCAGCAACAATTTAGTAAGAACAGGTGATAAATAGAATTTGTATGTTATTCGTTGTGCATGGCTCTACTCCTAATATAATGCCACAAAAATATACAGTACAACTTTATAGGTTTTATAGCTAGTATTCGAAAATACCTGTCTACTAGGGAGGCTACACAATCCCTTTCTCAGGGGTATATTCAACACCCACAATATAACCACACCTGTGATTTATACTGCAACTATACTGAGCAGACCTTAGTTACAGTTTCTGGAAAAGAGCGCGATATCTAGCGTGATTAACAATTTGAACAAGGCCACGATGACCAAGGGTTTCGTCTACCCAATTCCTCTCTTGGGCCAACCTGTGGCATGGTTTTCAGGCAATTTCCAAAGGCGCCTCCAGTCAGATAACATCAAGAAGTCGCCTTCCTGACAAATCGACGATGGTGAGATTCGAAACTGGGTCTCATGTTCAGAATGCGAACGTTCTAACCACTCGACCACGTGCCCATATATGGTTTGCAATACAGGAAAAGCCACCATACAAATTCATAGGGACATTTACTGACTTTTTATGAACAAAAGGATTTAACTGAAATGATGTCAGCTGAACATATGGTTTGAAAAGAGATGTAGGAGTTATTTAAAAAGTCACTTGAAGCAATTTGGGCTCATGCGATATATAGCTTGTGAAAGATGGAGATTTTAAAACTACATAAGTCTTAATGACTAATTCATGCAGGCTAATAAATTCTGAAGTTCAATGTTTCAAAAATATTGTTTACGACACCATGAAGATCTACAGCGAAATTTTATCCGAAATTCTAAAATCCAAAAACCTCCAGAATCCGAAAGTTTTCAGGTGGTGACATGACTTAAAACACAAATGGAAATTTTCAGAAAGCAATAGGAAGGTTCCCAGGTGATATGCAGCTGTTGTAATTGAACTCATCTTCCCTGGTTGGGAGTTTCCTAGCCAAACTACGTAGCCTACGTTGAAGCCAGTTTTTTTTTTGTTAGCGATCGTCACAGCGACACCTTCGTTCGTCGATAACTTAACAGATGTTATATCTTATTCATAAAGTCCTGGATTTATATATATTTTTTGTAAGTAATGATTTATCTTTTTTGTAAACGTACAGAGAGTACAAAACATTATTTTTACGTGAAATCTTAATTTTCCCACTTATAAATCTGTGTAAACATTACATGACTAACGTCATTATCTGTATATACAAAACATTTATTAAATTTTATATAAAACTACTTTCAGGATATATGTATAAGTTGTCTTATGAAATGTAAACGGATATCGTGTTTATGCTTGTGTTCCATTCCTAAGCTGCCACATTTTATAGATCTTATATACAAATTAAATAACCTGTATTCCAAAATCCGAAAAAATCTGAAAATTGAAACACATCTACTTTAAGAATTTCGGATGAAGGATTCTCCACATCTAGTAACTATTTGAATTGGCTATAATCTGCAAATTGAAGAAAAGTCATTCACTGACTTTTCAATATCACTCAAAGAAATTTGGGCTTATGAGATAAGTAGCCTGTGAAATAGTTCCATGTTTCCTTAGAGAAGACAAGAGCACACATCGAATTTATAAAAGAGTGTAATTGACGTTTGGGAAACTGGTAGATTTTAAAAGAGATATTAAATGAAAAATCAAAAATGTAATATTGTGTGGATCTGGTGAACTAGAAAAAGAGTCAGCTAAGTATATTACCCACAATGCATTACAACAACGGTTAAACACAGAGAAGGTCGGAAATGGTTTCCATCCATGGTATCGAATTAAAGAAATTATGGGTAGTAAATCTTGATTAGTGATATATTATTGTATAGACTTAGGGCGAAGTTTCCAGCATTATAATGCGCCTTTACATTTTGTGACACTAGTCACTGTATTCATGGAAGACTAATATTAAGATACTGCAATCAATTACCCAGTCATTTGGATCGTAACCCTTTTTAATTGGCCTAGAAACATTAACACTCTCTATAATAGTAGAACGTTTGGGAACTGGCACCAAATTCCACAGAAAAAAAAAACTTGAAGACCGAGGAAAATGCTAGAATGTCGAGGAGACTTTATGTCATTGATTCCATTGTAAGCCAGCAGTTTCCAGTTGGGCGAATAGTCAATGAATGAGTAACAGCAACAAAAATTTTACTACAACTAATAGTCTAGGAATACCGGAAAAAGGGACTAGACTATGGTGGTTTTCTAAGCCTCGTTTAGATGTGGCACAAGGCCGATAGTGTGGAGCACCAATTGAGGATCAGACTCACCATTCAGTCGTAATTGAACTAGCGAGACGAGCTTGCTAATAATTATAGCACGTTCACAAAAACTGAGTAGACCAGGGATGATATAAAATGTAAGACAAAATTAATACCCGCAGATGTTGAAGAAATAGACCAGCAAAGACTATCTCTAGAAATAAAACTAAAAAGGGATAAGCTAAATAATTGTTTAATGTATATATAACCTCATTTCGCAAATCAATGTATTGTACTTTTACAAAGACATAAACGAAAAAAAGAAACAAAACAAAGAACGAAGATCTATAGACATAAAATTGTCTCAAATGGAATATGGAATACCAAATCAAATCATATCTATCTATCTATCTATCTATCTATCTATCTATCTATCTATCTATCTATCATATTCTGTTCGTATCTATCTATCTATCTATCTATCTATCTATCTATCTATCTATCTATCATATTCTGTTCGTATCTATCTTTCTATCTATCTATCATATTCTGTTCGTATCTATCTATCTATCTATCTATCTATCCTATTCTGTTCGTATCTATCTATCTATCTATCTATCTATCTATTATATTCTGTTCGTATCTATCTTTCTATCTACCTATCATATTCTGTTCGTATCTATCTTTCTATCTATCTATCTATCATATTCTGTTCGTATCTATCTATCTATCTATCTATCTATCTATCTATCATATTCTGTTCGTATCTATCTATCTATCTATCTATCTATCATATTCTGTTCGTATCTATCTATCTATCTATCTATCTATCATATTCTGTTCGTATCTATCTATCTATCTATCTATCTATCTATCTATCTATCTATCTATCTATCTATCTATCGCACATCGATGGTTGAATATTTAGCGCATGTATAAAGATTGTGTCTTATGCTTCTTTTCATTGATATTTTATTGTTCCCTCTCAGCATTTTTAAAGTATATCCGTCTGGTGTCACCTTTAACTAAAGGTTTCTTTTGTTCCTACACATATAAAACAATAATTGTAGACTCTTGGAAAGGGAAAATGCCACTGAAATATATTGGAACATTTCCAATTTTCCATCCGAAAAAAAATGCAAACTGTCACAATCTTTTCGGTAAAGCGAATCGAGTTCTCTTGGTCACCGTGTGGTTATCTAAAAGTAAATATGCTTAAAATACACTTACTTCCCTACCGTGCGCCAACGGCTTCGGGGTAAAATCTCCGACTAATGCCATTTCAGCCGTGTTTCGATCGTAGCCACCGGATATCTAGCCACACGGATGAGAATATATATGTATATATTTCTTTTTTTTTTTTAATCATTTCACCCCAAGCAAGGCGGGAATGCCATTAGTTCGCAGGGGGTTATTGCCAATGAAACCGAGAGAAGAGACTGAGTATATGGAGTATTGAGGAAAGGATAAAAGATGAACGGGATTCAAGTAGATAGAATGGTGGCAATTAGCGTTGCATTTAAATTTTTGAAAACTGTAGTTATCAGGGAAGCAAGTAAACGGAAGGGAGTCCCACAAGCAGGAAGTTCAAGAAAAGAAACTGTTGGAGTAGAAGTGGCGCTTACATTTAAGTATTTCAACAGTAAAAGGGTGGGACCTATCTGCCAATCTAGTAGCATGCTTAAATTCATGTAGTCGGGGCACCAGGAAAAAACCTCGTCAGAGGAGTTGCCATGAAAATATTTGTATAAAAGACAGGGAGAAGCCATGCCAGAAAGCGACTGTAGAAAAAAAAGATACCCTCAGTTTAAACTAACGTCTAGAGGATATGGCGTCAACGAAAATATGCCCCTCTCTTTCTAAATATCAAAAAAACTGTTTTCATTGTGTTGGTTTATTAAAAGAAATATTACAGATATATTTTATTTCAGAATTTACATTATCACACAACCCCTTACCATTCGCCGGGGTTACGTATTTTCCATCGACACCAACAACATTTCGAATTCTAAAAACAGGCTTGATAGATTGACACAATACAAACTTCTTTCGCTTTAAGTCTATTCAAGATTAAGGCAAACTTTAGTAAGTATCTATACGCATTTGTATACTTTTATTATTCATTTCCCTGCAGAAGAAAGATGGCATGGTGTTTGGGCTGTTTTGCAAATGATTTTCAAATCGACGCAAACGAGAAGTTACCATTTGGAGATAATTCTTTTGAAATGAGAAACAGAGAAAACGTTTCTTTTTTATCTTCTCTTCTCGAATAACAACAAACACAGAAACCTGAAATTACAGCGATGAAGAACAACAAGTTCCACTGGAGCAATTTCTATTATTCCTGAAATTTCCCAGATTATTATTCTGGTTTTTGCATCGTCAATTAAAAGAAAAATGCATCCTTTCTACGTTTTAATATAATCTACATTGTTCCAACATTTTTCCATATTCATTATCAATATTAATGGTCTTCTACAATGATAAGACTCTTTCCTTCTCGTTGCCATATTTGCCATAGATACATTCTTCAGACGTATGTTATATATTGATTGCTAGTTACTCTTGCAAATCAATCATCTGTGTAGTGATTTCAGTGTGTAGCTCAGTATTGGGTTCTTGTAGCAGATAAAACTTAGTAAATTACACTGTTTCTTTTTATCTGTGTCAATCTCTTTTTATGTCTTTTAGTCTTACTTTGTATTCTTAAATGGTATTTTGCTGACTCGAGTAGATCTTTAGGTTTGTGATGTAAAGCAAATATCATTGCTGTCTTCTTTTCGTTGTTTCAATCGAATTTTGATTAATAATAAACATGGTTTCCAGAAGAGAAATCAAAATGTCAAAGTACAAAGACATCGAAAGAGAATCCTTGCACCTCAGCTAATAATCCTATTCTACACAAGTTATTTATTTTCTGCGGTTTTCGCTGAATTGTCAACTAGAAGAAGAAGAAAAAAAAGAAGAAGAAGAAGAAAGAAAGAAAGAAAGAACAGAAGAAAAAATAAAAATAAGAAAGAAGTAGAAAAACAAGAAGAAGGAAGAAAAAAAAAGAACAACGAGAAGGATCAATAAAAAGAACAAGAAGATGAAGAAGAACAAGAATGAAGATGGTGAAGAACAAGAATGAAGATGAGAAAAACAAGAAGATGAAGAAGAAAAAGAAAGAAGATGAAGAACAAAAAAGTAGATGAAGAACAAGAACATGAAGAAGGAAAAGAATGAAGATGAAGAACAAGAATGAAAATGAAGAAAAAGAAGATGAAGAAGAAAAAGAAAGAAGATGAAGAAGAAAAAGAAAGAAGATGAAGAAAAACAAGAAGTGATGAAGAACAAGAATGAAAATGAAGAAGAAGTAGAATAAAGTTGAAGAAGAAGATGAAGAACAAATATGAAGATGGAGAAGAACAAGAAGATGAAGAAGAACAAGAAGATGAAGAAGAACAAGAAAGAAAATGACGAAGAACAAGAAAAAATATGAAGAACAAGATGAAGAAGAACAAGAATGAAGATGAAGAAGAACGAGAAGATGAAGAAGAACCAGAATAAAGATGCCGAACAAATAGACGAAGAAGAAAAAGAATGAAGATGAAGAAGAACAAGAAAGTGGATGAAGAAGAACAAGAATGAAGATGAAGAAACATGAATAAGAACAAGAACAAGAACAAGAACAAGAAAGACAAAGAAGAAAACGGAAGAAGAAGGAAGATAAAGAAACAGGAGAAAATGTTAAAGGAGAAAAAGCTGAAGAGGATTATGAAGAAGAAGAAGAAGAAGAAGAAGAAGAAGAAGAAGAAGAAGAAGAAGAAGAAGAAGAAGAAGAAGAAGAAGAAGAGGTAAAAAGAAGAAAAGAAGACGAAAGACGAAAAAGGACAAGAAGAAGAAGATAGATGAAAGAAGAGAGAAGGAGAAGAAGAAAAAGGAGATGAACAAAGAAAAAGAAGAAGTTTCTTTGATTTGGGTTGCCAAGAAGAAGAAGAAGAAGAAGAAGAAGAAGAAGAAGAAGAAGAAGAAGAAGAAGAAGAAGAAGAAATCGTCGTCTCTTTGGTTTCATTTACTGAAAATAAATAACTCCTAAAGAAGAAAACGAAGAAGAAAGAAGAATATGAAAGAAGGAGAAGAAAATGATGGATAAAAGAAGAAGAAGCCTCTTTAGTTTGGTTTACAATATTTTAATTTTTGAATTTGCCCTGCACACGAATAATGAAGTGAACGACAGAGAGCGAACAAAGAAAACAGGAGAAAGAAGAATATGAAAGAAGACGAAATAAGTTTCTTTGATTTGGGTTGCTATATTTTAGTTTCTCAATCTGCACAACTCACGAATAACGAAGTCAAAGATAGAGAAAGAACAATATCGCCACATCAAATGACGCATGCTTAATTAACATCATTTAGAAATATGATTATGCTTTTTTTATTTAATCCATGTAAACCACATCCGGTAACAAGGTATTCTGAAACAAAATAACAAATAATAATATATCATATCTTTTAATGTTTAGTGGATTAAATTATGGTTTATTTCTATTTACATTTACATTCAAATGTTGCTGACAGCTATAACCATCATTACTGGCAAACTCAGAAGAGCCACGAAGTTTACTCCATCTCATGTGAGAAATATCAGATTATTAGATTGAACAATTAACAAGGATTTATTAAGAATAAGATGTTAACGGCCACATATAAAATTCTACAACTCATCGAAATAAATAACAGACTGTATGAGAAACAAATGAAGAAAGAAGGGGATTTTTTTAACATCGAAGAATTGTATAAATGGTCGTTCTTCAAACCAGACCCGTGAAAGAACCAGAGAAACTATAAATGATGAAATGATAGCAAACCAGGGGAGAATGACAAATCAGACATGAAAGGCAGATGGAAATTATCGCAGAGGAACAATCGAAGATAAGTTTAGAAGATAAGTTTGAAAAAGTAATGGAATCATTCGTCATAGCAGCTCAAACATCAATGCACCAGGGGAAATTGTATGAAAGGAAGAATAATCAAAATTGAAAATATTTCCCTCGTGATAAAGAAATAAGGTTATACACCACATTCTGTGAATGTAAAAAGCTTATTTATAAAGAATAAAAACAGAATAACCTCGATAGGGTAAGAACGTTTATGCACTGAGAACTATGCAAACGACGTGAAGGTGACCGTGTAAACAAACGATAATAGCACAGATCAACGGCTGTTAAATGAAGAATGATATATTCTGGGGAGTTAACATCTTGACCAGCCAACACATCCAAGGGAGACGACTGAATTTCTATGCTGTAGAAAATTTGATAAAATTGAGAAAAGTTTTGAAAATGAAACTCAAAGTCATTCCCGTTACATTAAGTGCATTTGGAATGTCATCAAAGCCACTAGAATCGAGATTAGGTGAAAAATCATGGTATAAGAGTAAGTGTCGTTGCCGACACTGTGGTTTGAAACTAGATCGCCAGTGAGCAACACGGGCGATTCCATTATTAAGTAGATCACGTGATCATAAAAGAAAGTGAATAAATAAGAAGTAGCGGGATGACTATACGATCACTGTTTACTCTTCTTGTCTATCCACTATAACTATAAGTTCGCTCTTTCTACTCTACTACAATACGGATTACAATTCTCTTCTCATCATTATATTATTTGGCGATTACTACTTGAACCAATATTACTAGTACGGATATTATTGGAAGGCGTTACTACTAGTACCAGCGTCTACGAAGTGATAACGAACTTTCGTTTGATATAGCAAAAGTAACAGGCGAAGCCGTCTAACATCACGAAAGTGGCGACGAGGATTCGCAAGGAATCACAAAAAGAAAAAGAAAATCAAAAACTTTCAAGGAAAATTTAAAAGGTAAATAGAAATTGCTGGACGAACAATAATTGATATGGCTCTAAAGAGAAAAGCTAAGAGAAAAATGAATAAAATATAAGGAAATATAAAAATGAGTTTTCAAATATATTATGTAAAAAGAGCATGGAAGATCAATCGTCATGTAGGTAAAACCTAAAGAGGGAAACTGATTTGCTTTCATTATCAGGCGAAAATAATGCTATATGAACCAACGATGCAGCAGCCAAGGTAAATAAAACTGTATCTATCAAATATGTCGAAATGAAGCAGCTTTCGAAGTAGTTGAATTGGTACGAACAATGGATATACAGGTTGACAAGAAAAGAACGCTTCATCGAGAAAGTATATATAGGTGTCTTGATCTATAGATGAAGGACAGATGTGTCCAACCTGCAAAGATGGGGAAGGTGATTTGAAGAGATTGTTTTCGGTAACTGGCGACGATGAATAAAGCAAAGCACTCGGTGCAAAAAGAGAGCTTGCAGCTATTAGCACCTTGGCAGGTCATGCTGGTGTATGCTCTATCGGTGTGATGGACTGGAATCTGAAGGAGCGGCGGAGCTGCATGGGTCGACCCGAAAAGTCTTAATATAAATGGCATGCGGGAGTATATTGATTCATATTTGCCTGGCACCAAATTACAGGTAGGACTGAGCCAGTCACGTACGGGATTACGGTCGAGGTTCTTGAGGAGTGTCTTGAATATTCTTTTAATAATTTTACCGCAAGCAAGGCAATAAATCCACTAAGATGAAACGGAATACTGAGAGTGAAAGAAACTGAGAAAATATTGATGAGTGAGAAGACCAGGATTCAATGAAAGAAAAGATAACTAATGACGTTGCATTTAGTGTTTTGAAGATTAGTAGTAAACAGGAAAGCTCGAAGCCATTAAGAGAGTCCCACAAGCGAGAAGCGCGACAGACAAAAACGTTAGCATGGAGTTTACTCTTACACTTAGCAAATTCAACCGTAAAATGAAGGGATATAACTGCCAATCTAGTACTGCGCTTAAATTCGTGAAATCGAGATACTAAAGAGGAAAGCTATATTTATTCGGTTTAATACACAGAAATGTGGTACAAGGCCGAAGTGGGGATTGGGGAAAGGACGGTCTTCTTCTGTCTTAACTATAACTTAGCTAGCCGCAAACCCACCTGAAGAAGGGCACTAAGATTAGAGTGTACAGATCTATCGTCCTCACCACTCTTCTATACGGATCAGAGTCATGGGTCACTTATCGACACGATCTGCGACTCCTCGAACGGTTCCACCTACGCTGCATACGCACGATCCTTAACATACACTGGCGTGACTTCGTCTCCAATATTGAAGTTCTTGAAAAGGCGAAGATCACCAGCATCGAGGCCATGCTGCTGCGCTGGGATGGACATGTTTCCAGGTCGAAGAATTATCGCCTGCCTATCCTGGAAGAGGGGCACCAAAGAAGCGGTTCAAAGATTGCCTGAAAAAATCATTTGTTGTCTGTCACATTAAACATTGCCAATGGTCAGCCCTAGCTGAGAACTGTGACGCCTGGCGTCTCACCACCAACCATGCTGTCTCCTTTGAAAATACTTGCAGGGCCGCTCTCAGGGACAAGAGGCAGAGGAGAAAGTATTGCAATGCTTTCCCATCAAGTCAAGGCCAGACCTTTAGCTGCAACAACTGCGACCGAGTATGCCCGTTTCGCATTGGACTTATCAGTCACAAATGTGCCTGCAAACGATGTGTACAGACTCCTTCGTCATCTTCATTTTGCGAAGCGAATCCATGACAAACTTGACCTGTTCATGTCAAAGGTTATCGTTTTTTTTTTTTTTTTTTTTTTTTTTTTAAGCGTATCACCCCGAGCAAGGCCGGTGGCCACTATCACGCAAGGGGTTACAGAAGGGTTGGAGGAAGAGCAGATAGGAGTGGTAAAGGAAGGGATGTGGAGAAAGAGAAGGACGGAGGGCCGATAGAGGTGGGGAGGTTACGGGAGATATAGAGCGAGAGCAGATAGGAATGGAAGATGTCAGGAAGTGGATAGATCAAGGCAACTGGAGATGACGATTGACGCTACACTTAAACCGTTGGAGATTGTATTTGTCAGGGAAACAGTAATAGGGAAGGGAGTTCCATAGGCGAGATGTGCGTGACATGAAGCTATTGGAGTAGAAAAGACGTCTACACCTAACAGTTTCAACGGTGAAGGGGTGGGAACGGGATGCCAGCCTCGTAGGACGCTTGAATTCACGAGGCTTAGAGACAAGTGAAAGCAACTCCTCAGAGCAATTACCGTGGAAGTACTTGTAGAAAAGGCAGAGTGATGCAACATTGCGTCTGTGAGAGAGCGACTGCAGACGAGATGACAGATCAGGGCCAATCACATTGCATATCCGTCTCTGGATCTTATCAAGAACCCTGAGGCAACACGCAGGGGCCCCAGACCATAAATGGCAGCAATACTCCATGCAAGGTCGAATGGTAGACTTATAGACCTGGAGGATCGATTCAGGGGAGAAGAATTTCCGTTACTGCATAGCTCCATGAACTTTACTTCTTGATACACCTTATGTTCATACAAAATCACGCACTAATCCTTTCCCTTGTGTGGCTCTTGTATAGGGTGAATATTAGTATAAAAAAGAAAGAGTGTAAAAAATAGATAGATTTGACTGAAATGGTTCTTCTTTAGGAATTATGGAAACAACTTGGGTTCGACCAGACAGACCAATCCAATAAGCACAAGCCTGTTCCACGGTACTGGAAAACAGAAATAGTATGATTCTCCAAAAATTTGGATTTATTCAAGGAAAAAAGATACGTGTCGGTAGCGTTATTGTTATCGTCGCGGAAAATGGAATCAGCAAGCCGAGTTCAAATTCTGACGTAGTCTTTTGGATTCAATCAAAAATTACGCCACTATCTTTCTCCATGTGCTTTAGCAATTCACAGAGAATAACGAGAAAGTATCAGTAGGGACTCATGATCGCATACGTTCTGAATGGGGATGACATTAAAAAATATTAAAAAAGAACTCTATCAGATAGAGAATCGCTATCGAATTCAGTTTGAATTAAAAATTGATCACTTGCCAAAGAAATGAAACAGTTTAAAATATAAATGTAACAATTTTGTGATGTCAACAAACACTCGTTGCCAATTATGTAATATCAACGAATACTCGTTGTCACATTCATAATGCTCTTTGTAATCGCAGATACAACTATAGTAACGCCGTTGAACAATACTGGTGTCAGACGCCTTAGAATATCACTCGCACTAATAGTACTTACTCGATAATACTCGCTCGAATAGTAACCACTGAATAGTGATCCGAACAGAGAAATAGTATAGTAAATAGTATAGAGAATAGCGATCCGTATAGTAATAGAGGATAGATTAAAATAGTGATTGTTTAGAGATCACGGTACTTCCCTACATTCGCCACAGTTACGTGACCCACTTAATTCTATAATGGGATCGACCCTGTTTGCACTCTGGCGATCTGTGTTCAAAGTCCAGTGCCGGCAGCGACTCTTTATTGCTATATAACAAACAATAATGCTCATAATTCATAGAGAATTTGCTAAAAGGATAAAAAGAACTAGACCCGGAACAAGAATACAGACTTCATTATTGAAATATATTGGGAAAGCTTGTGAACACTTGATCCCGAGCGAAATTCCCTAAAATACGTGTATAATAATAATAATAATAATAATAATAATAATAATAATGATAATAATAATATATAAATAAATAAATAAATAAATAATAAATAAATAATAATAATAATAATAAATAAATAAATAATAATAAATAAATAATAATAATAATAATAATAATAATAAATAAATAAATAATAATAAATAAATAATAATAATAATAATAATAAATAAATAAATAATAATAAATAAATAACAATAATAATAATAATAATAATAATAATAATAATAATGATAAATAATAATAATAATAAAATATTAAATACCATGTTATGATGCTTTATTTCCGTTTGTATTTACTAAATTATCATTTGTCTATTCTTGTTATTGGTCAGAGAAATAAATCTGTGAGATGCGTGAGACATTTTGGTTAGATGAGATTTCATGATTAATAAGAGAAATACATATGAAAGTTGAATAATACATTTCAAATGCATCAAGGATGGTCTTTAGTGATGCACTGTCTTAATCGCTGATTTCGGGTTTTGCATCACATCGGCTCAAACAGCAACCCCGACCTGATTCCAAAAGAGTCAGGCCGCCTCCTTAATAGCGTCGTGCTACGCACCTTTACATTGCGAAAAAAAAATCAGATATAGCTAGGAGTCCGACCGTTCTTATTGACATACGTCAGTCAACATCAGCCAATGAAATAAAGGCTTTTCACCCTTCCCTCCTATATAATCTTGTCTTTTGCTTCATCAGGTTTTGATTCACGCTATTTCCCCGGAAGTCATAACATAATCTCAAATATTTTGCAGTTTTTTGTCAGATTTGTTTCTTCTTTCTTCTTATATGTGCAGATATTAGCTTCATATGAACATATGCATTAGACAGACATCTGCTCCAATGACGTAGTAGAACGATGATGCTATCATCACAATAGTCTTGGCTGGCATTGAAAACCAGCGTTCAAAAGTTCAACTATCTACCCCTGTTCAAGCACGAATCCATATCTATTGATCAAAATGAGCCAGGATTATTTCAGCCACTAATCAGTCCTTATATGTTTCGATGGCTGTGTTGGTTGTCAGGATTCCTGTGGCCTTTTGCGTGATAGTTGACGAATTAATCAAACTTGTAACTCCGATCCTCACTTAGTGCCCTACTGCTATGGCGGAATCTCAGCTACTTAGCAACTACCTATTGTCTTAATTCACAGACATTTTGTTTCTGCCGCGCCTTCCAAGAGCGAAAGAAACATAAAATTAAGCAATAAAGTTTCTATCTGTTCAGCTTCGCCATCGACAGACGCATGAAATGAGAAAACTCGCGAAAAACTGGTCACGGCCATTCTACGGTATTGATATAAGCCCTGAAAGAAAACATGAAGTCTAACTGCGTATACAACTTCACATGTAGCTGTGGCAGGGATGAGGAAGATGAAAGTGAACAGCATTTAAAAAAGAAAGATTGAGGACCACAAGGAGGTTTAGATACGTTAATAAAATGAAAGCATGCGTGCCTAACCGTGGTAGTAAAGACACACAGACTTTTGTAGAATTAAAAGAGAGAAGTGTTTACATCATAAGAAGCCTTTGAGAATTTATCAAGCATTCTCATCTTGCATTATCCATTGAAAAGAAAAAAAAACAGAATCCCTACGTTAATAGCATGTTGATACCGTTGATCAGGAGGCTGCAGAGTTCAATTCTCTAAAATTGCTCCAATATTTGTCTATGGCTTGAGACTCTATGAACGTGACAGTGCAAATGGAATTTAAGTTCACTATGGCAACACAGAGATTGACATGAGAGCCCGAGAGACGCAGAAGCACAAAAACAGGACAGAGTGTGTTGAGGCGGGGTGGTATCTGCGTTGGGGTACATAAAGAACACCTGAAAGGAAGATGGAAAGTTGACGTTCGAAACATCATGCAAAAAGAAAGATTAATAAAGTCAAAAAATGAAATAAGATAGAAAATATAATTATTGTAGAAAAAAAACAATGTACAGTAATTAAAAAAAGGTCTGTAACAAAATTCTATTAATGACAAGAAATTCTTTATTAATTTAAAGATTAATCCTATAGAAAATAATATAATAAAAAACAATTTTAAAAAAGTGAGAGAATTGAAACTCATAATGACTAGAAATCCCATCCGGAAAAAAGTGGAGATATTTTTTTTTTTTTTTTTTTTAAAGAATTCAACCCCAAGCAAGGCGGGAAGCCATTAGCAAGCAAAGGGTTACAGAGTTGGAGCGAGAACAAAGAGGAGTGATAGAGGAAAAGATGGTTAGGGGATAGATCAGGGCATCTGGAGACGTTGATTGACGTTACATTTGAATAGTTGGAGATTATAGCTATCAGGAAAACAAGAAATGGGAAGAGAGTCCCACAGGCGAGAAGTGCGAGACATGAAGCTATTGGAGTAGAAGAGACGGATACATTTAACAGTTTCGACAGTTAAAGGGTGAGTGCGAGATGTCAGCCTAGTTGAGCGCTTAAATTCATGAAGTCTGGGAACCAGCGAAAGTAGCTCATGGGAGCAGTTACGGTGAATGACAGAGGGAGGCAACGGCACGTCTGTAAGAGAGCGGCTGCAGACGAGATGCCAGATCAGGGCCAATTATATTGCTTAAACTGATGTCCATCCATCCATCATTTTTTTCCTATTTTGTAACAAAAAAAGGTAATCCGACGATTTTATATTTTATTTTATTAATTTCATTCAAAATCAAATTTGTGTCTTTGGTCGTAGTACAAATAATGCTTTGTTATTATGTTCAGTTTAGGAAAACAGCTAAGCGCAGAAAATATTCGGTGAAATATTCTTTTATTAGCTTATGTTTGTATATATTTCTTTTAACACATTGACCGCCAACCATAAGATAATTCATGGTCAGCGTCATAATATGAAATGCCAATCACGATTTTGTGTGGTTTTGTCATCAAGTCTACGAGTCATTTCGTTGTTTTTAACGCAAATAACTGCCACCTGGCGTCTAAGGCTGGAACGAAAACTGAACTAACAATTAAAAACAAACATTTTAATGCAAAAATTAATTGAAAATATAACACATAAATGAAACATTTGAAATATTTATATCCTAAGTTGGGTATTATAAAGTTGGCGTTTATGGGGTCAAAATTCGTAATTGACCTCTGGCGGGTCAACGTGATTAAATTTTAAAATACAAATATTTGTTAATTTTCTCATTTGAATTTTTGGGCTTTGATGATTTACCTTGTTTCTCGCGTTTTTTTTTCTTTTTAAGAGAAATATGCAAAAAAGATAATAGTATGCAAGCAAAAGGTGGAAGTATGGAGAACGATAACCAGTGAATTCTACCGCAGAAACTGATTTTTTTAAAAGATGTTTTAAAACATGAGCTATAAAATATATATGCAAATGAACTGATTCTTTTTCTTTCACATTGATCTGAATTAAATTAGTTTAAGAATACTTTGCTACAATCCGAAGCTCACCGATTCAACCATCATCAATGCTTTTCGCCATTATACATACATATATATATATATATATATATATATATATATATATATATATATATATATATATATATATCCTGAAAGTCAAATTATATAGCCATGTAATGTCTGATTCTATAAGTTTATCAGTTGATATTAACCCTTTAATCTTATTACGCTAAATGTTACGTCTGTGATTTCTATAACAAATCGCATTTCATGAGCGGAGTTGCTGATCCCAGGCCCAACTAGTTTTGAATTCAGAGTTTTCCTCCGTTGCCAACCAAAGCTAAAGAGACCAGTTAACTCTGTTAGTAACCCCCAAGTGAACAGAGAGAAGAGGTGAGATCATGCCTTTCCAAGTACAGAGTGGTCCGAAAGTTTTGTCACCACTATGTTATATAATTTTCTATTTCAGATGGGTGACGCTGGTTGCAAGTGTATGGACACATGATTGTGTGTATTCTGAAAAGAGCATAGAGGGTGTGAAACGTGACTTTACTGCAAGATTCGGCAAACCAGGTCCTCCGAAGAGGGCGATACTGCGCTGTGAACATTAACTGTTTCTGACAGGATCAATTAAGGACAAACCGAGGACGGGACGACCCTCAACGCGAAGAGTCACATGTATAGAAGTGAAGGCATCTGTGCTACGATCACCCAAGAAGTAAGAGGTGACAAGAATTTCGGACCGCCCGTAAGATATCAGCGAAAGGGCACACGACCGCTTAGATGCGAACTTGAACCCGGCACGTCAATATCACTTACTGTACCAATAACCTGTATGACATGCACACATCCCAATATGTATGATGCTGTTTATATTGCCAAAACGTCCTATTGTTTCCATTTCAGATAAGGAACGCTATCGTTCCAATTCTTAATGAAATCCCGTTCTCAGAAACCGACGAACTCACCTCGATTCTGATGACGCAATCGCAGATTCTAACGCGCTGTTGAATAAGAGAACATTATAACGTCATGCGAATGACTTGATCATTATCTTTTCTTTGCATTTCTTTTTAAACAAAAATAATAACCGAGCACGTTATTGATTTTCACAAATTATTAGACCGTGTACCGGCAGCATCTTTTAACATCAAACGACGTTGTTGGCTTTAAGCTGGCGTAAAGCGATTGAGATAATGAGTCTGAAGATATTTGTAGTCGATAATTGAAAATGAAAATCGGCTTCCGTTCACCAACTATATTCTGTGGCTGTTTGCTTTTTTACGAACAACTCTTATAAACTTTTAAGTACAAGTCAGCAAACAGTTCTAAGTTCAATCTTAATATATCAATACACGATAATTTAGATTTCGAAATGTTTTGAAATTAGTGAAATAACTTTTTAATTAACATTATAGCATCATTTACTATTTATATAGTGAATTAATCTATAAGTAATGTACAGCCTGAAGTTCAAAATCTCGCATAAAAATGTATTCTGCTATAATGCTGTGTATTTTGTATGTAAACTAAGGATGAGTGTTTTACTCTATCCATATATTATGGTACTCTCTTCGGATTCCATGCTTTCCAGTTAGTTTTCATTTTTTTTTAAATAAATGTAATGTCTATCGTTATCTACTGTCGTCTTAATTTTCTATTGTTTTGCTTCTTAATAATGTTTCTGTTTTCTAATTCTTTCATAACTTTTGTATGAGTGGCTTTACTGCCATTAGTTGGTTTCAGAAATAAACACTTGAACAAACTAAGTAACAGCGAACTATATTTTGTTATACTAGAATTCACATAATACAAGGCTTGAGCGCCACTCACAGCAGAGACTTATGAACGAAAGTGGTGGGGTAGAAAGTGGAGATTACAAAGATAAGGAAGATATAAGACCCTTGGCTCTTGATTTGAAATGACGAAGATTTTAGTGTTTAGAAATTCAACCACAGAATAATATTAATCTCAGCGCTTGAAAAAAGTATGTCTCAATGGAAACTTCTTCGTGTCTTTAGAATAAGGGGGAAATAAGGATGATTTGATTTCGTGGTAGTTTCATTACGTGTCCCATTTGTAAGGTTTTAACTGGTAGATCTAATGAATTGAGTTCATAGCGAGGAGCGATCAGGTAGCGATATGCTCGCAACAATGCATATGCGGGAAAAATCGTAAGACTTTGAGCTGTATGAAGGCTGGAAAGTGAGCACTGGGTAATTCCAACCCAGGTATGGCAGCAATACCTTCATTTTTTGATCGAACAACATTACTGTTATGTCTAAAATTCTGTATTTGGATTCACTGACATTGAGTAAGGCGAATTGTTCACCTCATGATTAAAGTATTACTGATAGGACTACACGATACTACCAGCAATGAAAAATATCTGATCACGTCAGTTTCTCTATTAATTTCAAAGCAAGAACTTAATAAGTTTTCATGCTAAAGGCAGATAAATGGGTGAATATTTATCTCATATTGTTAATTTTTCTAAAAGTGCAGCTAACTCAATTTGTATTGATTGAATTCGATTAGAATGAATAGTTTATTAAATTGTTTTGAAAGAGAAATATCCTGAAAGATGCTTGGTTAGCTATTCAAAAAAAAAAAAACTGATGCTGTTTATAAAAATTACACGCACACTACGAAAACTCAGAGATTATTTGCTATAATTAAATAGAGCAAAAGTTGTGCATAATAGCGACATATTTGTAAGAATCCAGTGGGAATATAAACAGAATAAAATTCCATTGAGAATAAAAACAGAATAAAACATGTTTCGTAAAAATCTTACGAGAGATTACTGAATTATATCCGTGTTTCTGCTTTGTATAGCATTTTTCATTTAAGAAAAATTTCAAATTCAATCGTTATGCTATTATTCACTAGCAATGACGTTATATCAAAAAGTTCACGCAATAACGTTAGAATTTCCCTTACTTCTGTAAACAGATATAAGACTCGGATTTTAGCTTTTACGACATCACCATTTTAGCATTACTAGTAAAATGTCGCCTGTTCACATAACTCAGACCATCATGCGTATAATAATATATACTGTATACAATGTTTAAGTAACTGAATCCGTGCTTTAGGGAAAGATATATTGAATTAAGGGACAACTAAAATGTGCTTAAACAAGAGTAAAAGTTGAGGTGATATTTAATTGAATGATGATATTTTTTATTTGTTTTATTCTTACTTATTCTATATACCATGAAATTTGGGGGCGTCGGCAGTCATGGCTCTCCAAATCTTCCTATTTTCTCCCTCTGCTAAGACTCCTGTTCCCCGTTCCGCCATCCATGCGAACAGACTCAACAGGTAATTGGGTCACTGTTTTCCCACTATATCTCCTGCTATCGATATGCCATGTGAGGATTAAGTTTTCCAAGCACTCCTTCCTCATTATATGTTCAAGTAATTCTGCTATCTCTTCCCGATTCTATGTATGTGATTTTTTGTAGCCGTTTTATTGATGCTTACTCGTTTTGTATGTGGAATTTTCTGCATCTTTCTGTAGGACTACATTTCAGTTTACTTCACGTTTACTACTCAACTGTGGTGAGATTGTCCAACATTTACTGCCATATAAAAGAGCAGATAGCACATAACAAACCAGCATTCTGATTTCTTTTGTTTTTAAATTTTTTCCGTTTCTATGCACTTTGCTTATATTTTGGAAGGCATCTTTCGTCAAATGCGTGTTCGGATTCGGAGTCACATTTTTCATCCTCTGTTAAACACTTCCTATATATTTAAACTTCTGTACCTGCTTGAGGTTGACATATTCAGGTTGAAACACCGGTTCCTGTATGATCACTGAGGTTAAGCAACATCGAGCCTAGCCAATACCTAGATGGGTGACCGCTTGGGAATACCAAGTGCTGTAAATTTGGATGTGCGGTTGATGTAATGGATAATGACTAGGAATTGAGCAGAGTTCTAATTACGTTTGGGTTCGTTATATTCATTTACGCGCAAGCAAATACCCAGTGAAAGGTATGAATCCGTCTATCCTTCCCCAGCTATGGGGTAATTAGTAAGACTTGTATCACTAAATTTTTACAATCTAAAAATATTTTCTGGCTTTTAAGCTGCAAAACGGGATAAGCCGTCAATCAATCAAAACTTCTTCTGTAGTCCCTGACTTTTTGCTTCTCTGTGCCTTTCTCTGTCTGTCTGTCTGTCTCACTTGCTGCGCGTCTAAAAATGATTTGTTTCGTTTTCAAATTTGCATATAATTGTAGTTACGTCAAGATTTTTAGTTCGTAATATTCTTTAAAAAAGCAAAGATGTGCAAATGTAAATATTTCTCTTTTTATGTATATATTCTTGACAAAACCCAAAGAAGTGTATCTAATGTTATAGGTCCCGATATAACAAACCGCGATGATCTGGCTTCCCTCTGCCTTTTCAAATATTTTCATGACAGTTGTTCTAATGAGATATCTTCCTTGGTACCTGGAACGCATGAATTTAAGCTTATTGCTAGATTGGTAACTAGGCTTAATCTTTTTACTTTTGAGAGAACTAGATTGTACCGGAAGTTCTATTCGAACGGTTACTTTTCTCGCCTATGAAACCCTCTTTTTTATTTCTTGCCACCATGTTGTATCTGTCCGAATAATTTTCATTTATCGTCATTTAATTCCACTAAAGTCTTCTCGTTCTCTTCAACTCCCTTTCATCTTAGTGGCATTATCGCTTTGCTTGGGGTGTAATCATATATATATATATATATATATATATATATATATATATATATATATATATATATATATATATATATATATACATATATATATATATATATATTTATGTATATATATATATATATATTTTATATATATATATATATATATATATATATATATATAATCATAATAATTCATCACGTCTAGACCTAGAATCCTCAGCGCACACACACATGCAGAAAAGCACTGGATGACCTTTTCGTCCTTTTTGGGATTGATCAGCAGTGCTCATCCTTTAACGATTCTGACCATCGAACCAGAACTGTTACGATACGATCTAGCACCATGCCATTGTGCCAGCGGGACGCGGTGGCGAAGAGGAAACGAAGAAGATACGAGACACTATATATATATATATATATATATATATATATATATATATATACAGTGTATCAAAAATACTTTTACAATTTTTGTGTCGGGTTCCTCACACCAAAACGAGGACAAAAGTCCATATAACATATGTCCGCAAATTCTTCTTATATATGAATAAATGAAAAGAGAAAAACTATACTTAGTGGCCGACGCGTTTCGTCTTCTGACGGATGTTGACATCTTCAGAATATATATATATATATATTTGTGTATTTAGGCAGCAATCCTTCTTTCAAGCACATTTCATTGAAAACGACTGACAAGGTGCTTTTATTTAGTTTTTTATATAATTTCTCGTGCGATCTAATAAAGTTTTTCTTTTCAGAGGATAAATTATAGAAAAATTGTCCGAATGTTCTTTTCCGAAATTGTCCGAATGTTATATATATATATATATATATATATATATATATATATATATATATATACTATTTACATTGTTCGCACTATCGTCCTCATCTTTGTTGACATATTTATCACAACGTTTCGGCCTTCTTCAGGTGGTTGGAATATCGAACTGAACCCTTTATTTCGCTCTCTGGAGTAGACTCTTCTAGTTCCACATGCCATGTCAAATGGATGTCAGTTATTAGTTATCTCCTGTTAACAACAAAGATGAGGACGATAGTCCGAACAGTGTAAATAATGTACATAATACCTCATCTCAAAAATATCGACAAATATATATATATATATATATATATATATATATATATATATATATATATATATACATGTCCGTCCACTCTTCAGTGGGTATCATCAATTTACTAATATTTATTTTTACTGACTCACCCGATTTTTTTTACTTAAAATTTTTTTTGTCTATTGTTTTTGGGGGTCAAACTAATTTTTAATCTTACTAATATAAAAAACCCTTCCCGACCACCTAGTAAAAAAGTTTACTCACCTTAAGGTATTCTATTGATAATTATAATTTTGGATATAAATAAGATTTAGGGAAAAACTCGGTGCAAAAAAGTGACTCACTTATTTCCTGCAACTAGTAATCAATAGAAACATAACCGAACAGCTTTAAATAAAGAATGATAAAGGTATAATTTATTTATAATAGATAATGTAGTTCGAAATATTTAATAATCTATGGGTCCTCCTTTATTTTGAATAACCTTTTCAACCCTTTTTGGCATTGACTTGATTAGGTTCTGGCAAATCTCATCTCCAAGCATTGAATTCCATTCGGATATGAAATTCACAATCAAATCTTCTTTGTTGATCAACTGCTTTTTCGAGAGCCTGTACTTTATAATGCTCCATAAGTTTTCTATGGTGTTGAGGTCAGGAGATTGGGGGCGGCCATGTCATAACACTCACCTGCTTCTCATCAAAGTATTCCTTCATCAAGTTTGATTTGTGAGAGGGAGCATTATCCTGCATAAAAATGAGCTTGGTGCGGTCGATTTGCACCCTTTCAGCAGAACGGAACAGACAAGACTCTAAAATTCTCTTGTACTGCTCGCTCGTGAGGGTCTTTTCAATAGGTTTTAAGAAATCAGTACCATGAAAAGAAAAGCATCCCCAGAACATTATACTGAACGGATGCTTGACAGTACTTACTGCTAAATTCAAAGAGCATTCAAAGCTTCTTCTTCGGATTTTAGATCGCTTATCCTTTGAATTTAGCTCAATTTTCGTTCCCTCGGAGAAGAGAACATTTAGTAAAAAAAATCAGGTGAGTCACTTTTATCGAACAGCACTGTATATATATATATATATATATATATATATATATATATATATATATATATATATATATATATATATATATATATATATATATATTGGTCGGAATCAGTTGAATAACTTATACAATAATAGACTATATATATAAGGTCTATACGTATAAAGAAATCGTTATACATATGTATACCTGTGTGTTCCCGTAACTAGTAATCAATAGTGTGTGACAGGTATTAACAGACATTCATGGCTCCTAATGGCGACATATTTGTAAGAATCCAATACTTCCATTGGGAATATAAACAATAAAATATGTTTCGTAAAGATCTTGCGAGATATTACTGAATTATATCCATTTTTCTGCTTTGTATAGCATTTTCCATTAGAGAAAATATCATGTTTCATCGTTATGCTATTATTCACTACCGATGACGTTATTTTAAAAGTTTCACGTAGGAACTGTTTTTTTGTGAAGAAATTAATTAACAATTAAGGCATCACATATTAGTCTTACTATTAAAGTTGCTATTCCGTAGCACGTATAACAGATCCTTACGCGTCAGACCCGTGTTCCTGCCCATCAGACCCGTGTTCGAATCTCACCATGGTCGATTTGTCCGGAGGAGACTTTCTCATGCTATCGACCTTGAAAGTGCCTGAAAACCTTACCACGTTTGACCCAAAATTTGTGAGTGTGGCTGTGCTAGCACGAATTCACAATTCATCGTGGCTGAAACTTGAGAACGCTCAAGCCCTCGGCCACGATGACTTGTGACTTCGTCCTAGAGACTGTAACTAAGGTATGCTCAGCATAGTTGCAGTATAAACTACAGGTGGGTTCTGTGGGTGTTAAATAACACAACACAAATGCGCCTGAGCAAGCGTCTGCAATAGGGATTGGATAGCCGTCCTCGAATACGAGTGTTCCGCTATACATACAGATATATGGGTATATATGAACAATATTTAAGTAACTGAAACGGCGCTTTCGAGCTAGATATATTCAATTACGGGACACCAAAAATGTGCTTAAGCAAGGGTGAAAGTTCATGTGATATTTAATTTAATATATAAATTATTTTATTTGGGGGTTTGTCGTCGTCTTCTTCTTCTTCTTCTTCTTCTTCTTCTATGTCCCGTGATTCTTCAGGACATCGGCGATAATGACGTCAAAAATTCCTATCCCTTGTGGTCCTTAGAAGTTTTTCTCCATTTACTAAGATTCCCCGTCCCTCCATCCAATCAAACAGGCCCGTCAGCCACCTTACAGCTTTCCCCTATATCTGTGAGGGGTATGAAGTCATATATATGAAAATATTTGGATATGAACAGTACCATAAATGCATATGAACAGAATCATATAAACATGAACAATGTATGCCTAGTACTGCCCGTCAAAAATGTGTTAACTTCTTTTCATTTTTCGTTTCAACCTTTGGAAGTAAAGTCTGATGATCCGCGGTCCTTTAAAAGGGCTGTGGTAAAATAATTTATTATATGGAACCTTAAAGTGGTCTGTATTTATTTAAATTATTAGCTCTGATTTACATTGAGCTCTCTGGATTTTATCCTCCTTGGGTCTACCCATACGGATTACCTAGTTTTTCGTAAACTAAATATATACATATATATATATATATATATATATATATATATATATATATAGATCGATAGATAAATATTATAAATTAACAGATTTAAAAATATGGTTTCATCGCTACACAGGAATTACCATGTTTCAAAAACAAAAACTTCAAATTCAATTATATTAAATTAAAAGTATTAGTTCTATTTCATCTTCAGGCTAATTTTGGAATAACTTATTTTAAAATTACTGAGTTTTTTCATAATTTTTGTTTCCAAGGATACAGAGAAATATTTACGCTCTGTAAATTTACAATGAGCACTGTTTTGTAAAAATAAATATATCAAAAAGAACACCGGATTACATATCTTACAGTTCCTCTTTTTTTACTATATATATATATATATATATATATATATATATATATATATATATATATATTATAATTTTATCATATAGACAAAACCATTTTACTCACAACAAAGATGCAACTTGGTTTCAGTGCATTTTAACTGCACATCTACGGGTGAGGGTCGGAAACGGTTATGAACGATCCTGTTTGTAGACAAGCCCGGATGTAAAACGTCACTTCCTATTTTCCATTTTTTGAGAAGAAAAATGTACTTACAAAATATACATAATGTATCTAAGTGAAACAATAGTGGTTGTTGATAGCAGTTTGATGTTATTACTTTCGTTCTCATCGCATCGGATATATATATATATATATATATATATATATATATATATATATATATATATATATATATATATATATATATAGGTATTAATCCGTTGGTATAATCCAGTCCTCTTAACACAACATAGAATTTGAAATATGTTAATACTGACTCTCAAAAGAGCGCTCATTGTTTATTTCCATTAAATAGAGCAAATTTTCTTTACAACTGGAATTATGATACCTTTAGTAAATTACCATTTTCACTTACGAATTTTAATTTTAAAATTCGCAGGATTTTTCAAACTGTTTCTGGTATCAGTTTGTAGTGTAAAAATAGAGAAAGGGTGTGTTATTAGAGACCTTTTGGGATGTAAGTGGGGAAAAGAAGGTATTGTTACTGGAATCATATTATAGACGTAGGAGAGCCTTTTTTCATCTATACTCGGGCGGTCTGAAAACACCCAGATAATACAATTTGTAAATAAAAAAAATATTAGACAAACCGATATCAAGGGAAAAAAAATCAAGAAAAAAAGAAAACATTAAAAACATACGTGCGGCTTGAAAATAATCAACCTACATCGCAATGTCTAACCAAAAGAATAACCCGATAGAGTAACCTAAGTTGAAACGTAAAAGTGCTCACTACTCTAAGTAGAGCAAAAACTAGATAACCTAAATAGCCAGAACCTGTCTATCAAGGTTTCATCTAATCGATCATCAGGATAACTATGGCTGATGAGGATTGCCGCAAACGATATTTTATACACACACACACACACACACACACACACACACACACACACACACACACACACACACACACACACACACACATATATATATATATATATATATATATTTGTGTGTTTAGGCAGCAATCCTTCTTTCATTCACATTTCATTAAAAACGACTATAATAATATCTTATCTTCAATAATAATTCACCTCCTAGAACAAAGTTAAATAGAGCAAATATTATTTACGAATTCAAATGCCCATTAAGGAATTGTATTCCTCAACAATCAACTTTCGTAAATAATTATATAGGCCACACTACAAATTGTTTAACACGCAGACTAACTCTACACCTTTCTGACAATAGCTCAATTAGATCTCATTTAAATATTCATGGAGACCTACCGGACACTATTCGGAACATACTTATCGACAACACTAATATAATAGCATCATCCCCATGCAAAAAAAGGCTAAAAATAATGGAAGCCTTATTAATAAAAACAAACAAACCGACACTTAATAATATTAACTTTGAACATGGACATAATATCTTGACCGTGTTTTGAAACAAAACATGAATCATTTTATAAAACATACATATAACAAACTATTTCT
>OZ038480.1:26234482-26266982 GCA_964036315.1 Acanthosepion esculentum
ACGTTCTTCTTAGATTGGAAACCCAGAGAAAATGAGGGTGATTTGACTCCGTGGAATTGGCATGGTGTGCCCTAGTTGTAAAGGTCGGATCTGGTGGAACGAAGTAGCTTTATATCATTGTTATAAGGACTACATTTTTGGGGTTTCTGCTTCGATTTTTTTAGTAAGATTTTTGCGAGTGTTTATGCAGACGCTTTATTTTAACAAAAGCACCTTCAGAACTTTATCAAGTGCTGATACTACTTTCAAACAATTCACATTCTGCTAGCCGTATTATCTTGCAAGCAAATTTTAGAAAGGGAAATCGACAAATCGCTAACATCAAGATTGTGTCCTCCTACTTTCCCGCTCTTTCTTCTACTTACATTAATTATAGCAGTCTTAGATGTACAAGTGCCATGAACTATGTCTAAAAATATAACATTTTTTACATCTCTCCAAGATATTTTGGTGAAATTTACCGAATTCTCTCTTGCATGCTAGCAAACATTCCCTTAATTTTCAGTAGATGAGATAAAACAATAACTGGATTTAAAAAAATAAGAAATTATGACATTTCAATACTTTTCAAATAAACATTACTATTTTTGGTTAAAATATATTTTTGTCTACATCAAAGAGGAATATGTGAGACAGAATTTGTGACATATATGATGCTTTTCCAAGAGGTTTGGCACAAGGACATTCGGCAAATAGGTTTGGGCGGAGGAAGTGGCACCCACAATCTCCAACAGCTTGATGGCAGCCGCGCGATCTTTTATAGTCATTCATAGCTTCTACAGCTATGTAGGCTCTTAGCATCAAACAGACTTGATCTAATGACAAGAATAAGTCAAGTTAACTAGAGACTGTCGGTGCTACATGCGATTCAAATAGACTGTTGGTAAGACACTGGTGGGATTGTTAATCCACTGCTTACAGTACCATGTGTTCCTAAGCGATCCATTATCTGAGTAATGACTAGGCTCTACGTTGCTTAGCCGAACGGGAACCGGTAGCTTCAACATTTTTTTACCTTAAGTGATGGGTGCCACCTCGTTATCGTCTGACCATCGTAAAATATCATTGTAAGGCCCAGTTGTGCTTTGAACAGATGTGTCTCTTTAAACTGGATAACATTTTAAAAGCTATGGCACACATGGGGTACATACATTTCAATGCTATTAGTACTATCACTGTGAGGTGTGTAATAAAAATGTATAGTTGAATGAAAGGACAGAAAATGAAGAAAGAATGAAAGAATGAAGGGCAGGAAGAAAAAAAGGACAGAAAGAAAGAAAGAAAGAAAGAGTAAGAAAAAAGGACAAATAGGGAAAGAAAGAAATAATGACAGAAAGATGGAGAAAGAAAGAAAGAAATAAAGAAAGGCAAAAAGAGAAAGAAAGAAGGACAGAAAGGGAAAGAAAGAAATAATGAGAGAAAGAGAGAGAAAGAAAGAAAGAAATGACAACGCGAATGAAGGCGAAATAGTATTCAGAAAGAGATCTTTATAATGAATTTAATTGATCACAAAATAAACAATTTCAAAGGCTCGTTTATGCGCAGGATATCTTAGTTCGAACCGGTGAAGAGGGACCACAAAGAATTTTGAAAATTTTAAACCTATCTAGAAATCAAATGCATTAAAATAATTGTTCATTTAGTTTTCCAAAACTGTGTCCACTAAATTTACATCAGACAAATCCCGAAACAGGTGTTAAAAATATTACCTTACATCCATGCTTTGTTATGTACATATATACAATGCAATATGTGAAAAATAATTAGAATAATGGAAAGGCTTCATTTCAACCACTCCGGTACTTTCAAATAGTCCTATTATGAACACTTTCAAGTAATACTACTATGAGCATTTTCAAATAGTCCTATTATGAACATTTTCGAATAGTCCTATTATGAACATTTTCAAATAGTCCTATTATGATAATTTTCAAATATTCGTATTATTACTATTTTCTAATATTCCTATTACAAACATTTTCAAATAGTCTTATTATGAACATTTTTGAATAGTCCTATTATGAACGCTTTCATATAGTCCTATTATGAACCCTTTCAAGTAATACTACCACGAACATTTTCGAATAGTCCTATTATGAACATTTTCAAATAGTCCTATTATGATAATTTTCAAATATTCGTATTATTACTATTTTCTAATATTCCTATTATAAACATTTTCAAATAGTCTTATTATGAACATTTTTGAATAGTCCTATTATGAACACTTTCATATAGTCCTATTATGAACCCTTTCAAGTAATACTACCACGAACATTTTCGAATAGTCCTATTATGAACATTTTCAAATAGTCCTATTATGATCATTTTCAAATATTCCTATTATTACTATTTTCTAATATTCCTATTATAAACATTTTCAAATAGTCTTATTATGAACATTTTTGAATAGTCCTATTATGAACACTTTCATATAGTCCTATTATGAACCCTTTCAAGTAATACTACCATGAACATTTTCAAATATTCCTATTATGAACATTTTCAAATATTCCTATTATGAACACTTTCAAATAGTCCTATTATGATCACTTTCAAGTAATACTACTATGAACACTTTCAAATATTCCTATTATGAACATTTTCAAATATTCCTATTATGACTATTTTCAAATAGTCCTATGATGAACATTTTCAAATATTCCTATTATGACAATTTTCAAATATTCCTATTATGAACACTTTCAAATATTCCTATTATGAACACTTTCAAATATTCCTATTATGAACATTTTCAAATAGTCCTATTATGAACATTTTCAAATAGTCCTATTATGAACACTTTCAAATAGTCCTATTATGATCACTTTCAAGTAATACTACTATGAACACTTTCAAATATTCCTATTATGAACATTTTCAAATATTCCTATTATGAAATGTTTCAAATAGTCCTATTATGAACACTTTCAAATAGTCCTATTATGACTATTTTCAAATATTCCTATTATGAACATTTTCAAATATTCCTATTATGAACACTTTAAATAATCTCATTATGAACATTTTCAAATAGTCCTACTATGAACATTTTCAGATATTCTTATTATGAACATTTTCAAATAATCCTATAATGAACACTTTCAATTCGTCCTATTATAAACATGTTTAAGTAATACTACTATGAACTAAACGAATAATGGCTTGGAATCAGAAGTAAGGCAATAAAAAACATTAGGGATAAGAATTCCTGTCTCTTGTTTTTCATGTCTAAGATTCAATAGGAAAGAAAAACAAATACATTGGGACCTCGGTTCACGAATCTAATTCGTTCCTGAAGGCCATTCGTAACACGAAGTGTTCGTAAACCGAAACTATTTTTCCAGTAGCTATCAATGTAGAGAAAAAAGTCAAACTACAATAAAATTGGAAAAAAAACGCGCAACACAACACACGAATGTATACAACATGGCGTTCGACTCAGAAATGATTCCGTTCGGGTTAACTCGGTTTGGCAGTGTTGACCGAGAACCGAAATTTTGTTCGATAACCGAGGCATTTTCATTTCGAATTTTCTGTTCGAAAACCGATTTGTTCGACATGTGAGACGTTCGAGAACCGAGGTTACACTGTAATTGAAATCATGGAATTACTTTAAGTTAGAACATCGGAAAACCAAAATTCCTACTGCTAAGTTCACTGGCCTGGGAATTGGGAAGCTCATTAAAAGTTGTTGCATCGGAGAGCAAAAAAGTGGCACAGTTGGATTGATAAAACGGTGCAATGACTTTTCATGTCGTCATTAAAAAATTAGGAAGAAATAAGAATAAAGTTAATCACACTATCAAGACGGCACGCAAAAGCATTGATGATAACGATAGAAAAATAATATTAAAAGTAATAATTGGAATGAAACAGAATGGAATAAATACATCATTGATGAATATGACTGCGACTGCAAGAAAAAAACAAATAAAAAAATACAATAAATTATATGAGGGGGTGTTGAAATTGTCAACGGAAACAGCAAACATTATAAAAATGGCCAAAGGAATACGAGAAGAATAAATTGAATTAACCATAAATAGATATATTCATAAATCTAGGCATATATACAGTTTGGTCTTACTAAGCTCGGGAAATGTACACCCAAAAAAACCATGCTAATACACTACTAAGAGTGGGCCATATTCTTAGTCCAAATTGCCATGCAAATAAAAGCATTAACGGAAATGGAATAACAATGGTTTAAGTGCCCATTAAGGAATTGTATTCCTGATCAATCAAAATTTGTAAATAATTATATAGGCCACACTACAACATGTTTGACACGCAGACTCACTCTACCTCTTTCTGACCATAGCTCAATTAGATCTCATTACTTATTCATGGAGACTACCGGACACTATTCGTAACATAATTGTTGATAGCACTAATATAATAGCATCATCTACATGCAAAAAAAGGCTAAAAATAATGGAAGGTTTATTAATACAAACAAAAAAAACCAACACTTAATAATATTAACTTTGAACATGGACACAATATCTTGACCGTGTTTTGAAAAATAAAAACATTTTATAAAACATACATACAACAAACTATTTCTTATTTAACAGTTAAAATATTTAATCCTTGAAAATGGCTAAATGTATAGCCGAAAGCGCTCGGATAAAAAGAACATTCGGACAGTTTTTCTATAATTTATCATATAAAAAAAGAACAAAAACATATTAGATCGCATGAGAAATTGTATAAAAAATAAATAAAAGCACATTGTCTGTTGTATTCAATAAAATGTGCATGAAAGAAGGATCGCTGACTAAATACACAAATATATATATATATATATATATATATATATATATATATATATATATATATATATATATATATATATATATATATATGTATATAATTATTGAATTAAATATAATGACGTTCAGTACTTATGGATGTTAACTCCGTGTTTCGTAATTTCCTCACTCATTCACCGGGGCTTTCGATAAGAATGATTGCAAATATAACAGAAAATATATTTAATGGTAATAATTTATTTTCATTAATCAATGAAAGTCCCGATGAAAATTATGAAACTCGAACTGGACATCGATAAATATTGACCGTTATTATATCTAATCCAATAATTATTGCTCCCAATAAAAATGAAGCATTCTATTGGCAGGCATTCATTTCACTTCGATATACATATAATTTTACATATATTAATTTCTAGTAATAATAGCTAGCAGTATTAATTTATCATATATATATATATATATATATATATATATATATATATATATATATATTATAATAAAAAGAAAGAACAGTAAGATATATAATCCGGTGTTCTTATTTATATTTTTCCTTTTACTAAACAGTGCTCAATGTAAATTTACAGAGCATAAATATTATAAATCAACTGATATAAATATGGTTTCTTCGCTACACAGGAATTACCATGTTTCTAAAACCGAAGCTAAAAACTTCAAATTTATTTATATAATTAAATTAAAAGCATTAGTTCAGTTTCATCTCAAAGGGCATTCGAAAATTCGAAAATTCGCTTGAAGATCAAACAGAACTAATGCTTTTAATTTAATTATATAATTAAATTTGAAGTTTTTAGCTTCGGTTTTTGAAACACGGTAACTCATGTGTAGCGAAGAAGCCATATTTTAAATCAGTTAATTTAAAATTTTATATATATATATATATATATATATATATATATATATATATATATATATATATATATAGTCAAACCTAATGAGCCAAACAAACCTACCAAAGTTTCACTAAAGCAGATCGTCAAGGTCAGCAGGCAAAGGAAAACGGCATATTTACAGGCAACAACCAAGACAATACCACGTGATCAAAGACAAAAAGAAAAAGAAAAGAAAAGAAAAGAAAAAAGCAACACCGGGGGGGGGGGGTGATGGGGGTTTATGATTTATTCAAATGATTTAAAAGGGGAGGGGATATTTTAAGAAAACACGGATGATAACAATACAATCAGGGGAGATTTCAATACCAAGATTTTCTATGCCTACATTTGTTAAGAATATCGGTTTTAGAATTTAATAGATCATTAGGTTCCTTATATAATGCTATGGCTAATTTTTCCTCTATACATAGCTTACAGAATTTATGACCCGTTTTTTATTTGGGGTATCTTTTTAATATTTCCCATTTCTGGATGGGGTCTTTGTTATTTTCGTGTCTAATTTGATTTAATTTGATTATTGGCAAATCAAGTGTTCGAAGGTTTTTCTAGACGAGTATAGTTACCTATATATATATATATATATATATATATATATATATATATATATATATATATATATATATATATTATCTGATTTTTCTTTTCTTGAACTTCTTTTCTCATAAGCAGATGGTGCTCTCATTTCATAAACTAAATAAAATATAATTGATTTCTGTTCCCGTACACAAAAAATACACAGCTATGTCTAAATGCCTGGAAATATTTAAATATAAAAAATATAAATCCACAAACATTATTCACGCTGTCATTACTAATTTTTAATTTGGTCACGATATCTGATAACAAGAAAATGTTGGATATGACGATAATCTACATCCGACAAGAAGTCCTCTGATCGGGAGATTAGAGGTTTTAAGGAGCGAGGAACCCTTCTTAATTGAAGTTGTTCCCACTTCCACCCTGACCCGGGGTAGTCGCACCTGTTATGGTCCCAGGTATGGGCAAATAGTGAAACCCCAAACAAAAACAAACACTATGAACATTACCAGCAATACATTTTTATATTGTAAAATTACCAACAGTACCTATTTATAGTAAAATGACCTGCAATAGAATTTTAAAGCAAAATTACCAGTAATACAGTTTTAAAGAATTACTAACAATACATTTTGTAGCAAAAGGACCAACAATACATTTTATCTGTAGTTGAAGGCATACAATTACGTTTAAAATTTATTTACTTGAAGCCATAAACTTTCGTTCAGTATATTTAGATTTCGGTATTATATAATCCGTAGAGATGTTGATATGACGCTAAACAAAATCAACCAACCAACTGATAACAAGAGCAAGTAGTTTTCGATGGTTTAATGTAAAGAAAAAAATTGAAAGGACTTTCTAGTTACCCAGAAAGTTGAGGTCATACGAAATAGGACTTAAGAATAAAAAATATAGAAAATCATGGCGAGAATAAGAAAAAAAATCGACCGACAATGTGTGACAAAATTTCTCTGACCTGTTCATTGATTCTTTTTTATCATTGATATACCTTTTTGTTTTTTGGGGTTTTTTTGTTGTAAATCTACGAATTCTTCGGAGATGTGACATATTTTGGGGTAGTGTCTTTCGTTCTATTTTTATATGGCATGTTTTCATTATCATCGAGTTCTCTAAGGTTCCTGTAGAGTAATACACAACAACTACTATTTGTCATTATAGTGGATTAAAATGCTGCTTCATGAATTCGATGACTTCGTGATTGTGAGTTCAGTCTTCGAGCCAGGTAGTAATCTCATTGGAAAATGAGCCGAGCAATAGCGATGATATAATAATAATATATATCCTTCGACATGCAGAGCGGAACGAGAATGATTCACTCATCTACAGATTAAAAGAAAATTTTCAGTTCGAAATTTCTTGAAGCCTGCACAACATCAGCAGACATCCGACTCAGGCCGTAGCGTACAACGGCCGAAACCTTGGGATAATAACAACAAAGATGATGACAATAGTTCAAATATAAATAAGGTAAATAATGAAAACACCTCATTCCAAAAATCCGAAATGTGTCGTCTATGAAAACAGAAGAATACTGCCTCGCATTTTATTTTCTTCTACCTGACGTAAGTCAGTAATTTAATAGCTACGTTTTGTTTTAAATCATATTATTCTCCTAATTGTATCTGTCTATTTCTGCATGTTTAAAGTAACCGGTTACTCGAGTATTCCAAAATACCGTACTCTTTGTCTGCTTAACTGATTTTCCCTGGTAAATAACTCTAATTCGATAATTACTTGTTAAATTCCTCTTTCAGATCTCGCCTATTACTCAGATAAGAGACTTTGACTATGGCTAATACAACTTATAATATAACCTTTGGACACTCAGCTGTTATTTTCCACCAATAATAAAACGTTTCGAAGAAACTCATTCGTATAGGAATAAGTTTTGCTTTTGTTCATTTAGTATTGCTACTATTTGCGAGACCAACAGTCGAAAGACAAGGCATTTTATTTCCCACTGAACATAAGTTTAAGCTTCGTTCTACACTAGTTAAATCTCCCAGGTCATAGATAGGAATTTTAGTATTGTTTACTAATTTCTCTTTAGTTTTATACGGTTGATTGATTGATTTTAATTTACAGCTTATGAACACTTTATGGGTTATTTAAAGTTGAAACATTTCGAAGACGTTATGTACGAAAATCTTAAATTTCTTATATAAGCATTAATGCCAACAGGAGTTGGTTGATAATTTACCATTTACGATTCGATGTAGTCTTCTTTTTCTTCTTCTTTAATGTGCTAAATCTTTTCATGAAATGTGAAATCATGCGCCACATCCGATGCCCGCCATTTGCTCCTTTACCATTTTACTTTGGCCGTATTCTACCATCCATTCAGGAAAGCTCCTTGAGTAGGTTTTCCCTCCTCCTACTTCGCTTAGCTTTAATATGTCTCGTTCTGATTGTAACTATAACTTTCCTTTTTTGTTCCTATTTCCCTTACGACTTAGCTATTCACATACATTTTCAAAAGTATTCTTAGCATTCGTCAGTATAACCTGAAATTTCTCAGTTCAATTCTCTTCATGATGTGTGAGGATATTATCCAACATTAACTGGCATAGAGAAAATTAGATATTATATAATATATAATCATAAGATTCAAGCCATTTTCTGTGTTTCTAATGATATTTTATTATGCCTTAATTACGCTATTCTTAAACAGCTTTGGATTTTTTGCCGCAGTTTTCGTTACCTGTTACTATAATACGTAGATAGTTGAATTTCTCCACGTTGTATATGCTGCCGTGAAAACAGGGCGCCAAAAAAGTGATGTTCGGGTAAAAATATACGAACCTCACTACATTCATCAAGAAACACATTTTTATAAGGGTATACCAAATACATGCATCACAGCCAAATGTTCACGATATGGTAACAGATTTTGTTAAATGCAACATATCACCTTATTGGTGAAGCGTCGTTAGAAATAAATTCAGGTCGGGTAACCGAATCCGTTCAGAAGCTCTTCAGGGGTTCCCAGTGTGACTCCAAAGTCGCTTTGGCTTCATCATCCTTCAAACTTAAGAAAAGAAAACAACCCTCCCGACACCCAGTTATTATTCTCCCCTACTTCTCCGGCTCATGAACAGAGATACACAGTATCTCAACCACTAGGGATCATACTCATTTGGTTAAGGTTATATAAGTCTACCATTCGTCCACGCATCGAATATTGCTGTCAAATCTAGTCTGATTCTTCTGCAATCTATTTAAATATTCTTGATAGAATCTGCAGTGTTATCGGTCCTGACTTAGAATATCGACTTCAATCAATTTCCTACCGTTACAACGTATTTTACTTGTGCCTTTTCTAAAGATATTTTCATGATAATTGTTCTGATAAGCCTTTCTCCTTGCCACCTTGATTTTTACGGATTTAAGCGCAGTACTAGATTGGCAGCTAGGTCTCATAGTTTTGCAGTTGTAATTGCAAGATGTAAACATAATTTCTTTTATCTTGTGGAACTCTCTTCCAGCTTCTTGCTATCCAGTCAGGATCGATTTCCAAAAATGTCGATATAATGTCAATCGTTATCTTTTGTCTTCTCAAGTCTTGTTCTTTTATTCATCTCTCTCCATAAAAAATATTTTTCTTTTTCTGGTATTCTTTCACATTGAATAACCCGTTGCGTTTTAGTGGCTTTATTGCCTTGCTTGGATGAAATGACTAAAAAGAAGATGGTCAGACAAAAGACAAGCAAATCTGTGGTAATGACCGGAGATTTAAATTAGCATATCATAATTCACCAATTATTATTATTATTATTATTAGTAGTAGTAGTAGTAGTAGTAGTAGTAGTAGTATATTTCCCCTTAGCATTTTCTACGCGCTAATTTTGCGCGCATTGCTTTGCAATAAAAAATGAAACCCTTGTTACCCGTAACGCTTTCTGATGTTTGCAACATGAAAACATCGATTAGAGAAGTCATATATGAAAAAAGATAACTGAAAGTAACACGAACATCATTCACGGAAAGACGAGGAAAGTTAAACACAAGTCGTTCTAAAAGAAACAGATTATCACACACACACACACACACACACACACACACACACACACACACACACACACATATATATATATATATACGTATATACATATATATATATATATACGTATATATATACGTATATAAATATACGTATATATATACGTATGTAAATATACGCATATATATATATATATATATATATATATATATATATATATATATACACTGAGAGAGAGCAACATTCAGAGCAACATGAGAGTTTCATGGACGTACCAAACGTCAGGCACCAAATGAAAACTGGCCCTTGTAATATGCCGTTAAAATATCTGCTACGATAGTGGAGCAGTCTATTTACTTACGAGAAAAATTAATAAATTATTAAAAATTAATTAATTAAAAAATATTATCAGCATTCAGTGTTCGCTATTATATCTATTAATACTAGCAATTAAATTATATGCTTAGCGTACATTGAAGTGGCCAGAAAAGATATATATATATATATATATATATGTGTGTGTGTGTGTGTGTGTGTGTGTGTGTGTGTGTGTATGTATATATACACACACACAGATATATATATATATATATATATATATATATATATATATATATATACATATATATATATATATATATGTATATATATGAAGAAATATAGTCTTAAAGTGTGCTATATTTATGGGATAAAGTGCTCAATATCAGAGATAGAGCGTGTGTAAATATAAAAGTGAACATAGAAGTCAACACTTAGAGGCGACAGTCTGTTTCATGCTAGATGCAATCTTCAGGCCACAGGTGGCTTGACGATTGCATCTAGCATGAAACAGACTGTCGCCTCTAAGTGTTGACTTCTATGTTCACTTATATATATATATATATATATATATATATATATATATATATATATATATATATATATATATATATACATAACTATGAACCTAAAGTGCCAGGCAAACCTACCTTGGTTTAACCTACGTGATAGTACTATCTCACCGTATAGAATGGATAACCAGTACCCGCAGTACATCAATGTAGGTTCTAATCACCCAGCACATATCTTGAAGCCGGTAACTAAAGATATTTATCATAGACTGTCCACTAATTCATCAAACAATAACTTTTTTAGCAAAAATAAATTAATCTATGAACAACACTCTTAAGAACAGTGGACATAACAATGAATTAGAATATACTGACATAAACGATGACCCTAGAACACAAAACAAACGTAAAACTAGAAGTAGAAATATATTATGCTTTAACCCCGCCCCATACTATTCAAGGGTGAAAACAAACATAGGCAAAGTATTTTTTAGGCTACTCAAACAAAATTTTCCACAAACTAATATGTTGTATAAAATATTTAATAAAAACTATGTCAAATTAAGTTATAGTTGTATGCCCAATTTGGCTAGTTTAATTAATAAACACAATATGAGAAAAATTGAGGACAAACCACGTACGGATCCTTCCCCCAAATGTAATTGTAGGAATAAAAAGGCCTGCCCCCTCCAGGGAAAGTACCAGCAAGAGTGCATGATATACCAAGTAAAGATATATGAGGATAAACTAAATAATACTGATGAAATCTCCAAAGTATATATAGTATCTACCCAAAATAATTTTAAGACCCGATACTATAACCATCTTAGTAGTTTTCATAACGAAAGATACAACCATAACACCACGTTATCTACTTATGTATGGAAAATTAAAAAAGACTATAATAAAGACGCCATTTTGAAATAGGAAATATTAAAGAAATGTCATAAGTATAAAGCGGGTAATAAATTTTGTCCACTATGTGCAGAGGAAAATTTAGCCATCGCTTTGTATAAAGAACCCAACAGTTTGCTAAATCTAAAATCTGAAATTTTGAGTAAGTGTAGGCATAGGAAACGTTGGTTACTAGAATAGGTTTTCTTCAAATTCTTGTTTTTTTTCTTTGTTGTTATTGAATAAATATGTATTATCTTCTCTCCGTTGTTGTGTTACTGTTTATTTGGGTTTTGGGGTGGGGGTAGTCATAATGTCATGGTTGTTTTATGTTGTAGGCTATTTATATTCTGCTCTAATGTTACCTCTTTGACCAAGCGTACCCTGACGATTCGCATAGGTGAAACCTAGGTAGGTTTTCCTGGCTCTTTAGATTCAGAGTTAGATTTGCTCTACTTAGTGTATTGAGCACTTTGCTTAGATACTTTTGTATTGGTGTTGGAGTTTTTTTCTTTGGACTCTGAGCTTTGATTCTGGACGGTTGTTTTCGCCTGAAGTACATGTTCTTAGTTCTTTCTCTTTTTTATTCCTTATTTTTCCTTGGGTGTTGGTTTATTCATTTACAAGCCAAAACACCTAAGGTTTTTGCAGACCACTATATTTACTTATATTTATAAGATTATATATATATATATATATATATATATATATATATATATATATATATTCGCGGTACTTAATGGAAAGCGCTCAATATCAGTCATAGAGTTAACATACATATAGAGGTAGCACACACACATATGTGCGTGTGTGTGTGCGCGCGCATGCGCGTGTGTGTGTGTTTGTATTTCTTTCATATGCAAGTCTAATTAATGATTGAAACATTATTAAACGATTGGATTACATCCTTACCTTCGGTGTTACTGGCTGAGAAACCTCAGAAGTCTCTAATGACTTCTGCAACTTGTTGATGGTAAGAAATTCAAATAAAGTCGAGAGATCTTTGAAAGTGATCATAGAGGAATAAACGTATTCAATGTAAAGAGGCGTCAAGGTATCTGTCTGATCATGTCATAAGTAATGTCTGAAATATGATAGCATGTGTTTGAATATTAATTTCGTTATTCTAAAATGGCTCACGGATAACAACGGCTGTTAGTACGTGTCTGTACACTTGTAACTGAATATATTACATCGTCATCGCTTATAAAATGCTACAAGTGGACGCGTCGACAGATCATATAAGACAGATAATGTTCTATTTGATTATAAAAAGAATAAAATGAAACGTTTTAAATTAAATCTGATGTCATAATCTGATTCAAATGAGTTGCTCTTCATAAATATATATATGTGTATATAGCACATAAGACATGTAATGCTTTATTATGTTGTTAGAAAAAATTATAACGCAGAAAGAACTTAAAACATTCATGGCCTTTATAAGATAGGTTCTTCAAATGAAATTAACTGGCATGAATAGTTAGAAAGTTTGTTGTTTTAGAAAAATGTGAATTCAGCTTAACAATTCGTCCATGTTTTCGCCTGAAGTACATGTTCTTAGTTCTTTCTCTTTTTTATTCCTTATTTTTCCTTGGGTGTTGATTTGTTCATTTACAAGCCAAAACACCTAAGGTTTTTGTAGACGAGTATATTTACTTATATTTATAAGAATATATATATATATATATATATATATATATATATATATATATATATATATATATATATATATATATATATTCGCGGTACTTAATGGAAAGCGCTCAATATCAGTCATAGAGCTAACATACATATAGAGGTAGTACACACACACGTGTGTGTGTGTGTGTGTTTGAATTTAACCATACCCTACTTTGTGTCTGAACTTAATAGAAATAGTGTTGTTTTTGTTGCTGAAACTAAAGAATTAGCTTAACTGATGAAGCTATCAAATGTTTCACTGTCATCTGCAAGAAGATGGAAAGCAACAATGGGTATTTTTACTTCCCTGCACTTTCATGATAGAATATTGATAATTTTATATAGATTAATCGCTGTTTGCTAAGCGTAGCTCAGACATGGTACAAGGTTGAAAGTATGGAGCACCCAGTGATGATTCAAAACATAATAATTTTCTAAGCATGAATTTTATGTGGTATATAGACCAATTTAGTCTCACCAAATTGGCAGTGGCCAATTTAGTCTAACCAAACTAGCAAAGACCAATTTAGTTTCACCAAACTGGTATAGACCAATTTAGTTTCACCAAATTGGCATAAACCAAATTTGTCACACCGAACTGGCTTAGGCTATACTACGCCGAAGTGTCCATTTTGTATAGATTAAAGACTTGTGATAAAAATGAATAGTTGACAATAATATAAAGTGACATAATAATGACTACATGGATGTGAACCCAAAATGGACCTCTATCCAAGTTAAATTGTGATAAGCGCTTGTTGTATTACGTGTTTGATTGATGAAGCTAATTTATAGAAATATATATCACCATCGGTAGGGTTTCAGATAATTGAGATGGGTAGATCTGAAGAAAATGCAATTAGCAGAAGGATATGTGAAAAGCGAGATAATTATACATTTTAAAATGTTGTTATGAAAAGACAAAATAGAGCAAAAAGTATATTTATAAATAAAGTGATCAACAGAAATATGGAGCTAGATAATTGAAGAATTAGCTTAAAAATTGAATTCAAGCTACTCAGTAGTTCAGCGTTATCTGCAACACCTTTCAGTTGTACATAGCATGGAAAATAGTCCTCATAATTTGACAGAAGTCAGCCGTAAAGCAAAATAGGAATCTGCAATTTTCATAATTCTCATAAAAACGTGTCGTTATTTTAAATCGATTAGTGATTTTTAAGGAAAAATGGATATTTTATAAGAATATAAATGGGTTCAGACAATGTCTAGAGTAGAATAAATTAAAACAGAACTCAAAATTATCCTAGAAGTAAGAAAATATTTTAAGTATTTGCTGAGATTAAATTGGTCTATGACAGTTTCGTGAGACCAAATTGGTCTATGCTAGTTTGGCCAGACTAAATTGATCTATGCTAGATAAGTGAGAATAAGTTGGTCTATGCTAGTTTACTGAGACTAATTGTTCTATGATATTTTGGTGAGAAAAAAATTGGTATATGCCAATTGAATGAGACTAAATTAGTCTATACCAGTTTGCTAAACTAAATTGCCAGTTTGGTTAGACTAGATTGGCCCATGCCACTCTGATGAAATTAAATTGGTCTAGGCCAGTGTGGTGAAACTAAATTGGCCTATGCTAGTTTGGTGAGACTAAATTAGTCTATGCCATTTAGATTAGACTAAATTAGTCTATATCAGCTTGGTGAAATTAAATTTGGTCTATGTCAATTTGGTGAAACTAAATTGGTCTATGTCATACAAAGTCACGATTAAAACACATCTAATAGCAGCAGTTAATGCATTTAACCATTTAGAGCAAACACAACATTATCATGTTCCTTGTAACAATGATCACATATAAAAGGTCAATACAAATGTCACGCTCTCCTAATTTTACAAACTCTGAAGATTGCCGCCCATTCCAGAATTTCCAGAATCATCTTGATGAGCGAGTTTTTCAAATGCACTAAGTTCGATTAATTTCGTTTTTTTTTTATTGCTTATCAACCTTTTTCAGATTGTTTAAAGCCTGTCAATATTTTTAGATTGTAAGAATTCTTTGCAGATAACAATGATTTTCTGATATAATTCTGCTAATCGTTGGGGAGAGCAGAGACAAATATAATGTAACTGAATATAACGAACAACGCAACTCTCCAATTTCCTATTCCGAGCCGTTATCCATTGCACAAATTCGTACACCCAAGATTACAGCACCTGGTATTCCCAAGTAGTCACCCATCTAGGTACTGACCTGACTCGACGTTTCTTAACTTCGGCGATCGTACGAAAACTGTGATATGGCCCTAAGCCAAATGCACAATGTGATAGAAACTGGTCTCTACATTTTTTTCATGTAAACCGAAAGAATTTTACAAAAACGATGTTAGGAAATCATTAGGAGTTTCATGATAACGAAGGAACATATTAATGATTGAATTCTAATTAAATATGTTTGCATGTCATTATACTATGTATAAGATGTTGGTAAAGGTATTTTTTTCATAAAACTTGAGATAATATTAATCACCAAAATTCAAGGTCAGTTTATAAGGAATAAGATAAAGACAAGCCATATTGCGAAATGACTAAAAAAAACAAACAAAAAAACGAGGAACGTAGAAAAGAGATTGATGAATATAATAAACATTATATTTTGAAAATAGAAACATAATCTTAATAAAAGCATATCATGGCGAAGCAGCTCCTGGTAAATGAAGTAAGAGATCTCTGAATTTCTGGATGCGGTTTTCTTATTTACATTATGTTACACGCGTACTATTGTTCGTCTTTGTTGTTATCACAACGATTCGACCGCTGTGCCCTCTGGCCTTCATCAGATGTTTGTCGACCCCGATAAACCTCAGAAATTTCGAACGGAAACTGCAAATTTAATGACGGGATGGAGTGTTCTTCTGCAGTTCCCGTCCAGGGAAAACTGCGATAATTGGGTGGTATTAAAATAAAACCTAGACTGGTTTAGACGTGATTGCCCTGGATATGGACAGTAGAATAAGAAAACAAAATACTTCTATTGACTAAATAACGATTCAGTTCGAAATTCCCTTAAGGTTAACAAGATCAACACGTACCTGATGAAGGCCACAACGGCCGAAACTTTATGATAACAACAACAAAGATGGGACAATAGTTCACGTGTAAATAAGAAAGTGATATTAATAATTTATACTTTAGTATAATTATGCTTACACTAGTGATGTTGTAATTGACGCATGTTCTCGTGTATAAGTCGACTTCATGCATTGCGAGACCTTTGAATTTTTTTCGCATGAGCTTTAAAACATTAAAAAAAATTGCTTGCGTACAGTGCAACCAGTGACGGAAAATGCATGATTTCTAAAGTCTTCAAAAAAAAAAAAAAAAATTACCTCTGTGTAGTATGATTGCCTATTATCTGCGTAAAAACAGATGATAACAATTCCCACTACACTCAAGTACATGCGGTCTAGAATAAATATTATTTTCTCGTTATTTTTAGGAACAATTTTCTGGCGGTCGGTCAAAACAACCATTAAATAAAATGTTTCATGCATTGAATCCCTGTAAAAATCACTTGGTATTTTCGCAAGGAATTCATGTACAAATAATGCGACTTAAGATCCATAATCAATTAGCAGTTTATATAGTGAAATAATTAGTATACCTTCCCTGGGTAACATACGGTTATCAGATCTCAACAAATATCTACTTGCAAGTAATATTTAAGTATAGCAGAAGAGTAAAAAAGAAACAAAAATACATTACTAGCGATTGGAACATGCGGATTTCCATTGCAATCATCCCGATCAGGGTCGCCTTCCCAGACACAGGCATGAGCAAGATTCGACCACACTTGGCTGGTATTACAGTGAGTCGACTGTGCAATTTCTCCTTCGAATCCACACTGGTGGGCAACTGTGCAGTCTTGAGGGTCTCTCACCCACTGACCGGCTTGCACAGTCCCACAAATATTCTGTGTGTACGCAACGCCCGCAAAGAAGCAAAGGAGGGTGACAGCGAAATACAGGTTCATTTTGATGATCAAGGCCTGCTTGGCAGGAGGATGCACTTGAATTATATTGTTGCAAAGGCCCACAGTTCTTAAGATCAGAAAGATGGTAGGCTTACAGCGGCACTTTCAGTCCCTTCACTGGTTCTGAGGGCTCAGAGATTTTCTTTTTATAATCATGAAAGAGATATGTTTGCACAAAAATATATTTGCTGACGGTCGGCAGCTTTCCGAATATCCTTGCATTCCTGCAGCACAAGGTCATCAAAGTTGATCTGGCTGGGGACACATCGTGCTGAATCAGGGTAAGAGGTATGTTTATTCGTGAGGCAAAGCAAATATGACGTTCCCTAAGGCCACTGAGGTCCAGCTGACATAGAGTTCGATACAACTTCCTCTTACTGATTTTTACTATTATCGACCGACACAAGTGTGATGTGACTGAGCGCTTCAAGTGTCAAATTTATACTTTGTTGAAACGCATGTCGTGACAGCGAATGCAAACACACGTTCGCTTTGATTTTTGTTCTAAGGTTAAGAAAATAGACTGTATTGATTTTGGAGCCGTTTTTTTTTTCTGGGTTTTACCATTAAGATTTCTTTAGTAATTACTTTGAATATAGTATTGTATATTTTTTTTGTTTTTTGTCAAGATATTTCTTATATTAAACTTATTTTCTCATCCCCCACTAGACAAAAGTACAAAGAAAAGGTGACAAATTCTAGTTTCTTTTCTGCTTTTTATTTGCCGTGTCCCCTCAGGAGGTAGGTGTTCATGGCTCTTCATTACCTCCCGCTCCTTAAACTTAAAATATACAGTTTCTATAGACATTGCAAAATCATTACAAAAGGCAATGCAATTAATGTAGCATGTTTTATGGCTCGGAGACTTTTTGATCTTTCAACTTCTTGCGGTATTGAATTATGGTATATTTTTGTTCAACTCGTGAATTGGTATCGTTTATAAAAGAAGTCAGAATTAAAAGGGGACGTAATCTTGGATTCATTAATTTCCTCTGGATGCAATGAGACAAGCATTGAAAAGAATATATTATTTGCTGCACACGATAACTCTGTGATTCTGTTTGCAGGCAAATCTGGAAAACCCACAATGAATATAAAAATAGAAGAAAGAAGATGAAAAAGAAAATAATAATAATAATAATAATAATAATAATAATAATAATAATAATAATGATAAAAATAATAGAAATGGGTGACGAGAAAGAAGAAAGAAAAAACTAAGAAAGAAGAAGATGAAGAAAAAGGACAAGAAAAAAGAAGAAATAAGATGAAGACAGTAGTAGTAGTAGTAGTAGTAGTAGTAGTAAAAGAAGAAGAAGAAGAAGAAATTTCTTTCGTTTCGATTGTCATATTTTACTTTCTCAATTTGTCTAACACACGAACAATATCGCTGCAAGAAGAAAAAAAAAACGAAATAAGAAAGAAAACGAAGAAGAAAAACGAACAAAAAGTCATGGCAGCCATCTTTATTAAGGCATCAGAAGAAGGAACCAGAGACCCCATCCTTAATTTGGTGACAAGAGATAAACTTCGATGAATGTTCAAAATAAAATAATAAAATAAAATATAAAAACAAATAAACAAATAAACAAATAAATATAAAAATACGTAAGATTAAAAAGGAAGATGGATATGGAAGAAGAACGAAGCGGAGGTAACAGAAAAGTGTAACGAGAAAGAAAACTGATTGAAAAAAAGAGTAATATTGAAAAAGCTCTCCTGGACGAAGAGGTGAAATGTAACTAAGAAGATAGAAATGTCACCGAAGGGAAATACTCCATTTTTGCAATCACTATACAACTGAAGACGCTGCGGAAACAATTCGATAGTCTTAAAACAAATTAAACTATTACACAAATTAAACTATTACACAAATTATTAAAGTATCACTAATAAATTGATTGTACCGATAACAAATGTAACAATTTGCAACGTTTTTCAATTTTTTTTTTGTTGCCTCAGTTGATAAAGATGTTTTTTCCAAAGGCATAATGCATTTTTATTTATTATTCCGACAGATTTTATCACTTAACTTTAATTTTAGTCGAAAGCCATATGTGAATAGACGGTCCGTTTATTTATTAAACAATATATATATATATATATATATATATATATATATATATATATATATATATATATATATATATATATATATATATATATATATATATATGTCAACCACAGACAGACTGTTTCGCTGTTTCACAGCTCATCAGTGTGGCTAGACGTCCGGTTGCCTGTAGCTAGGATCGAAACCCGACTGAATTGGCGTCAGTCGGAACTGTTACCACACGGCAGGGATGAAGGTGAATTTTAGCGTGTTTATTTTTAGATTTAGATATGAGACTCGGGTTCGAATCTGACCAGAAGTAGACTTCCTGATGTTATCGGTCGGGAGGGGACGACCCCCGCGTTGGGCACTTTTGGAAAGTTCCTGAAAACCATACCACGGGTTGTCTCAATACTTGTGAGTGAAATTGGGTAGAGCAAAATTGGGGGACCGTCGATAGATGTGGTAGTACGAAGTCACAAGTCATCGTGACCGAGGATCTGAGTGTGCTGATACTGTAACTAAGGTCTGCTCAGCATAGTTGCAATTGAACAAACACAAATGTGCCTGAGCGAGCGTCTAAATTATGGATTGGTTAGCCACCCTAGCAGACGGGTATCCTCGAATATATATATATATATATATATATATATATATATATATATATATATATATATATGTGTGTGTGTGTGTGTGTGTGTGTGTGTGTGTGTGTGTGTGTGTGTGTGTGTAATGGTAGACGTCACCCAGTGCATCGCGAACAATGTGACAAAAATGTGTTGGAGTCCTATCATGCATGAACCATATGAATCTTTGTATTAGAAATAGGAGTAAATCCTTAGTGTGCTCGAAATGTTGATGCTGGTGTCTAGCAACTTCTAATATGAGGTTTCCGATCCGGGCACAAATGTTAGTTGTGTAAATTTATTTCATCTCTTCCAAATGTAACCTCATCCGTTAACAAGTCGGACGAAACAAACAATGGCTCGGCAATAAACCATCGGCAAAAGTTCTCCCGTGACGAGTGATTAGAAGGTGAAAGGCCCTGCAGACGTTGCGAATGATACGGATACAGGAAATGCTGTTAAAGTACCCTGCATGCGGTACTAATAGAGGTACATGTTAGGGGTACCTGATGTATGCTGATAACGATAGACTGTAGAATATGTTCTTCGTGGTCAGGCGTACAAACGAATCTAGGTCTCCTTCGATCCACAGTTTGTGTTGCGGAGGATCCTGTCTCAGCAACGCGATGTTGAACTGAAACAAAGGTTGGACAACCGTACAGTCTTGTTTCTATTACCATTTGCATGTCCGTATGTAAAATTCATATCTGCCTGCTTCTCAGTTAACTCAAAATTTCACACGTTAAACGTTGAAGAAAGACTAGCCACAAATGTACACGAATGACAAATGTAACCAAGTCTATATGGCAACACCAGCGACATCTATAGTAAACCTTCTTCAAACTTCATAACTCAAAAACGAAGAATTTTCGGACAAATGATTATGTGGACTTTTGTCCTTGTTTTCGTGAAAGGAACCCGCGCACAATGTTTGTAAAATTATTTTTGATACACCCTGTATATATATATATATATATATATATATATATATATATATATATGGAGAGAGAGAGAGATGGATGATGATGAGACAAAGTGGAAAGTCTATAAACGACGGGTTTCCCCGAAAGTCTGTTGGTTTCGGCTTCTTCATGTAAGAATGAAAGACAAAACTTTGTGTAAGGAAAATGCAGTTTTGCCTTTCATTCGGACCTGAAGAAGCCGATAAGAGTAGACATCTCTCTCTCTCTCTCTCTCTCTCACACACACACACACACACGCTCACGCACGCACGCACACAAAAACACATTCCCTCACTTTATCCTTCGACCTACACTGTTTCTGATCTTCATCAAATATGTTCCTGATGTCATCAGTTTCCAAGTAGGCATTTATGCAGATGGCACAACCATTTACTTCTGTTTTAATTTCCAAATCCGACAGACCCGAAAAATAAACCTGGTAAATGCTCTTGAAAAGACCTCCAATCAGCGGTTAACTGGGGCAAGAAATGACTTGTAAATTTTAACACCTTCAAAACAAAACTGCTTTCATTTAATCACCACAAAGAAGCTTTTCTGCCCGCCGATGCTAGAACCTTGAAGAAGAATACACTACGTATTTTCGACCTCACGTTTTTTACATGAGTCTTGTGTAGCATATTTGTTTTATCTGTTAATATTCATTTTATGGCTAATTGTGTTTTGGTTGGTTGGGATGTGATTATTGAGATGGGCACAAATAACCTTCACGGAGAAAATTAACCTACGAGAATGTGGTATATGTGTGGCCAATGTAAGAATTTAATGTTCTTTTAATTTTTGCTATTGGTGAAACAATCTCCCAAAAGACTCGAGAATATATATATATATATATATATATATATATATATATATATATATATATATATATATAAACGATAGGTAGAGAAATACATTCATATATGCATGCAATCTGATAAGCATTCTCTCTGTGCAATACTTGAGAGGTTCCATTTCAGACTAATTTGATTTCAGGAATAACGAATAGAAACACTTGAAACAAAATTACAACTGCTATACCCGCGAGACATATTTCTCAAAATTCTTGCAACTGTCAGCACCAAGTTGCTTCGTATCGCCACTAATTTAGATATGATTCCACATTCTCATCTGTAATCTCGAAAGTTGTTTAACCTCATCTAACAGAACACCCGAGGTTACTTGTCAAATGCTTCTATGACCTGAGCGAAGTTTTCCTATTGTTCTACCCACATCATAGATTTGCTTTGCCGTCCACCTCCATATATATTAGCCTATATCAGATGTTACAATGCAATTCAAAGTTCTCACAAAATAATGTTTGTAAAATATATACTTATATTTATATGGGCATCATATCATGGTAATATCTGGTTACAATACTCATTCATATTTTATTTAAAAGTTGATAACAACGTGCTTCGCTTTTTTTTAAAAATGGATTTCTCTCCAATCAAGGCAGTAAATTCATGAAAACACAATGGGGTTGCAGAGTGTGGGGGAATTAAAAACAGAAACATTAATAATGAGCGGGAAGAGGAGGACATTAGATAGCGATTGACATTGCATTATTTTTTTTTTCAGATTAAAACTGGAAAGCATAGAGTGAGAAGTGTGAGAAAAGAAACTGATATCATAGAATTTACGGTTGCATATAGCCAAATGAAATGTAAATTGATGAGATCTTAACGCCAGTCTCTTAAATTCCAAAAGTCTATCTATCTTTGCGAGGGGCTCATCCGAACAATTGTCATGAAAGTATTTTATATGCAAGACGCAGAGAGGCAACCTTACAGCGATGGGAAAGTGACTGAAACCAAGCTTCCAGGTTAGGACCGATAATATTGCTGATTCTTCTTTCGATTTTATTAAAGAGCTCAAGTGGGCAGGTCAAGATTACACCCCCCCCCAACGACACGGGTGTAGTGGGCTAGCTTTGCGTTTCTTCATTTTCCATTTTTTGTGGAGGGGGACTTTTTACGTTTTTACAAAGGCAAAACGTTAATTTCGCACTCTTTGTAAATGCACGTGTCAGGTTTTAAGGCGTAAGTCTTAAATAAATTTACATTTATAAATAAATCCAAAAGGTATAAGACATTGGCACTTATATTTAACACTGTTGTGGATTCCGAGATGAATCCGATATCAATGAATAACAAACGCCAGGAATGGATAAGGAAATTAAATGCATTAACGTAATAATACAAACTGGTAATACGGGTTAGTAGATCCATGAATGCGGGTTAGTAGCAATAATATATATATGTACAGTCTTGGTATTGAAATATCGCGGTATGACTCCTTACTGTGTCTAGGTGCTCGTGACGGTGACTCTTGTGCTACCCTCCTCTAATACTACTCTCCGGGTATTCACTGGCGGTAGTATATGTATACCTTGGGTGAGTCCATTTATGTAAAAAGGGGAGACACCTTAACAAACACAATAATCAATATGACCGAATATATTAATTTTTCGCTTAACTGTCGTTTGAATAAAACAGTTGAATAATTGGAATTGATAAACTTGAGTCCAGTGCTTCCGTTGGGGAGGAATGAATTCAAAGAAATCCTAATTGTATAAGGAAACATTCGCCATTCATTGATGGAGAATTGGAGCTCCTGTCAGTTGAAATTTATAAAATGTTTCCATTAAAACAATTTTTCAAGAAAATTTGTTTCTCAAGTTCAACAACTGCTACTGCTCAACTGGTTTTTGTTATTTGGTAAGTGTATTTGTGTTTATGCGTCACTAGTCCAAGAGGTTCAAAGAAGAATGATCCTCGCTAAGAATTCATTCCCTGAATGCCATTTTGAATCTTTGATTTGAGAAACCGTTTGTATGCGGTTGACAGTTCAACGAATTTAGCATGACATCCATACGAACAATTTTGATCTGACGATTTCAGAACATGACTCGGGTTCTTAGATCAATGTTTTTGGTTTTGTCGCAACCTAGCACAGTTTATTTTATGTTTAATTACCGAATCTCCAATAGAACGTTTGTCGTAACCGATCCTTACACCGATGTATTTGATGCGTTGGATATTTACTAATTTCCCTAATTGAATTTTTATGATGGATAAAATGTAAGCGCCATCACTGATTCCATTCCATTTCCAGATCGTTTGATTCTGTTTTGAAACTGTTTATCTTGAGTCATTTTTCTTGGAACAGTTAAGAGAGGGTATTGATTTCTTATCCTAAATAATTCTTATCCCAACAATGAATATCTATGTCATCAGCAATAGCACTCCACATTATAATATACTGGCCTCAAGAAGGTAGCAACAACGCTATTTTCTATTAGTAGAGTCTTTTGAGATGTGGTATTGAATGCTTAAATGGTCAAGATTACACCCCGCTACCAAGGTGGTGTAGTGGGCTAGCTTTAGGTTTCTTCACTTTCCATTTTTGTGGGGAGTACTTTTTATAGTACATCTCACTTCAAATCTGTGCTTGTATATGCGCTGGGTATCGTGTAGGAACAGATTAATGAGATTTGGTTTCTAATTTCCTCCTTGTCGTACTTCTGATGATGCTTTAAACACATATACGATATTGTAAACAGATATCGATCCTCTATCAGATCTATACATTCAGTTGAGTCTGAGCTTGGAAAGCTGTTTCAAATCATTAATAAGTCTCTATTGATCTGGTTATAAACTCCAGTGAGGTTAACGTATAAGGTATGCAATTTTCTATTGGACAGGTATGCATTTACCTGGAGTTGTCTGGTGACATATATGCCATCATTACGTACCTTACCAGAACGAAAACCAAATTGGGTTGTGAGGAGTTGACTTTCATAAAACAATGTGAGTCTTGTTAATACAATGTTTATTTGTACCTTCACCATAATATATCTGATTGAGATACCTCTGTAGGTATGAAAGTTTTGGCGATTACATTTTTCCCATAGCGCATTAATTACTGATATAGTCTCCCATTTTGGCAATACGTTTCTCTTTCCAAACTTTCTACATTAAATTGAGAAACTTGTTTTTAAATTTGGTTTGTTATTTTCAAAAGTTCAGCCTTAATGTCAAATGATGCTTTATTATTCTTTAGCTGTTTATATCATTCTTGACTCGCTCATCACTAGCTTTGTTACTGTTTATATTTGGAGATAGGCATTATAGTTATTGGATGTAATTTAAATACAATAACTTCGTTTATTATTTTGTTCACTCCACCTTCAGTGAGAAATTATATTCAGCTTAACTACAATTAATAGTGAATAAAGTGGTAACACAATTATGGTGATCCGTTTGTTCAGTGGGGCCTGAAGTCGACTTATTAAAATATTGTGACGAGATTTTAATCAATTTGGCTTATTTCATTTATTTTATTTACATTAGTCGGACTATTGTCCTCATCTTTGTCGCCATATTTGTCACAACGTTTCGGCCGTTGTACGCTCCGGCCTTCTTCAGGTGGTTGGAATTTCTAACCGAACCCTTTATTTCGATCACTGGGGTAGACTGTTCTAGTTCCACGAGCCATGTTTGATGGATGTCAGTTATCAGTTATCCTGGTAATTTTCCCTCTGAAAGTTCTCCACTGCCTGAACCGGGTATTGAACTCACACTCTTTGGGTCTGTCACTGGATCTAACCAACGCCTTTATCCACTGTACCATGTGTCCTTGTACAGTGGATAAAGGCGTTTCCAACCACCTGAAGAAGGCCGGAGCGTACAACGGCCGAAACGTTGTGACAAATATGGCGACAAAGATGAGGACAATAGTCCGACTAATGTAAATACTGTACATAATACCTCATCTCAGAAATATAGACAGATTCATTTATTTTATTCAAATCTTTGCCTACCTCCAGAACTCTGTGCCAGATAAACTCTAGTCAAGCATAGTATTATATTATCTGTCATATTACTATAGGCTCCTTGGCATTCTATAACCTTCATCAGATTTTCACCCATTGATTTCGTTAAGTTTTCTACTATTTCACGTTTAACATTATTTGCAGCAGCCTTTGTTGCTTCCAAAAGATTTTGCTCTTTTAACGATTGACCAAAAGTTTTCTACTGGATTACTCTCTGTAAAGAAAGAAATTCTATAATTTTGATATCTTTGAAATATTTTTTGTCGAGGTGAGAGATGGTTTTCTTTGCAGAATGAGGGGGAGAATTTTATTCCGTGAATATAATCATCAGCTTAAACCTTTGGTTTGTGAATTCTACCCGTCTGAAATAACTTGTCCATGAATTTAGAGTATATCTCCGTATTGACCTTCGGCCATTATCATCAACTTTAAAGGGATTTATATTTTTACTGTCTACAATACTAGACCAAAATATTTACTCCACCTCCCTTTCGTTTTCTTCTAAGTTGTTCTGCTTAACTAAAGTGTGTTCCAATAACTTGAACCGATCTTAAATGTGAATTAAGTTTAAGCGTCTAATGACTTTTTCTTTTTTCTTTGAGATCTGGCGGACATCTGGCTGGTATTATTTTTCACACATAATTGCCATGACTTAAATAACATAATCCAATAGAGAAATAAATAAATTTTCACCAATAACACTGATTTATTTACAGCTAACTTTGATCCGTCTTAATGAAATACTCTAATATATAATCCGTTTTAATGAAACACCCTTTATTTTCATGAAGGTTCCATCTTCGTGTTTAGACATAAAGTTAATCCAATAAAATCTTTCACTACTAAACCTTACTGTTATTAAATAATTCACGTGTTCATTCGCCCAGCTGGCATATTTCTCAATGTGATGCTTACTTAAAAGTAATTTTCCTTTGCAACAGCAGCTTCTTCAAATATTTTTGCAAGTCAATTTATTTTTACTATTACATTTCAATTTTTATAAACTTTCTTTTACGACATTCTTCAACTGATTTTTTCTTTCCTTTTGTATATCTTGGCAAGAATTTCATATTCTTTTTTTTATTGCTCTGTGACCTCTGTTGTATTGGTTAGCAATTTCAATTATTGTGTCCACCATCAATAAAGATGTTCTTTATCTCATGTGGCTATATCATTCTTACAGCCTAAACTTTATACATCACAAATTAAAATATTATTATCAATAAGCGTGTTATTTTATGTATTTACTTATAATATGATAAATAACACTTGTATCATAAAATCTTACACCACAAAATTAGTTATTTTCAATACTACTAATGAAAGCAGTTTTATAAACTTGAAAATTATATGGTATATTTATCATATATTTCCTGAAAAATTGACTAGCATCGGTTAGATAATTGAAGACATTATTGTATCTTTCTTTATATGTTGTGATTATGACAGGGCTAAATAGATTAGTCAAAGTATAACTTTATTCTGTTGCATAAAGAATGTTCTATACATACTAAATAACATTCTGTCAAATACAGAGTACATATTCTTATTCGAATATTTTCAAAAGCGCGTTTTTGATCATTACATTTTATAATTTGGCGTTAGGTCTTGTTATTTTTATAACTACTCAGCCATGATACAGTTCAGGCTTTACTTACATTTTTTACATTATTCGTAAGAGGCATGGCACGTAGAACTAGAACAATCTATCCCCGTGGACGAAATAATGGGTTCAGTTCGAAATTCCAAACACCTGAAGAAGGCGGGAGCATACAACGGCCGAAACGTTGTGAATATGGCAATGAAGATGAGAATAACAGTCCGAAAAATGTAAATAATGTAAGTAATCATAATACATCGTCTCAGAGATATAGACAGATATTGAAGAAAAATTCCAATCACTTGAAGAACGCTGGACCATACAACGGCCGAAACGTTGAGAATATGGCAATGAATTTGAGGATAACAGTCCGAATAATGTAAATAATGTAGATAATCATAATACCTCATCTCAGAGATAGAGACAGTTCAGATTTTGTTTTGAAAAGCTTAATTTTGTTTTGATAAATCATTGGTTTTCCATTCCCATACACGTTAGAATGTTAAACAAACATTAGCCACGACGGAGACTGAATCAGTTATCAGTTTTACAAAAGTATTGCAAAAAAAAATCTCGGCCTTTTTTGGAAGGGTTTATTTTTCGCATTCCATGAGGACACTGTCATCAGTGAAGTATTTGAAAATCCGTTCTTGCTCTTTGATCTGATGAAATTGTTTGTTCGAAAATTCTAATCAAAACAAAAATGTTTTAAAAGATTTTTGTGCCAATCGAACAGCGGACACCGAATGCGCTCAATAACTACAGAAATTCTGATTCCTTTAAAGAAAAAAGGGATTTATTGCGAGGCTTATCAGTAAACATCAAGAACGTCGTCTATACTTCAGTGAGTCAACAAATTCATAACACTCTATTTGCGTCTTCGCCCCTTCATGGCTTACTGAGTATTAGCAAAATGTAAATTCATTTTAATTGTTGAAATTGTTTTTATTTTAAAACTGTTTTTGTTGTTGTTGTTTCAAAGAATTACACGTGGAATTGGGAAAATAACTTCGATACACACTTAAAAAATATAATTATAGAAAAATGAAATTGAAAATAAGAAATGGATGAATATTTGGGGGAAAGCATTTTAGAAATCTGAACGATGAAAGTGGCAACATTAACCTTTGAAATCCCAATTCTGTTCTGTCAAATTCATTGTGCGTTCAATCACTACGTCGGGTAGTACAGGCTTAGACGCTGGAGAAGCAGGGCCAGCGGTTAGTGAGCAGTAGTAAAAAGTGTATAAGATGGGATATACCTAAACATGGAAAGCGGGGAAAGATTAATATACTCCTGTAGATTAAATGAAGATTTAGTAACGTGGATTAATAGACACCTGAAGATATACACCTAACCTGGTGAAAACATTTGATCACGACAGGTTATGTCCTTTCACCAAGAAACTAACTCAAGTCCTCTTTGCATAGGTGGTGAAAAAAAACAAAAAACACTGGTGTGCCCTGTGAGTGTCGAACAAACACAAATGTGACTGAGCAGGAGTTAGTAAAAAGGACTGATTAGGCACCCGGGAAGACGGGTATGCTCAGAAACGAATAAACAGCCATTATTATATACGTATATATTAAGATAATGAGATAAATTTTGTTCGGATACTATTATACAGGGTGCGATGGGCAAATTGTAGCCATTTTATATTTTTAATATCGCGCATTCATTTTGTTTTTTATTTTCTCGTCTGAACACTATAGTAGAGTCGGTTTGGCACCGTCTATGAGAAAAAGAGCACCATGACACAATTCACTCCGCCAGAAATTTGGAAACGGCATGCTGTACTGCCTGGCATCGCGCCGGAAGCTCCAATACGAACATTTCAGAGTGTTCGGGTGTCAATCTAAGGAGAGTGTAGAGGATTCGGCAAGAGACGGATATGTCTAATGGTGATTACGAATGAACGGAAGCTTGGAAAACTGGATGTGGTCGTTCTGATAGGAAAAGAATTCCTGAATATGTAGTTGAGATCCAGGCCATGATTGACAATGATTCCCCCCTCCACCAAGTCAATCAGATCCATAGGCAGACACAGCAATATCTGAGTATCTTATCAGGCAGGTAGTGCATGAAGACATTCGGTATTTCTCATACAAGACGAGAATGGAACGTTTTTTTATCCGGAGCTATGGCGGACAAGTGGAAAGACCTCGCTAGGAAGTTTTTGAACAAGCTCACGCATCTCCTCCATCCGGACATGCACTGTTTTTTTCTCAGACAAGAAAATATTTTGCCATGAAAAGATGATGAACACACACACACACACACACATGCACACACACACACACACACACACACACACACACACACACACACAAAACAAAACAAAAAACATTTGCTTGCTGCCCTCCAAGGATGTACCGAGGGTGATGAAAATCAAATTTCAGGCCAACATCACGGTGGTTGGAGTGATTTATTCATCTTCTCAAAGTGTCTCGGACTCAACACAACGGCCTACATCAAGTGCCTTGAGTAGATAGTTTTGCCCTGGGTCAAGAGTATGTATGCTGGAAGAACCTATGTCTGGCCACAGGACTCTGAACCATGCCAAACAGGCAGAAGAAGGTAGTCTTGTAAGTCGGAAATTTTCTTCGGCCGCTTCACCCCTTAAAACTGGCCATCTTACTGCCCAAACTTCAGCCCCCTTGATTATTATGTGTGGAGTGCATTTGAGAGAGAAACCAAGAAAACTCCTAATGAACACCAAACATGAACTAAAGGCAAGAATTATGGCCGCATTCAGCAACTTAAACAAGGAAACTATCCAGAAAGTTTGCAGGAGATTCCGAAGTCGTTTGGAGGTCGTAGTTGAAGCGAATGGCGATTTTATTGAATAAATTTACTCTTTAGTATTTTAAAATATTTTTGTCTAATTTTGATAAATATATCTGTTAAAATGAGATGTCAGTGTCATTTGCATTTTTGCATCATTTAGACGACTATCTATCATTCGCACTATGCATGTGTATGTATATATATATATATATATATATATATATATAATTATTTGTTCGAAAATTATAACATAAATATGTTATAAAATCACTACAAATATAGCCATTTTGTTTCAACACTTCTGGCGTCTTATCAAGGGATGGTGTTGAATTTAACACCATCAATGGATAAGACACCAGAAGTGTTTCAACAAAATGGCTATTTTTGTATTTATGTTATAATTTTCGAATGAATAATTGTATTTGCTCTACTTTGTATTGAGCACTCTTTTAAGAATAGTATTTGTTGGTTATTGGAATTTATTCCGTATACACCAATCCTATACTTTTGTATATATATATATATATATATATATATATATATATATATATATATATATATATATATATATATATATATATATATATATATCTGTAAGTGTGTATGCATGGATATTCATGAATATGTGCATATTTATATATATGTATATTGAAAGTAGTCGTCACACGTCATCATGACCGAAACTTTAAACGTACTAGCCCTGTTCAGAGTGTTGATTAAGTCAGATTATGCGTTCTCGCCAAGAAACTCTAAGCAAGGGCCGCTCAGCATAGTTGCAATATGAACTACAGGTCTGGCTCTCTGGGTTTTGCATAAAAATATATGTGCCTGAGCAGGCGCTTGCCACAGGGATTGGCTGGTCCCCCTAGCTGACGGATGTGTTCGGAAAGGAATAGTCGTCTATTTTTATTATTATTATCATTATTATTATTGTTTTTATTTCCTTTGATTTCTAGCGTGTACACATTTCTTTCCGTTTCCCGCCCAGAGACCTAAGGTTAGAAATGGGATCATGACACTTTGCACTGACAAAAAAAAAGAAATATTTTTAAATGGATAATGCTGTTCCTAATGTGTGGGCTGTACTTGTGAGAACAATTTTTTGTATTTCTTTGAGACATGGACTTCCAGGAATCCCTTCAATTAGTGTACTGGAATCTCTTCCTACCAATCTTAGGGCTCCAACTACAACGGGGATTGTTGATGTTCCCATGTGCCACATCATCATTATTATTATTATTATTATTATTATTATTGCTGCTGCTGCTGCTTTAATAATATTCTTACTATATATATACATACATCTTTAAAACTGTAGTCATGAAGTTAGAGTTTTGGTAATTCATTTTTGATTAGATAATAACCACAAAATCAATGAATGGTGAAAATAGTTTACTTATTTCGCTATTTTTAAACTATCATTTTAAGATACGAATTAATCTTATAGAAATAGGAAAGCGCTTACAATCAAAATCATTCCTCTATCTTAAAATCCGAAAAGTGAATGAGACAATAAAACAAAAAAATATCTTTGTTCGAAATGTATTTTGAACGCAATTCACTTTTGAAGAATCCAATCATTTTTTGAATGGCGATGTCACACAGTTTTCATCATTTTACATTAAGTCTTTTCTTTTCTCTTCTTTGTAAAGAGACATTACAAAATCGAGAAAATCACTTGTGAAGTGTAACACTCAGTAAACAACAAAAAGGACAATAGACACACGGAAAAATAAGACACTCTAATATATATATATATAAAGATTACTAAATTGTTTATTGAGTCATTAGTTACGAATTCCTTAAGAAAAATACCAAAGAAGTGGTTGTCTTTTTTAAGAGAGAATCCGAAGAGATTTTCACAGCATTTTCGACGTCTCACAAGGCTTGGTAATCAGCAGTCGAACTTTATAACTTTTTAATCACTACGGAAATAAAAAAAATAGAACCAGAATGAAATAATTTCATATATAAGAAAATG
>OZ038480.1:26271982-26299482 GCA_964036315.1 Acanthosepion esculentum
TTGGATGTGCAGGTGGTGTAATGTATAATAGCTCGGAGTTATTAATCGAAGAGCCGAGTTCTAATTTCAGTTGGATTCGTTATATTCACTTACGAGCAAATAATTTTGGGAAAGTTATGAATTCTTCCCCCGGTTATGGGTTAATTAGTAAGATTTCTATCACTAAACCATAATTATCGCCAAAAATAAAATTGTCTTCAAAATATTTGGCTTTCAGCATTAAATAACCCATATCGGTATTGATATACCGCTAAACAAAAACCAACGAAATCTCTACTTCGAGTGGCTCTTGTGTTTTGTATTGGGTGAAGTTTCTTAAAAATGAACTAATAATTAACCATATTACCCAGGAAAAATCTCGAATGATCTTGAATTTCAAATTGTTCAAAAAAAAGTATGAATCACATTCGAAACATCAGTAAAAGATATTTCATTTTGACGTGCCTCTACTGTTATGTTATAAATATCTATGTTATAAATATCTACACGCCTTAGATGCAGACAGATTTTTAAAGTTTAGTTAGTGCGTTTAGTATTGTTAATTGCAAAGTAGAGGTTCTTCCTTAAACAATAGTCCAAGTTATTCGGGAAAATCTATGAAAAATACTGTTTCAAATCTCGTACTAATCCCTCGTATGGATGTCGAAAATACACTTGGCTCCTCCCTAAATTTGACGAAAAGCAAAATCTATGATTTCCCTTAAATAGTATGGGTCGAGCTATTTTGAAGAAAAAGTTTGAACTAGGTATCAAGTCGTGCAGGTTTAGCCTAAGAAATCACGGTCTGAGTTAAAGTACTGGATCAGTCTGATCATCGGAATCAAACTCGTATGTAAATGTGAGCTGTTAATTCTTCTTCGTTAAATGTCTTCTGTGAGAGTTCTTTTAGTTTCCTCATTGAAATCACCACTACACAGGGACCTATAGTTTAACGCTTTAAGCAATCATCACGCATTCTTTTGACTTCTACGTCTCTAATGTTTATTCTTATATCTCACCCCGATCTCTCTCTCTCTCTCTCTCTCTCTCTCTCTCTATATATATATATATATATATATATATATATATATATATATATATATATATATATATATATATATATATATATATATATATATATATATATATATATATATATATATATATATATATATATATATATATATATATATATATATATATATATATATATATATATATATATATATATATATATATATATATATTTTAATTAAGCATTACTTTTCAAGTACGAATTAAGTTCTCCGACCCGCTGGCGTATTTCGTATAGAAAAAAAAACGTTAAAATTTCCTTCCTTTCTGCTGTGAGACGATGGGCTAGGTGTAAGATATCTGACTGATATCAAGTCGGTCTGGTTTCGATCCCGTCTAAGCACACTGAGGAACTGTGATACAAGGAATCATCCTGTGGATGACACTATATATGTGGGGTGCATATACATGTATATAATAAATTTATCGACACATACACGTAGTAAACATTTAATTAACGAAAACATTTTAACAAGTCTCAACTATACCTGCACATGGTGACTTAAATTGACAGAGTTAATTCAAACATACCCAACATTGACACATGCGCTTATAAAGGCACACAGAAAATAAACCAGATACCCTTCAAGCCCCCAGCTTATTTATTTGAATGATTTCAGAGAGCAGAGAGAAAAACCTTTCCTGAAACGCATTTGCTCACAGTTTTATGCATTATCCAATTTTTAAAATGAACGCGGGCACGCACTCAATAGGCAAACACCCGACATCGTCATGTTTTTCATAAATATTTAGAGAATTGAAACGAACTAACTGAAGCTTACTGATTTTTGCCAAACCTCATTCTCCCTTTCGCCACTCAGGCTGGCCAGGTAGGTAGCCCGCTGCATCCGGTTGTCATTTTTACCTGTGCTATGTTCTGTGAGTACCAAATTCTCCAAGCCCTCCTTCCGGATGTTGTGTCCAAGTAATTTCAGCTTTCACTTTCTTATTCTAAATGTATTTCTAGTTTGATTTCGTATTTTCTTCTTGTTTAAGCGCTCCGCTCGTAGTATCCTTTATATCTTTTCGTAGAACTACGTCTTTATTGCCTCAAAATTTGTTAGTAGATTAGGGCAAACGCGAATTGCAGGAAATATTGTCCCCGGAGCACCGTCTTTGTCTAAATTTGAACGTTGAGAGAAGAAAACTCACATTAGTCGAGGATCGATTCTTTCTATTTCTCTGTAATGGACATACGTTTGAAAGATATACTGTGACGCCTCTACAGAAGATAATGGAGTATATAGATTTACAGAAAACATTCGCGTGTGTGGGCTTTGATGCGAATGTGTGACATGAATAAGAGGCAGTTTTCCCTTTTTATTTATCACACATTTTCTTATGTGTATATATATATATATATATATATATATATATATATATATATATATATATATATATATATATATACCATCGGCAAATGGATATATATATATATATATATATATGTGTGTGTGTGTGTGTGTGTGTGTGTGTGTGTGTGTGTGTGTGTGTGTGTGTGTGTGTGTGTGTGTATTTAGGCAGCAATCCTTCTTTCATGCACATTTCTTTAAAAACGACTGACAAGGTGCTTTTATTTAGTCTTTTATACAATTTCTCATGCGATCTAATAATGTTTTTCTTTTCGGATGATAAATTATATAAAAACAGTCTGAATGTTCTTTTTATCCGAGCTCTTTCGGCTATACATTTAGCCATTTTCAAGGATTATATTTTAACTGTTATAATTAAAAATAGTTTGTTATATAAAATGTTTCATTTTTTTGTTTCAAAACACGGTCAAGATATTATGTCCATGTTCAAAGTTATTATTATTAAGTGTTGTTTTGCTTGTTTTTATTAATAAGGCTTCCATTATCTTTAGCCTTTTTTTTGCTTAGGGATGATGCTATTATATTAGTGTTGTCGACAAGTATGTTCCGCATAGTGTCCGGTAGATCTCCATGAATATTTAAATGAGATCTAATTGAGCAATTGTCAGAAAGGTGTAGAGTTAGTCTGCGTGTTAAACATGTTGTAGTGTGGCCTATATAATTATTTCCGTCCTGCCCTTCACGGACAACCTCCGTCGACGCCAAGTCTGACCGGCAGCGTCAACCTTTGCTCGTACTTCAGACCAATTTTTCTCCAGCTGGAGGTCGGGTCCAAACCACACTCCAAGAATGCGGACAGGATCGTCCGTCCAACTGAAGGGCCAAGGAAGATCGGTCACCTTCCAGGCACCTAACTGCAAGCCGGACGACTTATCGCGGTTAATCTTGGCCCCCGTCACTTTCTCGTACCGGTCAAGCGCCCTCTGTACCGCCTCGATGTATCGACACGAAAGCAGATACGTCATTGGCGTACGCAGAAACCTTGGCTCGATCCCTTCCGCGTATGACCGGACTGCACGCCTCGTCTTTCAGCCGGCGAAGGAGAGGCTCCAACGCCAAAGCATAAAGTAGAAGCGACAGTGAACAACCCTGATGAACCGACCTAGACAGAACAAAAGCGCTCGACAGCTTCCCGTTCACCTGTATCACAGCACTGGGGGAGCGATACAGGAGGCTAATCCAGCGGCAGAAGTCAGGTGCGAATCCGACGGCTTGCAGGACAGCAGCAAGGTAGCGATGGTCAACCCTATCAAATGCCTTGGACTGATCCAAATTGATCAGCGCGGCCTCGTCGTCGTCTTTTACACCCTCTATGATCGAGCGGATCAGATGCAGGTTGCTTTGAATTGTTCGGCCCCTCACAGAACAAGGCTGCTCCGGACCCAACGGAGACTCGGCAACTGACTGCAAACGCTCCTGCAGGATCTTGGCCCAAATCTTTAATTCTGTGTTTAGCAGTGTATGGGCCTGTAATAATCTAGTCCCCCCAACATCCATGCCCTTTTTCAGCAGCGTTATTAATCAGTGTTTGGTTTATATTTTTTAATTCATTAAAGAAAAGCGTGCGAGAGGATGAGTTCTCGTGAGGAAATTCTTAATAACACCTATTTTATATCTAAGAGGGCATTCACTACAGAAATTAAGATGACAAGAGCAATGACCACTAGATGTTGGATGTTATAAGTTTATTAACATATTTCTTTAGAGGTTCAGTAGTGTTCTTATTCACTTTAGTAAATTTAGTACGATCATCAATAAGATGCTGAAGTTTTTTGTGATAATACAATTTATCCAAAATTATGTAAATATTGGATTTATCCGCTTTTATGATGACTATATTAGGGTTGTTTTTTTAATTCTGTAGCAGCAATTTTGAGTTTTGTTGGAATGTTCTTGCTTCTATTACGTGGAATAAAATCTTTTAGACCTTCTACCTTGAGAAGATCTTTGAGGTTTGGAAGGAGTATTATCCATTTGTCCTTTTCCAGTTGACATAATGATTGATGTAAGATTTCAATTTCAGTCTTCTTTTTGAGAAGGTCGAATTTAGGTTGGAGATGGCAATTAGGTCCTAGATTTAAAAATTTCTTTTCATCATCCGTTAATATGTGAGTTGATATGATTATGTATTTATCATGGTTGTTGGGAAGTAGAATATTTCCTTGGTATAAGTTGCACAGCTTTTTTGTAATTATTTGTCGCTGGTCAAGTTCATCCTTATTAATACTGATACTGATGTGGTATTGTGCTTCATTATATTCAGTTTCGGTTAAAGTGATTTTTAGTACTGCAATGTTTTTGGATTTCATTATTTATATGTTGAGTTTCGTTCTTAGGTTTCGATATTTGTCGTAAAACAATATTTTTTCTGAAAGTTATAGATATATATATCATAGACACATCAATGTAAAGTTTTACCCATTCCACTCATATACACACTAATATATATATATATATATGTATATATATATATATATATATATATATGAAGAAATATAGTCTTAAAGTGTGCTATATTTATGGGATAAAATGCTCAATATCAGAGATAGAGCGTGTGTAAATATAAAAATGAACATAGTGCAATCGTCAGCCAACTCTTGTTGCCTGACGATTGCATTTAGCATGAAACAGATTGTCGCCTCTAAGTGTTGACTTCTATGTTCACTTTATATATATATATATATATATATATATATATATATATATATATATATATACATACATATATATATATATATATATATATATACAATTTTGTACAAACGCACACACAAACACACACATACATATATATATATATATGTGTATGTGTGTGTGTACTTGTGCCATCCTATATATATATTTATTAAAGTGTTAAACTGAATAAGGTACATGAAGAGACCATTGAAGATTATATCCTATTTTTTACAAGTGCTTGTGCCTTTATAAGCGGTGTAAAGGTTTTGTGTCTGTGTTATCTCGCATGATTGTGTGACTTTTGGGCGAATCCAGGTTCCTATTGTCGAACAAATAGACATCTGACATTTTCCATTGAAATCGCAAATCTCTTTCTTTCTTCTGATTATTTACCCTATTTCTGATCTTCACAGAACTCTGATGCACAGAAGAGACTCTTCTACGATATAAAACCGGTTTTGCAGAGATGATTAATTATCTTTACGTAATATTTCAATCGAGTACAAAGCGGAGAAATATCTTTTGCACAAGATTCTTAGATAGTGCATTGAAATCCAGACTATTCTATATAAGTTACGCATTTATTGAGTTCGTAAAAATGCGTAGGACGTTCTTAGTGAAGAAGATTCGAGAATCAATTTTCTTAAAGTTATAAAAATGAATAGATATATTTTTCTTAATACTATAAAATAATTACTAAGAATATCACCATATGAAAGGATATATCTATAGAGAATAGCAGACGAAAGGATATAAATATGGAGACCAGCAGATCTAAAGATATATCTTAGGGATCACCTCACTATAGAAGCCAGCAGATGTGAGGATAAATCTATAGAGACAACAATATGTAAGGATATATATATAATGATTATCAGACGTAAAGATATATGTATAGAGAACGCCAGACGTAATGATATATTTATACAGACCACCATACATAAGGATATATCTAGAGACCACATGACATAAGTGGTAGAGACAACCAGAGGTAAGAATATATCTACTGAGTTCACCATACGTAAGGATATATCTATAGAGACCACCAGTAATAAGAATATATCTAGAGAGACTACAAGACGTATAGATATATCAATAGAGACCACCTGGTGTAAGAATACATCTATAGAGACCTCCATACGTAATAGAGAAAACCATACGTAAGAATTTATCTATAGAGACCACCATACGTAATAGAGAAAACCAGAGGTAAGAATATATCTATAGAGACCACCACACGTAATAGAGAAAACCAGAGGTAAGATTATATCTATAGAGACCACCATACTGAATAGAGACAACCAGACGTAAGATAATATCTATAGAGACCACGATACGTAATAGAGAAAACCAGACGTAAGAATATATCTATAGAGTCCACCATACGTAAGGATATATCTATAGAGACCACCATACGTAATAGAGAAAACCAGACGTAAGAATACATCTATAGAGACCACCACACAGAATAGAGACAACCAGAGGTAAGAATATATCTATAGAGTCCACCATATGTAAGGATATATCTATAGAGACCACCAGTAATAAGAATATATATAGAGAGACTAAAAGACGTAAAGATATATCAATAGAGACCACCTGATGTGAGAATACATCTATAGAGACCACCATACGTAATAGAGAAAACCAGAGGTAAGAATATACCTATAGAGACCACCACACGTAATATGAGAAAACCAAAGGTAAGAATATATATATAGAGACCATCACACTTAATAGAGAAAACCAGACGTAAGAATATATCTATAGAGACCACCATACGTAATAGGGAAAATCAGAGGTAAGAATATATCTATAGAGACCACCATACATAATAGAGAAAACCAGAGATAAGAAGATATCAATAGAGACCACCATATGTAATAGAGAAAACTAGAGAAGAAGATATCTATAGAGACCACCATACGTAATAGAGAAAACCAGAGGTAAGAATATATCTATAGAGACCACCATACGTAATATGGAAAACCAGAGGTAAGAATATATCTATAGAGACCACCATACGTAATAAAGAAAACCAGAAGTAAGAGTTTATCTATAGAGACCACCATACGTAAGAGTGAAAACCAAAGGTAATAATATATCTATAGAGACCACCATACGTAATAGAGAAAACCAGAGGTAAGAATATACCTATAGAGACCACCACACGTAATAGAGAAAACCAGAGGTAAGAATATATATAGAGAGACCAGCACACTTAATAGAGAAAACCAGACGTAAGAATATATCTATAGAGACCATCAGACGTAATACAGAAAACCAGAGGTAAGAATATATCTATAGAGACCACCATACAGAACAGAGAATACCAGAGGAAAGAATATATCTATAGAGACCACCATACGTAATATGGAAACCAGAGGTAAGAAGATATCAATAGAGACCACCATATGTAATAGAGAAAACTAGAGAAGATATCTATAGAGACCACCATACGTAATAGGGAAAATCAGAGGTAAGAATATATCTCTAGAGACCACTATACGTAAGGATATGTCTATAGAGTCCATCAGTCATAAGAATATATCTATAGAGACCAACAGTGATAAGGACATATCTAGAGACCACAAGACGTAATGATATATTAACTGAGACTACCTGGTGTAAATATATATATATAGAGATCACCAAACGTAATGATATACTTATAGAGATCACCATATATAAAAATATATCTAGAGTTCACCTGATGTGAGACTTTATATAGAGACAGACCACCATATGTAAGGATATATCTATAGAAACTACCATACATAAGGATATGCCTATAGAGACCACCAGACATAAGGACATATCTATGGAGACCACAATGCTTAAGGATATAGTTATGGATACCACCAGACCTAAGGATACATCTATAGAGATCACCAGGCCAAAGGATATATCTATAGAGACCACCAGAGATAAGCATATATCTATGGAAATCGCAAGGCTTAAGGATATATCTATGGTGCCCACCAGACGTAAGGATATATCTATAGAGAGCACCAGTATTAATGATATATCTAGAGACCACCTGGCGTAAGGATATATCTAAAAAGACTACCAGATGTAAGGATATATCTATAGAGACCACTATAGGTAAGGATATGTCTATAGAGACCACCAGGCCTAAGGATATATCTATAGAGACCACTAGATATAAGGATATATCTAGAGAGACGCCATACATAATGATATACTAAGAGACCACCTTACGTAAGGATATATCTATAGAGACTACCAGATGTAAAGGATATATCTACTGACCACCATAGGTAAGGATATATTGATAGAAACCACTAGACGTAATGATATATCTATACGGACATTTATACCAAAAATAAATTTAATTTCAGTCGATAGAAATAAATTTCACTTGACAGGAAAAATGCTATTTACTGAAATTAAAAATGTTACTTTCGTTTCTTAAAATGTTACTATAGATATATTCTTAAGTATGGTGATGCATTGGCTCTGCTATTATTTTCCCCTGTGGCTTATATCCTAACACATGCTCCTATCGCTACCCCTCGACATAACTTCACTTATAAGATACAATTTCTAGAAATTGAATAGAAATATAAACTCTAGACAACCATTTATTTTAAATTAGTTTTTCGAACTTACCGCAGCTGCTAGTCTGTTAGATCGACTTTCTAGCAACAATGCTTACGTTAATATATAATATTTTCAATATGTTAAAAATAAGGAAGACATCTTCCATGAGTTCAATCCTCACTGAAGAACCCCTGTGAAACGTCCATTGGAAGAAAAAAAAAACTTCTTTATATGCCATACCTTTTATGATTTTGATTATGACCCTTCACGACTTCCTGTCTTTAATTGCTCTAAATAACTGAATTTTTACATTTCTTCTTAGTTATGCCATGTTTTTACTTAAATTCATTAAGTAGGATATTCATTGTTTCCTCTCTTTCAGTTTAGTTCACTATGTTCTGCAAGTCCTAAATTCACTATACCCTCTTTCCACATTATGTGTACCACGAAGTTCAACCGTTTCTTTTCTGATTTTAATGATCACAAGTTATTGGCTTTCTTTTAAGTTAATAGAAGACTTTTCCTCCGTCAAGGTAGCATTTGAACAAGATGTCGTACGCACTCCAAGAAGAAGACACTCACTGTCAGTAAGGCAATAGTAACACTCGCTTTACAATATATGGCTTCTAGTGTTACGGGCGTATGAAACCGGCCGTAATTCTGGAGTTATGCTATAGGGGAGCCGATCATAATCCCGAATCTTGAAATCACGAATGTTGAAATCCTGAAATTTAAAATCCCGAAATTTGAAATCCCGAATTTATAAAATCCTGAAAGATCAGAACCCGAAATTTAAATCCTGAAAGATCAGAATCCCGAAATTTAAATCTTGAAAGATCAGAACCCGAAATTTAAATCCTGAAAGATCAGAATCCCGAAATTTAAATCTTGAAAGATCAGAATCCAGAAATTTAAATCCTGAAAGATCAGAATCCAGAAATTTAAATCCTGAAAGATCAGAATCCCGAAATTTAAATCTTGAAAGATCAGAATCCCGAAATTTAAGTTCCGAAAGATCAAAATCTCGAAATTTAAATCTTGAAAGATCAGAATCCAGAAATTTAAATCCTGAAAGATCAGAATCCCGAAATTTAAATCTTGAAAGATCAGAATCCCGAAATTTAAGTCCCGAAAGATCAAAATCTCGAAATTTAAATCTTGAAAGATCAGAATCCAGAAATTTAAATCTTGAAAGATCAGAATCCTGAAATTTAAATCTTGAAAGATCAGAATCCCGAAACTTAAATCCTGAAAGATCAGAATCCCGAAATTTAAATCCTGAAAGATCAGAATCCCGAAATTTAAAATATCGAAAGAAAATATATTTACAAAATAGCGTTTAGAGAGTGTTTATACATTTGAAACATTCAAAATTCATTAAAAAAATATAAAGCCAGAATACGGCATAGACGATGGGAAAATTTTGTAGACAATAATCATGTCTGTGTTTATCGCATTATTGGAGAGTTTCAAAAAGAGCAGTGGAATGTAGAAGACGAATATAAAGGCATTCTCCGTGGAGAGTTTTGTTCAAAAAGAAAACAAATGTATGTTTTATCGTGAAGAAAGGCTTAAAAATATAGTTAAAAATCGTGAAAACCGACCAGATCTTATAGATTATCTCAGAGCATTTGCTCATGATTTTACATTATAAATTATTCATATATTCTGGTGTTATGTTTTTTAATGAATTTTGAATGTTTTAAATGTATAAAAACTATTTAAACGCTATTTTGTAAATTTTAGAAGTAAAGGTATATACAATTTTTTTTTGTTCAAATTCTACCAGTGATTATTTTGGGGCATTCTGATCTTTCAGTATTCAAATTTCAGGATTCTGATCTTTCAAGATTTAAATTTCTGGATTCTGATCTTTCAAGATTTAAATTTCGAGATTTTGATCTTTCGGGACTTAAATTTCGGGATTCTGATCTTTCAAGATTTAAATTTCGGGATTCTGATCTTTCAGGATTTAAATTTCGGGATTCTGATCTTTCAGGATTTAAATTTCGGGTTCTGATCTTTCAGGATTTAAATTTCGGGATTCTGATCTTTCAAGATTTAAATTTCGGGATTCTGATCTTTCAGGATTTAAATTTCGGGTTCTGATCTTTCAAGATTTAAATTTCTGGATTCTGATCTTTCAGGATTTAAATTTCTGGATTCTGATCTTTCAGGATTTAAATTTCGGGATTCTGATCTTTCAGGATTTAAATTTCGGGTTCTGCTCTTTCAAGATTTAAATTTCTGGATTCTGATCTTTCAGGATTTAAATTTCTGGATTCTGATCTTTCAGGATTTAAATTTCGGGATTCTGATCTTTCAGGATTTAAATTTCGGGTTCTGCTCTTTCAAGAGTTAAATTTCGGGATTCTGATCTTTCAGGATTTAAATTTCAGGATTCTGATCTTTCAGGGTTTTAAATTTTTGGATTTTGATCTTTCGAGATTTTGATTCATTCGGGATTTCGAATTTCGAGATTTTAAATTTCAGGATTTCGATATTCGGGATTTTATAATTCGGGATTATAACCAAATCCATGCTATAGCTAGCTGCATCGCTTGAGCTCCTTAAAATTAACAAATCCTGAGAAACAACGACGTCCAGTTTGTCAGTTGCGATCAGACGATGAAAATGATTTAATAGGAAAATATCAAACGCCGGCTGAGCGATAAGCGTTAGGAGTCATGAAAACATTTCCACCAAATGAATCCATGAAAAGTGACCCGCCTTTTCTGCAGGGTGACAGAAAACGTTTCGCAACAACGATCTCTACCTGCCGGCTTTTAATTCTAATTTCCCGCGAGAAATTATATGGCCCTGGTTTTCAAACTATGGTTGCCCAGCTGTACGCTTTCATTTCGTGATTTGTGGGGAGTTTGGGGTTGAGTTGTTCCTCTCATTGCATCGTGCAAAGTTGTTTAGACTTTCTGTTTTATTGACGAGTCAATGGTTTTGTTGATTGATGATTTTCTAAGCGTAGCTTAGATGTGGCACAAGGCCGAAAGTATGAGGCACCCAGTGAGGATCGAAGACACTACTCAGACGTAACTGTTCTAGTGAGACAAGCTTGTTAACCATTACACTACGTTGAGGTTCCCCGATCGTTTTTTTTTACTGCATTCATGAAGTAGATATTTTTCTGTTTTTTTTATATTTTTATTTTACGTTGCCTCGCTCTGTCTTTTTTTACAAATACTTTCACGGTAATTGCTCCGAGGAGCTGCTTTCGCTGGTTCCCAGGCCTCATGAATTTAAACGTCCTACGAGGCTGGCATCCCGTTCCCATCCCTTCACCGTTGAAACTGTTAGATGTAGACGTCTCTTCTACTCCAATAGCTTCATGTCTCGCACATCTCGCCTGTGGAACTCCCTTCCTTATTCCTGTTTCCCTGACAAATACAATCTCCAACTATTTAAGTGTAACGTCAATGGACATCTCCAGTTGCCTTGATCTATCCACTTCCCTTCTCCACATCCTTTCACCTTTCATTCCTATCTGCTCTCGCTCCAATTCTTCTGTCACCCCCTTGCCTTGATCGATCCACTGTCTTTCTCCACATCCTCTCCTTTACCACTCCTATCTGCTCTTCCTCCAAACCTTCTGTAACCCCTTGCGTGCTAGTGGCCTCCAGCCTTGCTTGGGGTGATAAGTTTAAATAAAAAAAAACTTAAACGCGGATTTCAGAAAGCTATCTGATTTTCAGTATTCAGGTGATTTAAATATTATGCAGGTTTTATTAAGCTTAACTGTCGCACTCAGGTCTACAAAAAAGATGGAAGACTGTATTGCAACATTTTCCAGAAATTTTTGCCTGCTTTGAAAATCAGCATGCAAAATATTGTCTTTGTCGATATTTACAAATGCTAATGAAAATAATAGCCGTTTTCTTTTCAGGAAATATTCGGAATTCCTTGTACGATCAACCATTGCTATTGAAATTGAAGTTCATAAATGTTTTCTCTTTAAAAATTTACTATGGAGGATCTAGGGATTAAAACACTTTCTAAACTTTTTCGTCTTAGAAAAAAGTTTTAAAAAATTAGTACCTTTCGTTGCCATGTATTCATATGAAATCTGCCAAAATCCAGCATTTCGTAAGCTGCCAGCTATTTTTCTTCTAAAAATAGTATTGAACCAATTTCTCAGTAAAATAATGAAAAATAGATTCAACAAACTGTTATGAAAAATAATGATGCTGATAATAAAAATGAAGAGTATTTATATCTAAATTGTTTACATGACGATTTCACTTTTAGTTAAATTCTGTTTTCTTTAGACTTTCATGATTATTTTTGTTCGAATTTAGAAAAATCTAACAGTATCAATAGTTGAACAAAGGAATCTCATAATTACGAAAGAAATTCATGATTAAAAGAAATATTTTAACAAGCTACAATTTGATGTACTCTACCAAAATCAAAGCCTAAAGAACCGTTCATGATTAACATTGTTCATTGATTAAAAATACTCCAAGCACAAATAAGACAGCCTATCAAGAATTATCATACACGCAGTCATTACAATAAAAGTCCATATTTGTTTTGTTTTTTATAATTAACCCTAAACCCGGTATAAAACTCTTAATGTACAGTCAAATTCAACAAAATGATCTCACGATGAAAAACTAAAATGTTGCCGAGTCATTGACGCTTTCTCCATGAATGAACTGTAAGATCTGATCTAAATTTAGATATTTTTAGGGTTGCATCGCAAATGCTACGGTCAAAAACTAAACGTTCTAGTCAATTATTACTTTCCGTATAGTCTTTTTATATGCAAATATTTAAATGCAGTGTCAATTGTTATCTACTATCGTCTTAATTCTTCTTCGTTTACTGTTCTCTCTCCTTAGTAGTGTTGTTTTTTTCTTTTTCATATTCTCTACCACTCAGTAACCCATTGCGTTTTAGTGGCTTTATTGCCTTGCTTGGGGTGAAATGATTAAAAATATGAAAAAGTTTTGCCCTCTTCATAAATAAATGTCACGAAGAGCGTTTAGCTTTTAAATTGATAGAAATATAAGATCGAACAGTTTTATCCAATGTTTATATTTGTTTGTAAATTTCTTTATATTCAGGGTGGGTAAAACGTTCTTAAAAAGTTGTAATTTTATTTTCAATTTTACTATTTAATTTTATATCTGATACCAGTGTTTCTGCCCAAGAGCGCTTTATAGAGCGAGTTTGGGTCTCTGTCTGATTGGATTAGAAAACATACGTGTAGGAGAATACTATTTGCAAACATTCAGTAAATGTGCTTCAAAGCTCAGAGTTCCATATTTGGAGAAAGAGGCTTTTTTTTTCTGTTCTAAGAGTTCACAAACTCAAACTTATAGCCATCCATAGCAAGTATAGATTTTATGTTCCAGATATCTAAAAAAAAATGTCAAAAGATTTCTAACTTTATATTTTACGCTTCAAGAGCACAAAAAATCATTCAATAAGATTTGCGATTGCTTCCAAGTCAAACATCTTGACTCATCCAGAATCTTACAAGGTAGTTTTATTCAAATACTTCGTTCGAACTAACGTAGAAGTGGAATGAATTGATATGAAGTTTAAACCATGTCCATGATGAGCAACATGTACAATAAAGCAACACTTCCAGTTAAACACAACCAGTTAAACTTTACGACCAGTAAGAGCTTACCGTATTTTATTGTGTATAATACAACGGGTGTAAAATGCGACACCGTGTTTCGAATGCTAAAAAAAGCGAATAACTTACACCCTTGAACATAATACGATTCCGTAGTATAGACATCCCTATGAATTTTTTTAAAAGTCGTACCATATTATTCACTAAGATCTCAATTTCGTCTATATATTTCACTAACATTTTTCACAATGTTAAAGAATAGAGACGAACAGGATTTATAGTCATTGCGTGTTTGTTATTCTCATTTCTGTTTCAAAACTTAGTTTCGAATGGGGGGGGGGATTCGAATTGGCGTGGGAGAGACGGTAACTAGATATACCAGGTAATATATTTTAAAGTGTTAATTATTCTATTATACTTTTTTCTGATTGATTTATATTAATAAACTATAAAAACAAAAAAAAAGATGTCTTTCAGTAAGAATTAATCGAAAGGCAAATATTGCCGACGTATCAGAGACTTTTGTAAAGAATCGTTACCAACAGCTGCCTACTCTGTGTTTCATCATCTATTGTGCTAACTGAGTTTATTTGAAATTTTACTCCTTCAAATGAAAAGGATTTTTTAAAGCTGAGTTGAACCTGTTTGAAAATGTATATTTGTGTATAATACGGCTCCCTCTCATTTGCCTCTAATTTTCGTTTAAACTTTCTCGTATTATACACAAGAAAATACGTTACATAGCTTTTTGAGACCATAATAACACCCTTAATAATCAAGGCTTTGACCATTAAATTTATATAATTTATGAATGTTTAAGGATAAAAGAAGAGTAAGGCATGAAAATTACTTACTATAGATACCACCTGGTGTATCATCTTCTTCGCAGTCATCATACAATCCTTTGGCGCGGACGCAATTGCTAAAGGCGTTAGAAAAAACGAGCTCCTTGCCACAAGTCATTGTAGCTAAACGAATGTTGCCGACACAAACGTCGTACAAGCTGCAGTTTGTAGGAAGGCGTTTGTAATAAACGCCAATTTTGTTACTAGTTTTGCTGCATGGGCTGTTCTCGTTCTGGCAGTACACAGTGCCAACAAGAAGGAGAAAGAAACAGGCAGTTTGGATCATTTTGCCAAGATATTATTCTTTTTCTCGTGTTCTTTAATATTTATTTTTGTCTTAGAATTCCAGATGGAGAAAAAGATTGAAGATGCAAAAATTGACGTTGAGCGAAAATAACAGATTGGATTCTTGGCACTTCGTCATAAGGTTAGATTTTGACTTGAACACCAGCAAGGTTTTATAGTCACACAAGACACACCCTAGTGACTCAATGACGCACTAAAATCTCCATTAGTAACCTAAGTTGAAACAAGCAATGTCGAAAACAAACATTCAACCCGTCACTTCGGCTTGATTGTCAAACACCTCTGTAGTGCGCTAGAGAGGAATCACTCGCCGTTTACAACCGAAGGTTGTATACTTACTAACAATTACAAGTAAATATTGCGAACAATGAAAAAGAAATATGTTTATTTTTACCATGACAAATACATTAGGTGACAATTGAAAGAAAGTCTTTAAACGTTTTGTTTTCGACATTTGCTAAAGGCTTACATCATCGATGGCTTTACAAATGGCTTTGATTTCTTCCGTTTTATGACACATTAAAAAGAAACGTAAACGAACAAGCATTTCCGTTAAAAAATGTATTAAATAGATTCTTTGCCTTGAAACTATATTACAAATACATCCATCATCAATATCATCATAATTTTTAGAGAAGTACGCGGATCATCAAGAATGTTTTAAGTTAAGGAGAATTGCTATACTACATCCTTGTGCAAATTAATTAAAACAAAACGAATAATTCCATTATTATTTACATTTGTTCATATACTTTTCGAATGAAATCGGTGCCAGTGCACACGTTAGTACTTCGTATGTCCAATCCACGGAGTCGTTCCTTCCAGATTGACCACAGATTCTCGATTGGATTTAAATCAGGAGACTTTCCGTGCCAGTCTATATTACTTTGATTTGCTCACTGTTAAGGCTTACCAGTGTGTTCGTGCAGCGTTATAATTTTTGTACGCTTCCTTAGAGTAACATTAATCGCAGACAATGGCCGTAGGACAACTAATCGACAGTCGAGACAATAGTGTCTGGGCTTGATAAAAATCTGATGAAATCATAGATGACGCAATATTTTTAAAGGCCAAACAAATTTCATCATACACTCCGAAAATACATTCATATTACTGCACACCAACTTTACTAGCAGGAGACTTCCACTTCATGTCAGTAGAAAAAGTGAGTCCAAGAGGGCGTAAAGTCTTACTTTCCTGTTTAAATATCAATTGCCAGACAGAATGCATAGTTGTCAGAAAAAAGGAACAGCCCAACATGCAAACTACATAGATTGGAGAAACTAAAACCAAACAAGTACAAAAATTTAAGTATATGAACAGTGTTTTAAAGGAGATACGGTGGAGTATTGGATAACGGCTCGGATTGCGGAATCAGAGAGTCGAGTTCGAATTCCAGTCGAATCGATTTCATTCGTGCTAATACCCTTGGGAAAGGTATGAATCTACCTTTTCTCCCTCTCTGTGGGTAAATAGCATGACAGACCGGGTTCTATAGCCTTGTATGGCAACTGGTCTACCGCAGAAAGAAATGACAACTTACTGCGGGAAAAAATATATCTGCCTCGTCAAAAGATACATGATCGCCAAAGCGTGTATCACACATAGCACGTAACTGTTTTAACAGGGGACGGAAAGTGCGACAACAAAATCCGAAGATAGGGGTAGCCAAAGATGCCTTCCAAAAGCCAAGCATTGAGTATTAAGAAACAGGAAAATTTCCTTAGGCACGAATAAAAGAGTACTGAACTATTATATCAGTACGACTATATGACAGTGAATGCTAGAAAGTCTTTTCATAGAGGAAGAAGAAGCTTAAATTAAAAGAAATTTCATTCCACAGAAGAATGTTAATTATAACAGGGACTAAACATGTCAGCAGCGTCGGAGTTTTAGAGAAAATAGAAAGCAAAAAGGGCGCTTATACTTAACACCAGGAAGAGATTTCTAGGGCACATAATGAGGAAAGAGGGTTTGGAAAAATAACGCCCACAAGACACACTGAAGGCAAGAGGGACTGCACAAAACAACACATAACCTACCTAGACAGCCTGTGTACATGGTTAGCAGAACAGGGTTTAGAAGAGATAGCAAAAAGATAAAATTTTCTAAGAGCTACAAAGGACAGGAAATTGTGGAGAGCCATGGTCACCAACGTCCTGATGAGACATGACGCATACAAGAAGAAGAATTTATCATAATATATGTGTTTTCGTTTTCTACAGAAATTTTATCGAGGTTTCTCGATTTATGTAGACGACCTTTCAAGAATTGAATCTATTTTGGAAAGAGCGTTTTTTCATAAAAACTCTCCCAGTTTTTTTATTGTAGGTCGAAAATCTTAAGATAATTTTTGTGGTGCCAACGAATACTCTTTGTCACTTTCGTAATGCTCATTGTAGCAGAGACTTTATAATCGCAGATGCAACAATAGTACGCCGTTGAACAATACTGATGTCAGACGCTTTCGAATAACACTCGTACTAATAGTACTTGCTCGATCATACACGTTCGGAAAGTAATCACCGAATAGTGATCTGAATAGAGAAATAGTATAGTGAATAGTGGTACGTATAGTAATAGATGATAGTATAGAAATAGAGATCAGAATATTAATAGAGGATAGACTAGAGATGTTGATCAATTAGACGTCACGCTACATTCCATATATGCGTTTCCTTTACGGTGAAGGGGTGTACTTAATTCAATAATGGGATCGCCTCTGTTTGCCCACTGGCGATCTATGTTCAAAGTCAAGTTTCAGCAGCGACGCTTTATTTCTATATAACAATAATGGTTGTCATTATTATATTCTCTGCTATTCCCTCCAGTAAATTCAAATTGATATTTATATTCACAACGTTTCGGCTTCTTTGGATTCTTGTGGCTTCTGTCGTCATTCTTGGTAGACGTCTCGGAATTTCGAACGGAATCATTTATTTAAACAATGCTAAACATGGCCTACTTAATTAACACATAGGATAAAACATTAGTTCCCTGGTAATTCAGGGATCAAACTATGAGTCTGGGCATGCTTAAAAGACACGATCCGCTTGAATAAAATAGAAAAAAAGAAATCAATCCAAGGTTCAATAAAATTGGAGAGTGTAATCTGATATAAAATACCCAGTAAGCAGCGAAAACAGAATGATTGATTGAGGAATTTGCTTTTTACGGCTTATCAACCTTTTTGAGATTATTCAAAGCCGAAACATATCTTTGGATTGCAAGTGTATTTGTTTTTTTTTATTTAATAGTAATTTAATTTTAATTAATCTACTAATTAAACCATAGCTGAAGTGTGGGAGTGGATTCATAACTTTCCCAAAGGTATGTTTAGGTGAACATAACGAACACAACTGGAGTTGGGACTTGACTCTCCGATTTCCTATACCAAGCCGTTATCCATTACACTACCCGCACATCCAAGCTTACAGCATGTGGTATTCCCAAGCGGTCACCATCTTACTGACGCGGCTCTGTGTTGCTTAACTTCGGTGGTCATACAAGAACCGGTGTTTCAACGTTATATGTCCGTAAGCCTAAGATAGAATCAGAAAAATCTACACTCATGGATTGAACAAATTCGAAATTTTGAAAAACTTAACGAGAGAAAACTGAAGAAGGTCGGAGGCTAGTTCTGTCGAAACATTATGAGTATAACAAGCACGCTGTTCTGAATACAAAATATTCGCTATTTATCTATTTATATCTCTGATATTTCTTATATTATTTACATTATTCAGACTGTTATCTTCATTGCCATATTCACAACATTTCGGCCGTTGTACGCTTCGGCCTTCTTCAGGTGATTGGTATTTCGAACCGAACGCTTTATTTTGTCCACCGATTTCCTTCCTGATGTCTCATTTATTTACCTTTAACTCAACTAAGTTTGGTTCACCACTGCTGGGGCTTGGTGCTGAACTCCTAACTATTTGCGTCTAGTCACTTGATTTTATCAACATTTTTATCCTCTAGACCGCGTGTTCTTGATGACATCAGAGTATGAATTTTTGGGACTTATAAACCTAATATCTCAAGAAACATTTTTACCAGTGCTCGTATTGCAATGTCTCTGTTATTATTATTGCATATTTTACCAGAGCTCATATTGCAATTTTTGTTCTTATTCATTTCTTTTCTCTAGCATTCCTTATTAATGGTTCCCATATTGTATTCATATTTATGCTTGGTCGGCTCGAAATTCCAATCACCTGAAAAAGTCCGGGGCGTACAACGGCCGAAACGTTGTGAATATGGCAATGAAGATGAGGATAACAGTCCGAATAATGTAAACAATTTAAGTAATCATCTATCTATATTCTGAAAAATGACCAGAAAATTAACATCAAAATATTTACAAAATTATAAAGATTTTGTCAACTGGTAACCCAATAATGATTGTCCCCAGATCTTACAACAATTCATCTCATAGTGATTAACGAGCTATAATGGCCGGGAGTGCGACATAAACATAGTCTTCTGTGTATGTCTCTACAGAAGTAACATTTTACTATTAGCATAACAGTTCAGTATTTCCTGTATTTATGTAAAAGATAATTTTCACGGTTATTCTTAAGAACCTTAGCACAGAACTATCCTCCATCTTGGCGGAATGGTTTAACCAATGCCTGAAAGAGAATGTTTCCAAAAGTCTGTGGAAGGTATCAGCTGTATGCTCTGTTCACAAGAATACGACTGAGCTCCTGTCCCCATCAATACATCTCACCATCAGCTTCTTTAGTATCATCAGCAAACGTTTTGAAGCAATCAACAGCATGAAAATCATTTATAATCGTAACAGAAACAACCTTTTGAGCAACAAACAGTACGGTTTCTCACCGCCACTTACACTGCAGATGTCTTAAATATAACCACGCATAGAATCAGTGAAATGCGGGACAGCAAACACATCTCGAGAGCGATCACCTTAGATATCTCGAAGGCCTTTGACATGATGTGGCATCGGGTGTTGCTACACAAACACATTCCCTGTTGAAATTCTGGAAGAGTTTTCTAACTTGTTAAGTCCTTTCTATGAAAGTCGTTATCAATGACCGGTCCTCTGAAGCGTGTTAGACCAACGCTGGCATTATTTAACGGCTTACCATCATATTGATTTATATTAACGATCTAAGAACATTCTCAGATCTTTTGCAAATATATATATAAGCAAATGATGCTACCGTTAATGGTTGCACCGAGAAAAATCTAGATGATCAGAGCCTGACAGTTGATCTATCTGCTGAATTAGTTCTCACAGCTCAATTGGGGGAAAGACTAGTTTATTTAATTCGATACACGCAAAAACAAAGCAAGTAAGGTTCCATCACCCTAAATAATAATAAACAACAAATAAGCGTCTGGGTTCACAATGGGGCTTCTTGTCTCGAACGTCTATAAAGCTAACTCCAAACTACAAATGAAACTTTTATAGAATTGGTAACCATCCTAGAAGAATAATCGGCTCCAGAAAGTACCCAACTCTTACTGTCATGTTCTATATTAGCAAGATTGAACATGTCTGTCATATCTAGGCTGGTGATGCCTAGTCCTCAGTGTCCAGCATTGGGTTTGGGTTTACTTTGTTTTACGGCATATCAACACCTCAATGGGTTATTTAATGCAGGCAAGATTTTTAGAATAGATTCGTATAAATAGAATATGTATTCTATTTACATTATTCGGACTATTGCCCTCATCTTTGTCGCCATATTTATTACAACGTTTCGGCCGTTGTACACTCCGGCCTTTATCAGGTGGTTCGATGTCGAACTGGACGCATTATTTCGCTCACTGGGGTAGACTGTTCTAGTTCCACGTGCCATGTTTAATGGATGTCAGTTGTCAGTTATGTCCTGTTAATTCCCCTCTCCAAGTTGTCCACTGCCTTAACTGGGTATTGTAATACCGGGTTGTAATAAATATGGCGACAAAGATGAGGACAATAGTCCAAATAATGTAAATAGTGTACATAATACCTCATCTCAGAAATATAGACAATACAAAATATGTATTCTTTGTAAGAAATCCGTTTGTAGGTCAGTTTTCATTGACGTATTTTTGTAAAGGTGGTTTTTAGTCGGGAATATTCTGATAATATTTTTTCGAAAGAAATGCATTGCTAGTAATTTATTTCCCAAAAATATTGTTGGCTTTTGTACAAAAAAAAGATCAATTTTATACTTTTATAGTGTTTTGACCCTAGATTGGGGATAACTATTTGCCCATAGCTGGGACCCTAAAAGGTGCTACTACCCCAGGTCAGATTGGACCCGGGAACAGCAACATTTAGTGTTGGTTTATGCTCCTTAAAACCTCCCGATCAGAGACCTTACTACCTGATGTAGTTTATCGACAGACCCAGGACCCTCAGGCTTGAAATGTTCACTATTGCAGAGTTTAGGAATTTCAGAAAAAAACATTAATACAAGATACGAACTAAATAAGATATTTCTAGTATGTCGCCATGTTCATTGACTATATTTTAAACATCTTTTTATATGTTTCAATCTGGAAGAATAACAATAGCGAATAACGATATCTCTATGGGAAAGAATCTCTTGAGGTCGACGCACAAGATAGAACAGAAATAGCATAAGCGTTGAAAGCATCGTGTTCGAATATACAATGCTGGAAGCTGGAAAGAAATCGAAGAAAAGGATTTCCGCTCCCCATGAACTCTCAGTAAAGAATCAATTGTAACGTTCGGCCATTAGCAAATGTCTAGTGACGAAGAATAAAGAGCTCCTATTTCTTACACAGCAGAATTGGATACTCTACATAAACAAGTGATGCAATTGCATCAGTAAATACGCTATGGGAAACCGATGTCATCACTGAAAGTAGAACCACAAAAAATTTGCTATGCATTTGGTGAAATATAATAAGTATCTTTTGGTCTGGACTTGGTCAGTGCAGAAAAGCTCAGCGAAAACTTTATTGTCGAAAGCTTATGCATGCCACAATGAGATAATAAATTTTAAACGATTTTAATTTTTTGCATATTCAAAGATTTTCACTCATATATTGACTCTACTCGAGCTAATACGGATAATATATATATATATATATATATATATATATATATATATATATATACACACATATATATATATATATATATATATATATATATATATATATATATACACACACAAATTATATTACATGAATCATTCATACAAAAAGTAGATTAGTAAAATTAATGATATAAAAAGGCGAAAAACTTCGCAAACAAAATCATATCATTAACTTTACTTATCTACTTTTTGTATGAATGATTCATTGTAATATAAATTGAACTGCACTACATATTTGATTTAAAAGAACTGATCCGATGTGCAATTTTTCGGGATAACAACTGAAACATTACTCTATTTATTGAAAGATTTCGTTCATGCCACATTGACTGAAAACCTCCTAAAACCAAAAATTTCACAAATTACCATATTAGTAAGAAAAAAGGCACTCTTTTAAATTTTCAAAAAATTCAACCTTACCGTTGCAACTTCACGCTCCAAAAGTTTGTATCCGTTAACAATAACACATTTCTAAAAAAACATATTTCGATACGCATTTAATCTTTCGTCTCCAATGCTACCTGGATTTGCTAAAAACAAAATAATTTCCATGCCTGAGGATGACTATGTATAGTTGAAAGTACTAGCAGATTAAAAAAAGACCTTATACAACTTGTAATTATTAAAAACAAAGATCATAACATTTATCGAATGATTCGTAGGTTTTTCGCCATTTTATATCATTAACTTTACTAATCTACTTGTTGTAAGAATGATTCATTTAATAATATAAATTGAACTGCATCACATATTTGATATACATCCAAGTATAGGTTTGGTGTATACGGAATAAATCCCAATAAACAACAAATACTATTCTTAAAAGAGTGCTCAATTGGATTGAATTGAACCTTTTAAAACGCTTTCTTCTACATTCAACGCCATCACTTGATAAGAAACCAGAAGTGTTGAAACAAAACTGCAATTTTTGTAGTGATTTTATAACATATTTATATTATAATTTTCGAATAAATAATTATATATATATATACATACATATATATATATATATACATATACATATATATATATATATATATATATATATATATATATATATATATATATATATATATATATATATATATATAACACTCTATACAAATTCAGTATTAGTCAAAACGTTCGGCAGGCGTGAGAGAAAATTGAATTTACAAAAATAAACCCTACATTTATAGCTGCATTGGAATAGCAAAGATGCCTTGCAATAGCTAAGCAAAGTATTAAGAAACAGGAAAAGTTTGTTAGAAACAAAAAAAGTGCTGAATGGTTCTGTAATATTGGTCATCCTGGTTGTTAGTGAATACTGGACAATCTCCTCAAAGACGACAAAAAGACTTTAAGCAAGTTCTACAGAAGGATGCTTAGAATACAATGGACTGAACACGCGAATATCAACCACGCTTTAAGGAAAATGAAATAAAAATGCGCTTCTACTTAGAATGAGAAAGAGACAGTTACAAATCTCTGAGTGAAGGCTTGGAGAATTTGACACACACAGGATATATTGATTGCACGACAAACATCGGGAAACAGCGAGTGATCTACTTAATGAGGTTGTGCAAATAAAAGGCAGAACATGGACTGAGAAGGATGGTGAAAAATAAATAATACTAACAGCTAAAAAGAATAGAAAGTTGTGGGGGATCATTATCGCCCACGTCCTGAAGGGACACAGCACAAAGAAGAACAAAAGCAGGAAGAAAAAAAAAAGAAAATGTTTGGTGAATAAACATCGCCCAACAGTTTAATACAAAACCTCGCAAAACAAAACAAACGCAAAATAAATTAAAAGCCTTTCCTTCAGAAGTTTTACTTCCTACACCTTACTCGTCAGACTTTGAGATTATTCCGACAACAAGAAAGTTTTCTTAGTATCACTCCCTTCAAAAATAAATAGTTTCAATTCAGTTTTCACATCTTTCTTTTCATCAAAGCGTCCAAATTGAACTTTACGACGGGCTGCTACAATTTCTTATAATGGAAATTATATCATTGATTAATAAAATTCAATCTGTCTTGTTTTATTTTCTTGTCATATACTTTATATGTGCCGTGTTCCTTCTTGGACGTGAACGATCATGGCTCTCCTCATCTTCCTGCCCTTTGTGGCTCCAAACAATGTTTGATTCTTTATCACCCTTCCTATGTCACGATTCGAACTCATTTGGTAGGTTACTCATTCCCTCTGTCTTTCCTTCATTAGTCATTTCAATTTATATCATAAGTGTCTTTTCAGTTCCTATTTTCTAAAAACTTCATCGTTAGCGACATGTTTAATACATGATATCCTCAGAATGTTGCCTCAATTCTCCTCTTTATCTGTAAGGAAATTGTCCAGTATTTACTGCCATTTAATAAAATAATATATTACATAGGAGTTCAGCATTCTTTTCTTTGCTTCTAACAAGATTTTAACATCAGTTAATATATTTAAGTTTTTGCAAGGCATCTTTTTTATTTCATTGAATACGCTTTGTGTTTCATTTTTCTGTCGTCCACAGTATCTGCATTATGAAATTTATCTACCTGCTAAACTATGACGTCTCCAATTCGTAGCGAGCAACTTTGGTTGTCACTCTTACTGAAAACCAAAAATTATGTTTTCTCTCAGTTATTCTTCAACATTATTCCTTTCATCGCGATTTCTTATGTTACCTTGGTTATGAGTCTTTCCTTTTTGTTTTCCAAAAGGAGTTTGCCATCAGCACAAGATCACGTTCGCTCATAATACATTCTTGTACGTCTGCTATTTCTCTTAGAATCGTCTTACAGTATTAGTTGAATAAATTGGGGGAAAAATGCATCCTTACCTTCCTTTTCTTTCTGCTTGTGCATTTGCTCAACTCATGGCAACTCATGGCTTACGAGCACACTACGTTGAAACACCGGTTACCATACAATCACCGAACTTAACTAACGTCAAACCTGATGGGTGATCAGTTGGGAATACCAAGTTCTGTAAAGTTAGATATGCGGGAATAATAGGAATTGTTAATAGTTCAAATTCCAGTCGGGTTTATTTTAATTTAAGCGTAAATACCCTCTCGAAAGGTATGAATCCACTTCATCTCCACCTAGCTATGTGTTAATTAGTAAGACTTGTAAAAACTAAAACTATTATTATCTCAAAAAAATTGCGAACAAAATATTTAGATTTCGGCATTAAATAACTCATAGATGTCAATATGGCGCTAAACAAATGCAGCCAAGCAATCAAATCATTTCCTGTCCACGTACTTCCGGTTTGTACAATCTATATTTTACAGATTTTCCTGGCACCTTTCCTATATAAGTCTTAGTTTTTATCGCATTTCGAACAGTTCCCTGCGTCGTATTTTATCAAATTTCTTTGCCTTATCTAAGAAATATAAGTACAAGTTTTCCCTTAGACATTTAACAGTTTTCAAATACGCCAGTGTACTACTGCGTTTAAATTCATAAAGTCTAGATACTATAGTGAAGCGATCATCACAACAACTAACATGGAAGTATTTATTAAAAAATGCATAGAGAGGAAACTGTACGGCGGTGGGTAAGTGTTTGAAGCCGAGACGCTAGGTCAGAGCCAATAATATTGCTGATTCTTCTTTGGATTTTATCAAATACTAAACTATCTGTGACCCGTTGGTCACTGGCGGTTCAGGTTATAAAATATTGAAGCTGATTTTAACATTAAAAACGTTCCGTTTGAAGAAGGTTGAAATAAAATTACTTACTGTAAATTATAATATTTTAAAATCTCATTCATTTAAAATATTTTTTTAAAAATCAGATTAACATAAAAATATTTTTTAATATGCCAAAAATATTTTAAATCATGTTCATTTGAAAATATTTTTTTAAATATTTAAAATATTGTTTGTTTAAAGAAAGCTGGAATATTAAGAAGCACACACGCAATCACAGAGACGTGGAAAGAGAGAAGTGGAAAGTAAGAGAGGTGGAAAGAGAGAGAGAGAGGGGTGGAAAGAAAGAGATGGAAAGACAGAGGTGGAAAGAGGAGATGGAAAGATAGAGAAAGGTAGAAAGAGAGAGAGGTAGAAAGAGAGAGAGGTGGAAAGAGGGAGAGATGGAAAGAGAAAGTTGGAAAGAAACTTAAATCAGTATGCACCCGACGGCCGACGTACGCACGATTGGCAGACTTTTAGTATTATATAGGTAAATATCTAAATATATACAGGAGCACTGGACCATATGTGGTAGCAATATTTTAAGCATGGACGAATGGTAGACTTATAGATATGTAAGATAGATTGTGGAGAGAAAAATTACCTCCTACGAGACAGTGAAACGACTTTCTTGGCAACTTAACTAGCAATGGATTCAATATAGTCTTTCCATCATGTCAGCTGAGAACGTTAGCCCGAGAACCAGAAGGCAAAATAATGATGTAATCAAGATTTTGATTATCCACGAAGCCTTAAACAAAAAGGGTAGCACGAGAGATCTCTTATCGTTACTAGAAAGAATAGTAACACTGGCAAGAAATCTATTTTAATGAAAAGCTATTTTTAAAAGAATGATTTCAAGAAGTTTTAACGGACAGTAATACTGACGGTTCGTAAATAAATGCCCAGTATTTCCTGTATGGAAACGGTTAATTTCACCGTGACCATTTGATGTATTCTTCTTCTAAATTGTAACTTACAGAAAACCTCTAAAATATTTTACAATAGCCGCAGTTTATACGGTAACCTCAACACTGCATTGTCACAATCGTCTCAATCCATTTGCGGAACCTTAGTTTTCCCGCTTTCTTTACAAGAGTCTTTAAAAAGCGAGATCTCATTGATCCAGTGGTTATGGGCAACAAAATCACCTTAATATTCCACAAATACAAATTCAGCGGCTAAAAGTTCAGTCCACTTGTTTCATTAGTATAATAACTGGTAGTAGTAGTTTAGTCCGAGAGATCAGTATGACAAGAGTCTGTCGCCGGGTAGTAGTGTACGAAGTCCAACATATGCATCATGAACCTGTATCTGATATAGCA
>OZ038480.1:26304482-26316982 GCA_964036315.1 Acanthosepion esculentum
AAATGACCACCTAAACTTTAGTAATATTGATACGCATTATTTTTTACTCCCGCCAAATTGCGATACCGCTTTCTTTTATAATCTAAATTGAAATTTGCAGAGGATATTCATAAAGTCCTTATTTATTTAACCGCTACGAATTATCAACCAATCAATACTCAAATATTGTTGGATGGTAATATTGCATTGTAGTGATTTTCCAAGCGTAGCTCAGATGTGGCACAAGGCCGAAAATATGGGGCACCTAGTGAGGATCGAACTCACTACTCAGTCATAATAGTCCTAGCGAGACAAGCTTGCTAACCATTACACCACTTCGAGGTGCCCAAAGTAATATTGCATTATATGCTTGAAAATAATTTTGTTCTGATTAATTTAAATTTTATATAAAAATATATTACCTGTGTAGTTTAGTTTGGTTTGGTTTTGTTTAAGGCATATCAACCGCATTGGGTTATTTAATGCCGATAACCTTTTTTTTCCTGGTAATATTTTGTTTTGTCAAAAATCTATTTCTGGTAATATTTTTTCCTCAAAAATGTATATCTGGTAATATTAGGTTGGTGCAAAAATAATGTCGTTTTCTCACATGAAGTTGAACGTCAAAAAACGACATTATTTTTGCACCAACCTAATATTATTTTAAAACATATATTGCTTGTAATATTTTTTTTCAAAAAACGTATTGCGGGTAATATTTTTTTTCAAAAGTATATTGCTGGTAATAGTTTTTCTTTTTGAAAATTAAATTGCTGGTAATAGTTTTTTTCTTTTTTTCAAAAATTTATTTCTGGTAATAATTTTTTACAAAGTATTTCTGGTATTAAAACTTATTTTTACACTTTATAATGCTTTTTACCTCAGTTTCGGGGTTAACTATTTGCCCATAACTGGGACCCTAACAGATGCTACCACCCCGGGTCAGGGTGGACCTGGGAACACCAGCAATTAAGAGGTGGTTTCACACTCCTCAAAACCTCCTGATCAGAGGCTTTGCTGTTGGACGTAGTTTATATTCATACCCAGGACGCAGATGTAGTTTATTGCCAAACCCAGGACACGGTTGTAGTTTATCGTCATACCCAGGGCGCGGTTGTATTTTATCGTCATACCCAGAACGCGGCTGTAGTTTATCGTCATACCCAGGACGCGGTTGTAGTTTATCGTCATACCCAGGACGCGGATGTAGTTTATCGTCATACCCAGGACTCGGTTTATACGTTATCGTAATACCCAGGACGCGGATGTAATTTAGCGTCCTATCCAGGACGCGGTTGTAGTTTAGCGTCATACCCAGGACGCGGATGTAGTTTAGCGTCATACCCAGGACGCGGATGTAGTTTAGCGTCATACCCAGGACGTGGATGTAGTTTAGCGTCATACCCAGGACGCGGATGTTGTTTAGCGTCATACCCAGGACGATCACCTGTGTAGAATTAAAGTAAATGTAAGAATCATTTCTGTGTTTCAGCGTTCGAAAAGAAATAAAGTATTTCACGGTTTTGTATTATGATTTAATCAACCAATTCAGAATCTAGGTTGAATGGTAATGTTGCTTGTTACGTACTACTAAAACACTGAAAGAAAATCACTGTAAGCGATTATTATTTGTAACTTGAGTTGTTAAACGACGTATTACGTCGAAACGTGTTCTGCTTTGTTAAACAGGAAATGGGTTATTCTCCATTATAACAATGCAGGCGTATACTCAGCAAAATAAATATAAGATCTTTTGGATTGGCGTTTCTTCCAAATCTTCCATACTTATCGGATTTATCTCTGACAAATTTTCATTTGCTTCGATCATCAAAACTATTTTATGGTTGGCTGAAAGTTGAAAAACTCTCTTTGAAACATTTTATCAGTGAAAAGACCCGATTTCTTTAAAAATAGAAGCGAAAATTTGCTTTCCCGTTGGGCAGCAGTAGTTGAAAAAGAAAGTGATTACACTTTTGCTAAATAACTTTTGAATAAAATTAACTTACATTTTTTATATCCTTCCTGAGAATACATAATTATTTTCCGAATAATCCAAGATTCGAATAAAATTAACTTACATTTATTTTTATATCCTTTACCGTAAGACGATAGATCATTTACAAGTAAATTATTTTTTAAATACTTTTAAGTACTCATAATTTCATTTTTTTTATTACTGTTCTGGCTAAATTTTTAATGCCTTTCGGATCATCTTAAATTACAATGAAGTCATTTATTTTTTTATGTTCTATTTAAAGGCTCCAGAGTTTGCCTTTCCATTCCAACAGCTATATTTTGCCATTCATTATATTGGTTGCCGTGAAAATACCACTCTATTCATTAAATAAGAATAACACTTGCTTTTATTTTCGGCATTCTTTCAAACAACTTCATAATTCCATCCTCCGAGAACTTTTTATTTTTCCGAGCAACGATCTGCTCCGATCACCTTTTCAGTCTTCCATATTACTGACTATCATTATCATTATTATTTTGCTTCCCTACAACATATAGTGTTATTTGCTGATAAGAAATTTATGTACGGATCATCTCTTGTTGTTTAAGGGTAAAAAACAGCCATTAGATCTTTTCATAGAAAACATGTATCCGATTCTTTTCGAAGCAGCCTTGCTAATTCAACCAGGCATGCTTATGAGGACTCTATTACAAAATCACTATCAAATATCTGCAATATTTTTAACATATTTTGAGGCCCCCCATTACTCTATGATCACTGATACTATAATTTTTTAATCGGTTTCACCCCATGCAAGACAATAAAGTCACTGTAATACAAGGGGTTACAGGACGTGAAAGAATTAATGAAAGAAACATTAGGGATTGACATTGCACTTGAATTTTTGCAGATTAAAGTCGGCTGGAAAGCATGGAACCGCAAGGGAGTTCCACAAGCCAGAAGTGTGAGAAAAGAAACTGTCAGAATAGATAAATTACTTTAATATTATTGTTGTTGTTGTTGTTGTTGTTGTTAGTAGTAGTAGTAGTAGTAGTAGTAGTAGTAGTAGTAGTAGTAGTAGTAGTAGTGGTAGTAAAAATCAGTAAATTCTGTAATAACGCTAATCAAAAAGTGCAGTATCTAATGCATATAGTGTAACAATGAAAAGTCCCCAGCCATTCTGTTCTATCTAGGCCATAAAAGTTTCTTATAACAGGATTATATCTGCGTAAACATTTTAAGTTTCTCTATTCAAATCTTTCTTTGTAATCAAGTCCATTTCATCTCGTTTGCAAAATCTTTCGTTTGTCCGCTGAGATGTCCATTTAATCCTCCTTTTCACTTCTTGTTTTTAGAGATTTCTGATCAAGCAATTGTCTCTTTGTCAATTTCGCTGCTAATCTTCGGTACCATAATCTATCTTTCATTGCACTGCCTTGTGAAAGGCTCATGTCTCTAGTTAGCAAGGAAGTCTTCAAATCACGTTGGAATTCTTGGTCTCGTTCGATCATCAAAGTTAAGTAGTGTGGAGCCCAGTTTGTACTTAGATGGAGGACCGCTTCGGAACACCGTGAACGATAAGCAACTTCCTACAATCTGAAATATATTTCAGCTTTAAATAATGCACAAAGGGTTGATAAGCTGTAAAAAAACAATATTGTTTTTGCATGAAGTCTATCACGTCCGGCGTCTAAGTTTTTATGCATGGTCATCGATTCTGTTTTGTTCGTCTATTCAAATGTCTCTGTTTTGTTCTGTTTATTTTAGAAAAGACTTTAGAATATTTTCTGTTTATAGTTTCTGTTGAGTTTATGTAGTTAACAACATTTTCGTTATTTTTCTTACTTTAAAAAATATTTCATTTGAACCCTATTTTATTATCCTTAAATATTTATATTTTCTATTTCTTTCATTGTCCTGAGGATGTCATCAAAATGTAGTTCAGTTTCTTCGATCATTTCCGGTTTTCGGTTGTGAGTCGACAACAAACCATAATCCGAACCTGTAGATTGCGTTCATATGTATTGATTAATGTTGTCTGTACTGTTTTATCTTTGGAAAATAAATATAAGACATCCATATACATTGAGTCTTAATTGTGAATTAGTGAGTCGATATCCACTTTTACAATTCTCCAAGATACAAGTGAGCAAATGTAGAACATCTTTAGACATACTTAAGAAGTTCTGTTTTGAAATTAATCACAAAATTCCTCTGCAAGTTTTACAGTTAAAATCTCCCGAATTTGATATAGACACCTGCTGAGAATGAAATTACCTGAAATTACCTGAAATTACTCTTTTTGTAGCACCTTCTTGTAATGTTGTGTTGTGCATTTTTCAGTTAATTATGTAGATATATATTTGTTTTAGTTTTTACAAATTTCGCTCGTTTATGCAAAGTTTGAAATTGGAGTTCTAATCTTATTTCCCAACTCGCATTTTTGTTTTTTCCTAATGATTTTTTGTAAAAAATGAAATTTTTCAATGACTAAGTTTTTTATGTTTTTTCTTATTTTATAACATTTTCTATCAATCCCAGAATAGACAAGGAAAACAAAATGAATAGAAAATATCAAAATTTAAGACGAAGGTGAAATTGAGTCGTGTAATATTTTCTGATATAGGCATGTTTAAAGAGATGCTGACGCCAAAATGTTGTGTGCATGGTCTTACCAAAAAATCACTTTTTCTCCTAAATAGTTAAAAATTGTGCACCTAACATTTATCGGTGCGGCATGTCAGATGATCGAGCCCATTCCAAAATACAGTCGATACTTGGTAAAGACAGGAATATATCTATTCTTCCTACAGCTATATGTTAAATAGCAAGATAAATTGGCCTGTTTAACACTGGATGGAAATCATTCAATGAAAAGGAAAGCTTTGAATTCAGGAATGTCCTGACAGCACTTACGAGATCATCTGGCATTGTGCGCATCCGCACTTTTCATTGAAACTTTTAAGCAAAGTAGAGAGGTGAGACCTAGTGTTTGGTTAACTCTCTGTCCTCTATATATACTTACCCATGTTTTGTTTGGAGACACGGAAAATGAAACATCATCCCGAGAAGAACTTTTGCCGAAGATGACAGATATTTAAGTTTAAAATCTAGAAAACGATAGAGATTGGTTTGTTTGTAATTTCGGCAAAAATTTCGATTAATTCCCACTGTTTACAGATGTACCATTACAAAAAGTTCAGCAAATTACTTCTTTGACTAAATATTTAAAAATTAAAGAACTTAAAAAAGTATGATCTAATACGTCATCAGAATATCAGAGATGTTTGACAAAAGTCGACATTTAAAAAAATGTAATTGAATTGGTAAACGAATATAGAAATAGATATTTTTTTAAAATTATACTAAAGTTTCCTATACAGATAATTTATGATAAGATAATATCATAAGGAAATATTATATTTAAGAATCATGGAAATTGTCTTGATATCAGTCGATATTGTTATTTGTAGTTAATAAATTTGGTTTAGTCTATCAAAGAGAATACTGTGTTTAGTTAATTTTCTACATAGAGAACATGCTTGCATTTAAAATCTGCATTTTGAATTCTAAATATACGACTACCTCAGAAGGAAGAACAGGATCGAAAATTGTAAAAAAGAATAACGTTTTGCATCATTTACTCTTATTGGGAGTACTTATTTCATGTGCTATAACCTTTCAAGACATGGGCGGCTATATCTCTCTACAACATCCTATATCTTTTATTAAACGTTAAAGAGGATGATAAGGTGTAAATGCTTACTTTGACCTTTAATCTTCCTGTTTCCTCCCTACATTTCATACCTTCTATATTTCTGATGAGTATTAAATTCGCCATATCCTCTTTCCTCGTTAATCTTAATCTATTATGAATATATCCCATGTAGCAACTGGGAGTACTATCTCAGCATTAATTTTATATGGTGGTCAGATGTTTCGACAGGCAGGGGATAATAAAGAACGATGAAGTTATACATGATGAACAGACTGAATGTTTGTGAAGCTTTGTAAAATCGATTATATATCTACATTCCTTTGAATAACTTGTTCAAATTTTGATAAATAAATGTTTTTCGTTCAGCACGACGCCTATTTAGCATTTGTAAGAATGCAAGAAAAATACACACACACACACACACACACACACACACACACACACACACATATATATATATATATATATATATATATATATATATATATATATATATATATATATTATGTCACGAGGAGGGCGAAGCTTCGCAGTATAATTGAATTTTCTCTGATGATCCCGGCTGCTGGGTCATAAAAATATTATATTTACGTCGGATATTCTATACCCAGGTTGGCCCAGGGATGTGGTTCGGATTTAGACAAAATTTGGTTAACAGAAAGAAAGCAGAAAAATAAAGGTAGCAACGATTTATCCAAATAAATGATGAAGATAAGACGATCGTAACAATAACAAAACAATTTTATTTGTAACTTGAGGGAAATAGATTTAAGAGTGGAGATAGTTTTGAGGTGTGACGGAATAAAATAAAATGATTTTAAATTCAATGTTCAAGTGAATTAATGTTCACATAAGGAAGAAAGTTATAGTGAGCGATATCTCAGACAGTTATTTCAATGTAGAAGGTAATATTCTAAAAAAGAAGATTATTTTTACTTAACTGTCTCTCCGTTAGTTGCAATCCATCTTCTTCGTTTTGCAGACCGTTTTTTTCTAACAGTTTCTTTTTCAGCAGAGCGTTCTTAAGACACTTTTTCTTGGTTGGCATGGATATTCTCGTCACAATATGTATGTATATATATATATATATATATATATATATATATATATATATATATATATATATATGCACACACACACACACACACACACACACACACACACACACACACATATATATATATATATATATATATATACAGACCCTCCAAAAGTATTGGAAGGCAAACCAATTCCTTTGTTTTTGTTGGTCACTGAAGACATTTGGGTTTAACATCAAAAGATGAATAACATAGCCAATTCTCGCTCAAATGTTCTCAAATTTTAAGAAAATATGTAAAAACTAAGTTGTGTGTGCAGATTTATCTCAATGAGAATCTACCATGAAGATGGCCCGGGGACTGCCCTGATAATGATTCTTTTCTAAGTGGCTATGCGAAAGGACAGGACTATATAGCCGCTCTTCCTAAAAGCCTAGAGGAACTTAAGCAGAGAATCACTGAGGCGCTACAGAATGTTACGCATGGCATGCTACAGCGTGTTTGGTAAAACCTGGACTACCGACTTGACATGTGTCATGTCACACGTGGTGCGTATATTGAACCTTTGTGAAACTTTATGAAATCGGTTTTATATCTACATCCTTTTGATTTATCTTGTTCAAATTTTGATAAGTAAATCTTTTATTGTTCAACATGACTTCTGTTCAATTTCGTTTGCCTGGGACATGCAGATACTCAGATATTCACATTTTAAATGATATCAAGTTTATTGGACTGAAGCAAATCAACTTTCTTTCAAATTCCTTCTTTTTTTCTTCATTAGCTTCACTAAACAGATTTATCGTTTTAATTGATTCTTTACACAAGCTCAGTGATACAAATACCTAACCTATTAATGCCTACTGAACAATTATCATCCAAACCCACTTCACACAAAAGCTACTTGTTTTTATTAAATATAAAAGTAAATTATCTCAATAAAATATCTTCTTAAAAAGTTTTCTTTTTCCACTTTTCATTAATAAAGAAATTGGTTTAAAACTAAACAAAAGAAATAGTTTGTAAAGTAAAAATAAAAATTGAATTTTAACAAACATACAAAATCAAAAGCTATATAGTCATTTTAACTCAAAATCAAAAAGTATTCTTCGGTATAGAAACTATGTACCATCGGGGTGCAGAATTAATTTCAACTCGGAACTAATTTCAACTCGGAACTAACTTCAACTCGGAATTAATGGTAAGGGTTAGGGTTAGGGGTTTGGGTTAGGGGTTAGAGTTAGTGTTTTATAAATCGAGTTGAAATTAGTTCCGAGTTGAAATTAGTTTTGTCACCTGTACCATCTTGCCAGAATAAGCCATAGGTATGTCTTGTTTTATGGAAAAACAAGCCTAAATGTACAAAGAATGTTTTACATAATTACCTACAAAATGTTTTATTTTTCGTTAAGTTAAATTTTTGAAGGTGGTTTTTTCTAGTGGTGACTAAGATAGAATTTCTCTTTTCAGTGCAATGAGGAATGACAAACAATGACGCAGTTGGTGACATAAACGTTCTTTTCTGAATATAGAAAACTAGTTTCGATTCTGTACGGTAAAACGACAGAGGGACAAGAGAATTTAAAATGTTGTATTTAGTTAAAAGTTAGTGTGAAAAGAGTAAGAGAGATATCTCAGATGACAAAGTTTAAGGCGACTATAAGTACGACTATAGTAGATTGTATTTTTTTCAAGCCGATATTATCATAACTGCTTACATATTCATAATGAACAAAGCAAAAACCGAAATTAAGTCGGTCAAAATTTAAACCAACAATCATCATATCCATTAAGTACGTCGACATATTTGCTTGCATTTTTTATAAGCAAGGGACTAGTTCTTTTTAAGTAACGAGATTTAAAACAAATAAATGCATGATTATAAAACCTCCTGAAAATCAGGAGTTAATAAACAAATAAAAAGATTTATTTAATAAATCATGAACAGTAAATGTAAAGAAAGTATTTTAAACATTAACGTTTTATATATTTTTCGCTTATATATATACTAGCCAAATTGCTCGTGCCTTGCTACGGGTTTTGTAAGAAAATGATGATTTATTTTCGGCTATTGTTATAATTTGTAGAGAAAAATAATGCATTTCAATATTACTCAATGATTTTGTCGGTGTGACCTCCATATTCTCGCTTTTTCCTTCTATATTTTGGATAGGAAACATTCCCTTGTTCAAATGAAAATTTAACTTAAATCAAAAGGAAAAATAAAACATTGCAGTGGGGGTTTTGTGCTGGGAACTGAATATATATGGTTATGGGGGTCTATCTCGAAAACCCTTGAAGTTCTTCGATAGCAAAGAGACAGAGACTACAACTTATATATATATATATATATATATATATATATATATATATATATATATATATATATATATATTATCTCACTTTATTTCTTAGTGTTATGATTACTTTGTTTCCCAATTTCGAGAAGATTATTGAAAGAGAAATGTATTTTCTATGGAACAAAATAGGTTCGCCATTAATCAAAATCGTTTGTTTTTACTACCAGGACGTTTCCTTTGCAACCACGTCAACTTTGTTATTCTTTGATGGTTACATCTTTCCTGTCGATAAACAAGACAAACCTTTCTGGCGTCGAATTCTCCCCTTAAGAAAATTTCCCGAAACGAATAATGAACTGTTCGTTCCTGTTCACCTTTTACTGGTTTGTTCGTAGGCTGACATTTAGTCTTTGACGTAAATCAAGATAACGAAAATAAAAGGTAGAGAAATTTGAAAAAAAATCGAGAAAATTTCTTGTTTTTAATATTTCACACTTGACTTTAACAGCAATAAAGAAAGAAGTCAACTAGTATATTACTGGAAGATAACGCTTTTAAGGCAAGGAGTCCTTATAAAGTGCTTCATATTACGAAAGGGAGTCTTTATAGTAAAGGAAGTACACAACTAAAATAAAATAATAAAATTTGTAGACCACCCCAAAATTTCAACTTTTCATTTTATTTATTTAATGTATATATATATATATATATATATATATATATATATATATATATATATATATATATATATATATGAGCCTTTCACCACAAGCAAGGCAGGGGTGACACTAGCATGCAAGGGGTTAAAGAGAGTGGAAGAAAGAGTAAATACGCGTTAAAGAGGAAAGGATGATGAGAAGGACGGGGAATAGATCAAGGCATCTGGAGATGTCGATTGATATTGCATTTGAATAGGTGGAGATTATAGCGATCAGAGAAGCAAGCAAAAGGAAGGGAGTTCCACAGACGAGAAGTGCGAGGAATGAAGCTATTGGAGTAGAAGAGACGGCTACATCATTTAACCGTTTCGACAGTGAAAGAGTGGGACTGAGATGCCCACCTAGTGGCACGTTTAAATTCATGCAGTTTGGGAACTAGCGCAACACCGTGAACCAACTTCCTTATATATATATATATATATATATATATATATATATATATATATATATATATATATAGTCTTAAAGTGTGCTATATTTATGGGATAAAGTGCTCAATATCAGAGATAGAGCGTGTGTAAATATAAAAGTGAACATAGAAGTCAACACTTAGAGGCGACAGCCTGTTTCATGCTAGATGCAATCATCGGGCCACGGGAACTCGTGGCCTGATGATTGCATCTAGCATGAAACAGACTGTCGCCTCTAAGTGTTGACTTCTACGTTCACTTTTATATATATATATATATATATATATATATATATATATATATATATATATATATATATATATATCAATAAAATGCAGTTCGCACACATATAGATAAACATGTAAAAGATAAGCAAAATAATATTAACATGGGACAGATTTTATTAAATAATACCAAAATTTTATATAGGGCACAGTACAAATAGAAAGACCTCACAATTCTGGATGATCTTGTAATACAAGAGAATCTTCCCACATTAAATAGGGTACATTTCTCCATAGGGAATTGTATAATAAAGTTTGTTTAAAAAACAAAAAAAAACAATAAATAAAATTTCCAGTTTGTCTTTTGAAATGACGTCACATTGAGTGACAGGAAATTGGTGGCGGCAAACACAACAACACCGAAATTGAACAGAAAACAGTTGCGTAAACATACACAAAACACAAAACTTGACGATGAATATAGCACCATTCGAAAGTACTCGGAGAAAAATAATATAAAATAAAAATAAATATCAACTTTGGCAAATATTCCCTTAACATAAAATAACTAATTCGGGAATTTCCCGATATTATTCAACCTAACATGTTTGAAAGAATTACTGTTGCCGAAATAACCTGATATATCTTTATTTATATATATATATATATATATATATATATATATATATATATATATATATATATACTAACTTTAGTACATATATATATATATATATATATATATATATATATATATATATATATATATAAATATATACTAAATCTAATATATATATATATATATATACTAAATCTAATAGATATGTATATATATATATATATATATATATATATATATTAGAGTTAGCATATATATATATAAATATAAATATATATATACAGGTAAAATGGGAACAAATGGAATATGATACGACTGTATGCAACATTTAATTTAAAAGAGGGCTCAATACATAGTTGAGCTGAATATTATTTATTCTATTAATAAATATTATTTATTTTCATTTTACTCGCCAGTAGTTTAACATCGCCCGAAGAGACACATTTATGGTTTTGAAACATAATTGAAGCGATTTTTATAACGTTTTAATATCCTAAAATAAATAATATCATATATATATATAGAGAGAGTTGCCTGACGATTGCATCTAACATGAAACAGACTGTTGCCTCTAAATGTTGACTTCTATATTGACTTTTATATTTACACACGCTCTATCTCTGATATTGAGCACTATTCAAAACTTTCAACCTTACAAAGAATGTCGACAAATAAATTCTGCCTGCGACACAGCCATTACATTGGTTCTAGAAATTGACTGAAGTTGTAGAAACTACTTGAACAAAGCAATAAGACAATGTGAACTTCAGAGTGTTTATCATGAATTGTAATGCACAACACCTTATTGTAAAATTTGAAAAAAAAAATATTGAAATAATTTTATCACTAGTATGGCTAAAATACCACTAATACGCAAGGGGTTACACGGGGTGACTATGATAGAAAAGAATAAGTATAGGGAGGATTGAAGAAACGATAAAAGATGAACGGAGATCAAAAGACAAAAGATAGCGATTAACATTACATTTAAATTTTTGAAGATTGTAGTTATCAGGGAAGCAATGAAACGGAAAGGAGTTTCACACATGGGATATCTGAGAAAAAATCTGTCGGAGTAGAAACTTCTGTTGCATTTAGCTATTTCAACAGTAAAAGGGTGGAACATACATGCCAATCTAGTAGCACAATTAAATTCATGTGTTCGCTGTACCAGGGAAAAAAGTTGCCATGAAAATATTTGTAAAAAAGACAGGAAAATCATGTCATTTGAGAGGCAAAACTTGTCGGTATCTTTTGTATCAGACGTGTGTTAATATATATATATATATATATATATATATATATATATATATATATATATATATATGTGTGTGTGTGTGTGTGTGTATGTGTGTGTGTGTGTGTGTGTGTATTGAAGGCAGTATAATTAGGCAGAAATCATTCATTTAAATATTTTCTACTAGATAGAAGGAAAAAGGTATTGGTGATTTTCCTGGTATCGAAGAAGTCGCTAATGGTTAGCTGGAAGCTTGTAAAAGAATTTTAGCACAGGAAACATAATCATTTCAAGTTT
>OZ038480.1:26319482-26406982 GCA_964036315.1 Acanthosepion esculentum
GACCACATCACCCCTTACATCTGGTCACCTAACTCCTCAGATAACAACCCCATTGACTATTATGTGTGGGGCGCAGCTGAGCGAGAGACTAACAAAACTCGTTGTAACAGAAAAGATAAACTGAAGGCAATAATTATGACAGCATCCACCAACTTAAACAAGGAGACAGCCCAGAAGAGATGGAGGAATTTCCAAACTCGTCTGGAAATCGTGGTTGAGTCCAATGCGGATTTTATTGAATAAATTTACTCTCTATTATTTCAAGGTATTTTTGTGTAATTTTCGTAAATATATTTGTTAAAATAAGATGTCAGTGTTATTTTCATTTTTGCGTAATTTAAAAGAAAATTTATCTATCGCACCTTTTACACACTCACACGCACGCGCACATACATACATTTCGTCTTTCTATGCGTCGTTTGTGAGTTACAGTAGTAAAAATGAACGCTAAATTAATCAATATGAATAAGCTAATCACCTTATCTCTAATAAAAGTGTGTTCATTCTTTATTACCTTTTATTCTGTCTCTCGCATTTTCTTTCTCTTTATCGATGTATGCATGCGTTTGTCTTTCGTCTTCATTCAGTAATATGAAGCAACATAGCTTCAAACGCCCGAAGCTTGATCTTGTCAGCTCGCCAACAGTCAATGTAATTTGTCAATGTCGATAAAATGATTATCGAATCCTTTCATTCTAATGGTAATTTTGGCTCAAAAGAACAGATACCATGTTGTTTTCGCCATTTTGTTATCGCCGTTATGGTATTTAATTTGGAAATTGGCTCAATTTTGTATATTTTATTTTGACTTTAATAAAAATTTGACTTATATCTGAACCTACGATAAAATAGTGTAAATATAAACCAGAAGTCCTCTTAAAGAATTTGGTTACAGCTCACTTGAAAATATCAACTTGTCAGGCTAGCAAAACAAAGAAACCATTTTTGTTATTGTAGTGAACGTGTTCGGGTGAATGCATATTTAATAAAGACCAGGACTTTGCTCGGAAGTTGCAGGACCTGCAACCTAATGAAATAATGATTGATGTATCAATATCTAAGCCAACAAAAAAGTCTTTTGCGAAGATTTTATGCCAATCGAATCAATAGCACCGTTTAGAGTGGTAATAATATTGAACAGAATTGATATTTAATTCTTGTTGTCGCTTGATCTCTGGTGATATAGAAAATAAATCTTTGATGAGAAGAGAAAATAAAGAAATAATGTAAGGAAAAAGAAGAAAGATTATGCTGACAACAGAAATTCAGGAATTTGGACCCCATGAAATCTAAATGACACCATCAAATGGACCACCCCTGAGAAACGATGACGTATTGTAACTATTTAGACTATTTACATTGTTCTGACACTTTGTCATATTCACGACACATTGTCAAGTGAATAATAGTGTTGGTTAAATGAATCCAGTGACTAGTCTCAATGTGCTGCGATAACAGTAACCACAGCAGAGGTGAAGAAAAAAATTGGAGAGTTGAGTGACTACAAGCAAATAACCGAAACTGAGATATCCAGAAAAGGTATGGCGCGTGGAACTAGAACAGACTACTCCAGTGACTAAATAAAGGGTTCAGCTTGAAATTCCAACGTATATCACCTGAAGCCGAGCCTGGAACGTACAACGGCCGAAACGTCGTGAATATGGCAATAAAGATGGTGGACAACAGTCTAAATAATGTAAATAGTTTCAATATTGTTGTTATTATTATTATTATTATTATTATTATTATTATTATTATTATTATATTTCGATTCCTGCGATGGTATAACTACCTACTAATTCTGCAGGAAGATCAAATGCAGCTAGTGGTGTGTTGTTATGGCTACATTTCATCATTTGTTGTTTTTTTTGGGGGTTTTTTTTACCTCCCATAGCATTACTAGCCTTACATGGATAAAGTTCTTTTTAGTGTGTGGGCTGTACTTATCAAGACACTAATTTGTATTTCTCTTAAGCTGGGATATCCAGGGATCTTTTTTCAGTGTCTTGCGTTTCTTTTGTTATCATTCCAAGCGCACTTACCATGACTGATACTGTTCTTGTTTTCAATTTTCAAATTTTTTTCTATTTCGATTTCCAGGTCTTTCTACTTCGACATTATTATTATATTTATTTCCTTTCATTTCTGGTGTCTACCCATTTCTTTCCCGACCAGAGACCTAAAATCAGAAATGGCATCATGACATTTTCCACTGAACATCTTTGAAGAAAAAAATAAGTAAATAAATATATAAAAATCACGCATATTTTACAGAGCTAAAGCCATTACTAAGGTGTGGGCTATACTTGTGAGAATATTTTTGTATTTCTTTAAGCCATGGGCTACCAGGGATCCCTTCAATGAATTTTTTCTAATCAATCCGAGGGCTCAAACTACAACTGGAATGGTTGATGTCCTCATCTGCCACATTTTCATTATTATTATTATTATTATTATTATTATTATTATTATTATTATTTTTATTTCCTTTGATATCTGGCGTTTGCACATTTCTTTCCGGGTCCCGCCCAGGGACCTAAGGTTAGAAATGGCATCATGACACTTTCCACTGCAAAAAATAAAAATAAAATAAAATAAAATAAAAAAATAATTACATAGATAAGCCCTTCGTAAAGTGTGGGCTGTACTTGTCAGAACAATTTTTTGTATCTCTTTGAGGCATGGACTTCCAGGAATTCCTTCAATCAGCCTACTGGAATATTTTCCAACCAGTCCAAGGGCTCCAACTACAACAGGGATTGTTGATGTTCCCATGTGCCACATTTTTGAGATTTCTATTTCAAGGTCCTTGTATTTTGACAGTTTTTCGAATATCTTCAAAGATACATTGCAGTCTGCAGGGACTGCCATATCAATAAGGAGGCACTTATTTTGTTTGTGGTCTTTAATAACAATGTCTGGGCAGTTGGCTTTGATTGTTCTGTCAGTGTGTATTGTGTAGTCCCCTAGAATTGTAACAGGTCCTATCTCCGTAACCGGGTCAGGGGGGGGGGTGTTCGTACCAGTTTCTTTCAGTTTCCTTCCCGTAGGAGTTGCAAATATTATTATTATTATTATTATTATTATTATTATTATTATTATTATTATTATTGTGAATAATATGAATTCATTTTTCTCGAACGTGTTCAGACTTAACTTGATGATTATTTAAGATTTAATTAGCTAGCGATCCATGTCTTATTCTCTGCCACTGAGGAAGCCCAGAAGACTAGACATTTAATCAAGAGGAATAGACGTTGGTCAAATGCATGATGTGGCATGGCTTCGTTCAAAGTTATTTGTTCAAACGCGATACAATCTGGAAATGTGTTCGCTTAATTTATTACTAAGTACTAAATTAATTTGAACTTTTGATGTTGAGATAAGAGCCGCTGACACTTACGTCAGTTACATATTTTTACCTCCGATTAATAAACATGATCTTTTTCTTTTGTTTCTCTTATTATTTTTCGGTTCCTTAATATTTTACTCAGTTCATGAAGAGATTTTTCCTTGTTCCTATGCACTATAGATTTTCTTTAACATACTTTTTATCAAGTGTTATTACATTAAAGCCAAACATCTAAATTTCCACATTTGTATAATTTTAATATTTCTTATATGTATATTTCATCGTGTTGTTTGATTTAAATACTGTCTTCTTTTAATTAATGGCCAGTCCCGTTTTCGCTTATATCATCTATATTTCTATCATGCCTTTAGCTTTCAGTCTGCATCTACCGCAAACAACTCCATTTATGTCGTGTATGATGTGAAGGTTTCGCCCGCTTGTAATAAATCCTGTTAAATCTTTTAATTCTCTTATAATCATCTACGTTTAATAAATCCGATGAGAGAAAAATAAAACTATCTTTGCACTCCTCGTTAGGTTTTTTGTATTCATTTAATTCTTTGTCTTTTGGCTAGTCCTAGGTATGACGATAAACTCCATCCGGCAGCAAAGCCTCTGATCTGGAGATTGGAGGTTTTGAAGAAATTGGAATCACCTCTTAATTGCTGTTATTCCCAAGTTCAATCTGTTACAGGGTGGTAGCACCTGTTAGCGACCTAACTATTGGCAAATAGTGAACGTCCCAACAAAAGAAAATCACTATGAAAGTATAAAATACACTTTATAGTAAAAATGCCAGAAATGCATATTTATATAAAAAATTACCAACAATAACTATTTATGGCAAACTTACCAAGAATATCTATAGTAGAATTACCAACAATACATTTTATAGCAAAATAACCAACTATACATTCTATCTACAGGGCGGGGGTCACTATTTTATCTACAGCTGAAGGCATACAATTGCGTTTAAAATATATTTAGTTGAAGACCTAAAACTTATTTATATATTAACTTATATATTTCGGCATTAAATAACTCATAGAGCTTGATATGTCGCTAAAAAACTCAAATAAGCAACCAACCTGGCTATTCCCATATAAACCAGCTGTCACAGATTGGTTTTCAAAATTTTTCATGTTTTTCAAGTTGTAGTTTAGCTAATTACTTTGTTTAAAACTATCAATCAGTTATAGGTTTTTCTTCACATACACTGTTCAATTTGACAACGTAAATATAGTATGTCTTCTTCCATCGTCTTGTAAAAAGGCGGTTAGCTGTTTTTCTATTTCTAGTTTGATTCATTTCGGATGTCTATTACGTAGAATCTTAATTGTTATTAATGCTAGGTGATTCATCAAGTTGATTGTCCAACGAAGAACAAGCTCAGTTGGACCTGCTTTTTATTGTTAACAATGTCTTGGAAATGAATGTGCTGAGATCTGGTATTTCGCCAAAATTTTATATTTAATTTATCACACTCTAATCTACTCAGTCTTAAAGAAATATCTAAGGTTAGTAACTTCTCGCTTGTGGAACTCGCTTCGAGGTGTCATGCTTACCAGACAACTTTGATCTTCAAATATTTAAATGCAATGTCAATCGTCATCCATATTCCCCTTCTTTTATTGTTCTCGTTTCTTAAGAATGTGTCGCTTTTATCATTCTTTTACACTCAGTAACCACTTGTGTCTTGGTAGTTTTACTGACTTGATTTCCATCCTGGTTATGACGATAAACTGCATCCGAGTCCTGGGTAAGACGATAAACTACATCCGGCAGCAATGCCTTTGATCAGACGATTTTGACAAGAGTGAAACTACATCTTAATTGCTGGTGTTTCCGGTTCACCCTGACCCGGGGCGGTAGCACCTGTCAATGTCCCACCTATGTGCAAATAGTTACCCCCTCAAAAGGGATCAAAACATTATGAAAGTATAAAAATAGGTTTTAATAACAGCAATACATTTTTGGAAAAATTTTACCAGCAATAAATTTTTGAAAAAAAATATTACCAGCAATACATTTTTGAGAAAAAATATTACCAAAAATGTATTTAAAAAAAAAAAAAATATTACCAGCAATAAAAATCTTGTCGGCATTAAATAACCCATTGATATTGAAATGTTGGTGAAATTATTACAAAGAAATTCTGTGACAGCTACTACTTTGATCTCCTTTGTCTTGGTCATTAGATTTTTACATTCAGTATATTTTAATAATTTTATGTTGTGTAAGTTTATGGAATATAAAATTATGATGGCATATTTCTTCTGCTATTTCATTATTGCATACATGCACTACGTTTTCCCTTCCAATATTCTTCTTTCCTTCATTATATTTTGCACGCATTCTGCTCTGCTCTTTGACACATTTAAAGACAAATACGGGTACTTTGTGGTCTGTGATTATTATGGAAAAACACTTGTAGGAAAACAAATAAAACTACAGGAAAAATAATCCGTTCAATTCCTAACAGAAATAAAAAAAACATAAATCAGAGGGAAGTAAAGACTGAATTTATACTCGATTTGACTTAGGTCATAGATTAATTATTACTCTAAATAACTCTTAAATAAAATTCTTCCAGATAAAATATCATTTTTTTTAGTTCTAAAAAGAACCTAGTTATCTATTCATATTGATCGGGTGACAGAAGATTTGGAAGAAAAAGTGAAAGTAAAAGTGAAAGTGAATATTTTTGTATCGCTCTTTCGAAACAGAGGAACATTTTCATTCGAATTCGTCTGTAAAAACAAAAGAAAGGTGAAGAAGCAATGGAAAGAATTTTTTGATATTTTTAAAGTAATAATTTCTCATACAAATATAAATAAGGATTTAAATTTCCCTCAACTAAGACAGGCTGAGACATCTCCATGACACGTCTCAGGGAACGATAATCGTTCAACCTAGTGACTGTGTAGTGATTTTACAAGCATAGCTTGGATGTGGTACAAGGCCGAAAGTAAGGGGCACCCAGTGAGGATCGAACTCACTACTCATTCGAAATTGTTCTAGCGAGACAAGATCTGAACCCTTTATTTCGCTCACTATTACACCACCTCGAGGTGCCCAAACTAGTGACCGTGTATCCCACAAAGAAGAAGCACGTTGTTGTTAAGAGAATCAGACACACGGCCTGATATATGTTGCAAAGATTCTTGGACCGAGAAGTCGTTAGCCGAAACCATCATTAAGACACGGGCCTTATGTAGCACTGACGTCTTGGCATTATAGAAAATAAATAATGGATAGAATGGCTCTCAGAATAATTATACTTCTTTATGAAATTTATTCGGGGATACATATGATTCACATTTCTATATATTTTCGTTTCATTTCATACATATATACATCAACTTAACTGCAATGTTGTAAAATAAATACCTTCAATAGACACTATTTACATTATTCAGACTATTGTCCTCATCTTTGTCACCATGTTTATCACATTTCGGCCGTTGTACACTCCGGCTTTCTTAAGGTAGTTGGAATATCGAAATAAAACCCTTTATTTCGCTCACTGGGGTAGACTGTTGTAGTTCCACGTGCCATGTTTAATGGATGTCAGTTATCAGTTATCTCCTGTTAATTACCCTCTCCAAGTTCTCCACTGCCTTAACCGGGTATTGAACTAACGCTCTTTCTGTCACTAGATCTAACTAATGCCTTTATTCACAGTACCATGTACCTTGAGGAGATAACTGATAACTGACATCGATTAAACATGGCACGTGGAACTAGAACAGTCTACCCTAGTAAGCGAAATAAAGGGTTCAGTTCGACATTCTAACCACCTGAAGAGGGCCGGAGTGTACAAAGGCCGAAATGTTGTAATAAATATGGCGACAAAGATGAGGACAATAACCCGAATAATGTAAACAGGGTACATAATACCTCATCTCAAAAATATAGACAGATACTTTAAATACAGTTTTATAATATCGTATTTGATGGCATATATAACGCACTTTTCTTTTCTTTTTTTCTTCAATTTGCTGTGTTCCTGCAGGACGTGCGTGGTCATGGCTCTCTACAACTTCTTATCTTTTGGAGCTTTGTCTTTTCACTATCCCACCAAGTCTTTGTTCTGCCATCCTTTCGCCCATGCTTGTTTGGTCGATTACTCCTTGTTTTCGTCTGCCCCTCTTGACATCAATATATCCCTTGAGTGGCGAATTCTACAAGCGCTCATTTTTCATTATACTCTCTAGAAATTTCAAATATCACTTTCTAAGTGTAAGCGTCTTTTTTTTTGTTTCCATACGCCTTCATCTTAATTTCCACATTACTCAATTGTATAAAAAATAGTCCTTATATGCGAAATTGAGTCCTCTTATAGGTTCGTTTAAACTAATTTTTTATCCTAAACGCTCGCTAATATAATTTTTGCATCCGATGGGCAATTTTACTATATAATAATTGTTTTTCTTTTAACGAACTTATTATTATTATCATTATTGTAATTATTATTGTTGTTGTTGTTGTTGTTTCTGTAAATTAAGATTATCGTAACAAAGGTACCGGCGACGTTCATCAGGGCTAGCTGAACTCTGATACTGAAAATATTCCTCACCACATGCCTATTATTAAACAACTGAGAAATACAGAAAGATATGTAACTGAAAGGAAATGATAATGCTTTTTTTTATTTATATTCAACTTTAGTACAGTATGCGGCAGAAATACCTCCCACATTTTAAACTGTCATTTGAAACGATTTTAAGACAGGTAAAACTGTAATTGCAACACAGAGAATTTTTTGTGATCCTTTTACATCGGAATTATACTGTTCCGATTAGAAAATCGATACTGCTGTTGGTATGCGACGTATTTCAGGGCCACTGGTTCAGCGCTTAAACAAAAAAGTAACTTGGATGACTTTGAAGCTCTCGAACATTCGGCTGATGGAACAATTTAAAAATCGTCTACAAGAGTGTAAACCGAATAGAGGCCACCTTTTGGAGGATGTCATTTTTAAAGGAAATCGATAAAAACTGTAACCCTTTGTTTAAACAACAGTGAAATAATTTCATTACCGTGGTCTTTTGGTCAACCGATATAATAAGGGAGGTATTTCTGCCGCATCCATTATATTAACTCGATTCTTATAAAATAATGTTCTGGGTTGTTTTTTTCTTTCAAGTATATATTATTGAAATCATTTAAGACTTTTCTCCTCTCGTGAAATTTTGCTTCATATGCAGTTGAACTGCTAGGTTGCTTTTTATATACAGTAACATCTTCGGCTATCGCTGAAGTCATTTTATAACTTTTTGTTTTGTAATGGTAGCCAGCAATAAACCTTATATACTCAAATACACTAATAACATTTTTCGGTATATCTTCACCTATATGCGCCGTTCCCCATCAGGTCGTAGGCGATCATAACTATCCACAACTTCCTGTCCCTTGTAGCTCTTGATAATTTTTATATTTCTGTTATTTCTCTTAAACTTTGTTCCGCCATCCATTTACTCAATCTCACTATGTTATCTGTTGTTTTCCTCTGTCTCTCTTGCTTTCAATCTGTCCTGTGAGTATTAAATACTCGAAGCCCTTCTTCCTCATTATGTGCCCTAGAAACCTCAACTGTCTCTTCCTAGTATTAAGTATAAGCTCACTTTTTGTTCCTATTTTCTCTAAAACTTCGCCGTTGCTTACATGTTCGGTCCATGGTACACTCAGTGTCCTTTAAAGAACCACATTGCTGTTGTTTCAAGTCTCTTCTTCATTTTTGAGGAGATTGTCCAGCACTCATTGCAATACTGGCGGACTGATATAACGTAACAGTTTAGTTTTCTTTTCCTTGGTTCTAGCGAAAACGTTCTATTTCTTAATAGTTTGCTTAGCTTCAGGAATGCATCTTTGGTTATCCCAATACGCCTTCGGATTTCAGTGTCACATTTTCCATCCTCTGTTAACGCACTTCCCAGATATTTAAATTTCCTAACTTGTTTGATTCTGGTATCTCTGATTTGCAATTCGCGCTTTGGGCTCATCCTTTTGCTGACAATCATGTATTCTGTCTTCTTGTAGTTGATGTTTAATCCTTTCTTCTTGCTTTCCTTCATTACCTTCTGTAAAAAATTTTTGTAGTTTTTTTTTTCCTGTGTCTGCTATCAGCACTGAGTCATCAGCATATCTTAAGATTGTCGCCGCCAATAATGAACCCTTGTAGAACTTCTATTTCACTCAGATGTCCGGTAAGAAGAAACATCCTTGTCTCACAGCTCATTCTAATTTTGTATATCTGCTGAACTGATTTTCTACCCGCTTGCAGGCGGCTTGCTGTCAGTAAAGGTTTTTGATTATTCTAATGTCATTCCCAAATATATCAAGGTTGCTGAGGAGTTCTAACAGAACTTTGCGGCGTACTTTATCGAACGCCTTTGCGTAATCTATAAAACACAAGAACACGTCCTTCTGCATTTGTATTACACTTTCTGATAACATTCTTAGTATAAATATCACGTTCCTTGTTCCGGTATCTTTGACGAAACCGTACTGTTCCTGTCTTGTCTCCGGTCTGATTCTGCTGCGCGCTCTATTCCAATTCGAATAAGTTTTGTTATATGAATCATTAGGCTGATTGTCCGTTGGAGTTCACATTCGATTTCTTAGGCAGTGCTATGAAGATAAATCTTCTTAGGTCTTCTTCTATATCAACATTTAGAATTATTTCTGTAATCTTGCCTATGCCGAAGTCTAAGGCTGCCAGCATCTCTATTGTAATTCCGGCTGGCCCGGCCATTTTGTTTCTGTTCAATTTAACTATTGAGATTCCACCTGAGACTTTAATATTTCCAGTCCTTCGATATTTCTGCCTATTGCCAGTGGTACTTTTTTCTCGTAGAATATTTATCCGATATATTCGTTCCATCTCTGGAGTATATTTTCCTTCTCTAATATCAGGGTTACGTCCTTGGGTTTTATGCATCGTGTTGATGAGTACATCTTTGGCTACGTCAGTTCTCTTATATTTATATATATATATATATGTATATATATATATATATATATATATATATATATATATGCTTTACCAGTGATACTCATTCTGTCTATTTCTACGCATTTTTCATTTAGCAATTCCACTTTAGCCTGTTTATATCTGCTACTTATTTCGTTGTTCAGCGTCCTATATTCTGTTCCGGGGTGATTTCTTTTGTTTGTTTCCTTTTCATAATGTCAGATATTTCTTCCGCTATCCGTTCATTTATTTCTTCGTCTTATTTCCTCTGGGAAGATCATATGCACCACTGAAATGGGTTTGATTCTAAGAACACGAACACCTTTTATGTTTTCAAAGACGTTAATTAAGCGACTAACTGGTGATTACTTTTGCAGCATAGATAGCAGAAGAGATGGAGCAGGAGTAAATGTCCAAATCTGATTTGTAAAGAAAATATAAGATCAACCGATCCCTGGCCTTCCCACAGTATTGAGCCCCACTAGTGTAAAGGTCAGCAAGAAATATATTCATCTTGAGATGAGTGGAATAATAGACATTGCAAATTGTTTTTCTCCCGTTCCGAAAGTTATATAATATATATATATATATATATATATATATATATATATATATATATATATATATATATATATATGATAAGATAAAGAATCCAATCCAATCCATATTTGATCTGCATTTGATCTTTAACTCCTATATATATATATATATATATATATATATATATATATATATTATTATTATTATTATTATAAGCGATTATAATAATAAATCATTTTAAATCGCTATACAAAAGCTTTCATGTTTCAATACCATGATTGTACTTCCTCAGACGAAGGTTGGAAACTCGTGATTTTATCTTTTATCACCAGTTATCAATCATAGCCTGAGGAAGTACAATCATACTATTGAAACATGAAAGCTTTTGAGTAGCGATTTAAAATGTTTTTATTATAATCTATTAGAATAAAAATATTATAATGATATCTACATTGTATTTAACACTTAAAAAAAAAGTAAATATGAACTGTGGATTTTTATTCCATTTGTTCTTTCTCTTACTTTGGAATATATATATATATATATATATATATATATATATATATATATATATATATATATATATTTCTTTTTGGCTTCCTTTAGTATTTCTTTTCTTTCGTTGCTTATCTCCTTTCCTATGTTTATTTTCTTTTTTCCACCTTTTCACGGCTGCTTTCCACTGTTTTTCCCATGGAGTAGATATCAGTATTTTCTGGAAACCTATAGCGAAGATAAAGACCTGTGTTTCCCCAGTTTTAAATTTCCTTCACGTTCTGTTCTTGATTGGCCTTTTTCCGAATTTAATCAAATCACTTGTGTGAGTTTTCTGGCGGTTTACCTTGATTCGTTCATTCTTATCCACACAGTTTACTTGCAAGGTCCGCTGGCGAGAGAGTGAAGGCGACGGGGTCAGGTAAAGGATATTACTGGAAGGCGCTAGGTGGCGCTCTACATAGTGGCAGACCGATGGGTGATGGCCGTTCTTTCAGAAACCCATGAGCAATTGTGATGTACGTGTTCTCCAAAGCAGGACTATTTAGGATTTGCACTGCTTTCCCTATTATGGGGAGGCGGCGATAAAAGGAGCCCTAAACATTGCTTGCTCACACAGAGACTTGGCAGCCCGCTGCAGCTGTCTGGTCATCCAATAAAGCAGTCGAAACAGCAAGAAAGATCAAAAGAAATATAAGTATATATATATATGTATATATATATATATATATATATATATATATATATATATATATATATATATTGAATTGGACATAGTCCGACAATTTATTTAAAGACATTTATGATATGTTTAACGTTCTTTTTATAGATATCATAAATATCATTTATGTATCTATAAAAAGAACGTTAAACATATCATAAATGTCTTTAAATATATATATATATATATATATATGTGTGTGTGTGTGTGTGTGTGTGTGTGTGTCTGTGTGTGTGTGTCTGTGTGTGTGTGTCTTCATAATAACCTGTACCTAATTTTGCTTCTTACGTTTATACAACGCTCCTCATTTTGTATCCCATTACTTTTAATGGCTCTTGTGACTTATAATAAGAGAACATGAGTCATAAAACAGACGACAAATGGTTATGATCGGAAGACGGAAGAGTAAGAGCATTTCCAAAATTAGACACATCTCGTGGAGCGTGAAAGCTCAGCTGTAGTCAGTATCTATCGATAGTTGTCTGAGTAAGTAAAATTCCCATCTACGAAGGGTTGGATTGTTAAACCTTACCGATGAATGGATGCTTTCCTCCCAAGTACGTGTTAATAGAAGAGATACGACGATTTTGCATATCGTTTTATACAAGATGAAGGAAGAAATGTTTGGGCATACAACTACATGGTGAAAAGACAGTAAGAGTACACATGACATCCAAAGTGTATCGCCAAAAGTGCTTTCATTATGAACAAGAGTTTCGCTAGTGGACATTGTATCAATCATTAATACAATGCCGTGATTTCTCCTGAATAAGATGAAAGGCAAAGCGACATGTGCGTTATCATCATAGGGTGGCGATGGCACCAGGATGTCACGACAAATGATGGTTTGGGCAACATTCTACTAGGAGCTATAATCCATATGAAAAGTATTCTGTCACGGAGCATCTCATAATCACTGAAGAACAGGTAAAAAACCTTCATGGCATCGATCGTTTTCGATGGCAGGGGTTCATTCAGAAGAATAACAACCCCCCTTGCTACACTGCGGGAATTGTTTAAAAAATAAAGATATCTTCAATGTATTTCCCTGGCCACTAAACTCTCCAGTTTTCACTATCATAGAGCACTTATCATCCAGACCCGAAATGTTTACATATCTTGTATAATCCGTGCCTGATGAGAACAGGCTGTTAGACATAATGTTTTGGCTCATCAGTAAATAGACATGATGAGTGCCGACTCGTTCAAAGGCTATGACCATTGCTGACAAGCTTGATCAATCTGATAGTTCTCGGGAGAACGACAATGGCTCTTGGAGTGACATGCAAAGCTTATTGCAGATGTGGTAAATTAAGTTGTTTTGTACAGGGCCTGGTCTATTTTGTAAAGTCTGTTCAACTTGCTCGGAGATTTTCATGTGATAGATGAGGCTAGAATGGTTTATACGGGTTTCTAGCACAGCCCGCATGTTACATTATATCCAGTGTAGTACTGATCGTAATTTATCAATGGTATAACAATATGCATACATACATACATACATACATACATACATACATACATACATACATATACAGTTCAAAAGTTTGAGGAAAACCCTGGTAATTTCTTTTTTAATTTGGCCCGAAAAGTAGTTGTTTTGTTTAAATAAGAGAAAATTATTGAACATGGTTAAAAAATGAGACATGATTTCTTATTAGAAATCATTAAGACTGTAAGTTAAATGTGAAAAGCAGTTATCTTATACAACAAATATTTATACATATTGATAAACCTTCATATATATATGTGTGTGTGTGTGTCACACATTATGAAATGGACAAAGTCCGACAATTATTTTAAGATAATTTTTATGGTTATATGTTCTTTTTATACATACAAATATGTTGTTCTGTTTATAATAAACAGTATTAATGACATTTACCCGCTTGAATGTCCGAGAAATTTTCATAGAAAATATGCTTCCTCCGACAAGAATCGAACCTGTATCGTATAAGGAACCGTCATATAGCCTGACGTGCTTTTAGTGATTTAGCCACAGAGGAGCGTTTCGATTTTGCTGTTTTTAAACAACAATTCTCCATTATTTTCTTTCGTACATTCATATCTGCTCGATGCGTATCCAAATGTAAACAAATGACGTAACACATTATGAAATGGACAAAGCTCGACAATTATTCTAAGTAAAATCGACCTTCCTAACTTGAACGCTCATCTGTGGCTAAATGGGTAAAAGCACGTCAGGCTATATATAGGATACAGGTTCGATTCTTATCGGAGGACGCATATTTTGTATGAAAATTTCGGTATATGTCATTAATACTGTTTATTAAAAACAGTGAATTTACTTAAATATTTGTATCTATAAAAAGAACGTATAAACATAAAGAATTCTTAATATATATATATATATATTATTTCACATATACACACATATGCATGAAATATATATATATATATATATATATATATATATATATATATATATGTGTGTGTGTGTGTGTGTGTATGGGGCACTTCGACGTGGTGTACTGATTAACAAGATTTTTTCGTTAGATCAATTATGACTGAGCAGCAGTAAATTCGATCCTCCCTAGGAGTCTCTTCGGCCTTGTGCCACAGCTCAGCTACGCGTAGGAAATCACTATATACATGTGTGTCTCTGTGTGTGTGTTAACACTATTCAAAATGTGCGCAAACATCCGATTTTGGAGGGAATACGTTTTAGGCCAAAATAGTGTCAGTATCCTCTCGCATACTCTGCTTTAGGTGTCCCCTTTAGGCATATTTCAAATATATTTATATCTTAACTTCATATGTATTATAGCAAATGTTTTAAGATAACGTCTAACCTGGTTCAACACCGCTCAGAAGCAATTTGCTTTATTAATATCCACTCAACCCTGGTACTGGAAATGGAAATAAAATCAAACTTCTTGACAATTGATGTCCATGAAACATTTTATATAGCGACAACAAATTATTAGTTCGTTTTTTTCATTTCAGTGTCCACAGTTTTATAAAAATGATTGGCTTGTTGCAACATTAAAAGACAATCTGATATTTATAATCTGGGGATATATTTCTGGATATTTTGATTGCGACACCAGATAATTCACCTTGAGTAATGGATAGCGGCTCGGATTGAGGAATCGGAGAGCCGAGTTCGAATTCCAGTCGAATTCATTACATTCATTTACGTGCTAATAGCCTTGAGAAGAGGATGAATCCTCTTCTTCGCTCCCTAGCTATGGATAAATAGACCGAGTTCTATAGCCTTGGATGGCAACTGATCTACCGCAGAAAGAAATGGCAACCTACTGCGGAACAATATCCCTCGTCAGTCACGTATCGAAATATACATGATCACCTAAGCGTATATCAAGCATGTCACATAACTGGCTGACTATTTAGCCCCTTGGCTTCACTAATTTTGGAATAATAGATGCACGTTGTGAAGAATGATTTATAACCATCGACTTGTGTAAAATATTGTTTCTGTTCAATGATACTGTCTAAATTAGGTAAAGACTTTGTTCGACAATATTGGAAGTAATTTATTATTAATGCGGAAATAGAGATGAAGGAACCAGAAACGAAAGTGATCTTCGTTTGGTTTCCTTTGTTTTCTTGTACGGCATATCAGCCTCAGTGGGTTATTTAATGCCGACAAAATTTTTATTGCTGGTAATATATTTTGTTTTCAAAAATGTATTGCTGGCAAAAATTATTCCTTCAAAAATTTATAGCTGGTAAAAAATGTATTGCTGTATTTAAACCTATTTTTACATTTTTATAGTGTTTTGACCCCAGTTTGTGGTTTAACTATTTGCCCATAGCTGTGACACTAACAGGTTCTACCACCCCGGGTCAGCGTGAAAGCTGGGAACACCAGCAATTAAGACGTGGTTCCAATGAATGAAAAGAAATAAATTATGTAATGTTAATGAAAATTCATTAAATTAAGTATGCCACGTATACAAAACAAATGATGTAACGAGGATTTTTTAATCGCTGTTGCATGATGATTCTTTCTCTTCTAATGTCATTCTCAACTTTTTCCGCATTTCCTTTAACTTTTGTTCTTGAAATGGTTTAAACGAAAAACACTTTTTAACTCTGCGCGCATTATTGCAACCGTCATAGCTGAATGCTGGCTTTCTTTCCATAAAACTGACAAGCTTTTCAATAGCTTTTTCAATTTCAGTCCAGTTTCCATCGTAATCATGTATCTCGTCACTACCTTGTCTCGTTGTCACCCTTTCCTATTATTCCGATCAACTTTTGCACCAATACAATCCATTAGGGTAAAATAAGCAAAAACAATTTTCCAAAGTAAATTTCCTGAAAAACAGAAATTTTAAATCAGTTACATATCACTGAAATCGTTCAAATATACACATCAAAATCATGTCCGGATATGCGGAATTCCGGGTATAAGGCACTTCGGATATGAGTGATTCCGAATATGAGGCACTCCGGATATGAGACTCTCAGGATATGAGGCACTCTGGATTTTCGGAATTCCGGGTATGAGGCACTCCGGATATGAGGCACTACGGATATGTAGTATTCCGGATATGAGGCACTCTAGATATGCGGGATTCCGTATATGAGGCCCTCCGGATATGCGGGATTCCGGGTATGAGGCACTGCGAGTATGAGGCACTCCAGATATGAGGCACTCCGGATATCCTGGATTCCGGATATGAGACAGTTCGGATATGCGGGATTCCGTGTATGAGGCACTTCAGATATGAGGGATTACGGATATGAGGTACTCCCGATATGTAGGATTCCGGATATGAGGGATTCTACTGTACTTGATAATAGTTCTCACTTCAGTTCTTGACGCTTGGAACTTTTCGATAACTTTGTACATGCTTCTCCTGCATTATGGGCCTTAAGTATTTCTTTTATTTTGAAGTACCTAAGTACACAACAGTAGACTTGCTATAGCTCAAAAAGATTTTTCTATTTTAGGTGGGGCCTAACAATATTGACATTGATAAGTTTGGGCTTGACATAATTATATTATTGCGTTCAAATAAAGAGAAACTTATTCTTTCTAAGGAAGCTCATTATGTTTAGTAAGGGTGTGTTAAAATTTATTTGTTCTGTTAAAAAGCACTATTAATTTTTAAAAATTCAATTTACATAGCGGGGGTGATTGATAATGTAGTGCTCAATAGTGTGCATATATATATATATATATATGTGTGTGTGTGTGTGTGTGTGTGTGTCTGTGTCTGTGTGTGAAAATTAAAGTCAACACTCAGAGGCGAGAGGCTGTTTCATGCTAAACGCAATCGTCAGGCCTGAGGATTGCGTCCAGCATGAAACAGCCTGACTTTAATGTTCACATTTATATTTACATACGTTCTATCTCTGATATTGAGCACTTTATCCCATAAATATAGCACAACTTAAGACTATATTTCTTTATATATATATATATATATATATATATACAGAGTCAACGACGAAATTATTTGTACAAAAATCAATTTTGAATATTTTTATCCATTTCTCAGAATCGAATGTCTGTATGATGCCAGTTTGTCTTATATGCTAATAAGCAGCACAAAAAGGAATATACAACTCAATTTTTAGAACAATAAGTTAAATACAACAAATTTGACGGGCGAATTAATAGGAAAAGACAAAATTATTCGTACAGTATGAAGTTGAAATATTTTCACAATATTAATAGCAAATAGCATGGCCTCTCATCTTTATAACTTGCTGCAATCGTTTTCTAAAGTTTTTGATAAGATTTGAACAAGCATTTTCTGGAATTTTCTTCTATTCTTCAAGGGCTACACGTTCCGAAGTTTTTTTTGGTGACCGTCGATGTATTTGAACTTTCAATTCTTGCCATAGATTTTCAATAGGATTCAAGTCAGGACTCATTGATAGCCATGACATAACTGTAATCTTCCTTTTCTGGAGTCACGCAGTCACTGTTTTAGACGTATGTTTGGCATCATTATCTTGCTGGAAATTAAATCGCCAAGCAATATGAAGATTTTGCGCTGATATTTCCAGATTTCCATCCAGAATTTTGATATAGTCAGCAGTTTTTTTTTCACCTTCAAGGTTGTAATTTTTTCCAACCAATTTGGACTCAAAACTGGCACAGAAGAATTATCTATCAAACCAAAAAAAAATTCACCGAAATCGGATGAAAACTGTGGAAACACATAAAGACATCCGATTACACACACACACACACACACACACACACACACACACATTTTGAATATTATAGATGTAGATAATATCATTGTATTAATTTAAACTATTTATTTTGTTATTAAAGTTTTTATGAAAGATATACATCCAAGAACAGATAGTAAATAGTAAAACGTTGCTGAGAGTTATAATGGTCAGGAAGTAGTGGAGAGCCATTCTCGCCAACAATTTGGACTCAAACTAGCACTATTATCCATCAAACAAAATTATCCATCAAACAAAAAAAAATCATCGAAATTGGATGAAAACTGTGGAAACGCATAAAGAACATCCGATCACACACACATACAAACACACACATTTGGAGAATTATAGATATAGATATAATCCATAATCATCATCTTATGATACAGGAATAGGATAAATTCGTGAAAATTTGCTATAATTTTTTTACCTCGTCTTATTTAAATTTCGCTTTATACGCGGAAATATACGGTATATATATATATATATATATATATATATATATATATATATATATATATATGGTCTGTTATAATAAATGCATTAAGCTCTATCTGTGAATCAGTTTTAATATTTTATATTATAAAGATTCACTTGTATTATATACTAATGGATTGTTACCTGTGTTACATATATATATATACATGTGTGTGTGTGTGTGTGTGTGTGTGTGTGTGTAAATATATATGTGTGTGAAAATAGATTTGGATAAGAATCCGATGAAATGCCAAATGCATAAGTTTTGAAATTATTTTGCATTGAGTTGTTTAACAGAAGAACCGGTATCATCAATAACTAATTCTATTTCTGAAGAACAATATTTGCATAACTGCGAAGAAACATGATTCTGGCTAAGCAACGGATCACTTCTCTGTATCGGAACAGATATTGGATTTCAACTCATTTCAAGTTACACTTGATTTTTATGGTTTATATGCTTTATTTATTCATCATAATTTTTTTTAAAAGTATGAATTGGAATAGACCGGGAGTTTCTGAAAGCTACCATTCTCCATGAAGATACGTGGCGTATAAAAAAAAGGAAAACCAATATACTGAAATCGCCCGATCGTACATCATTCATCAAAGAGAGCTAATAGACCATGGCTTTTCACTGCATCTTCGTCTGAATAAAGCATATTCCCTTTTTTTATACTAAAACCGCATTTTCCCTGTCAAATCTTCTATTTTACACGAATACATTAAACCTCACACTAAATGAACTGACATATTTCTTGATCAAAATGTTAAACTGGAAAACGCCCTTTCAATAAAAACGTATAACTAATTCAGACAAAGATACATTGAGTGTGTATTGATCTGAGTCTTCAGTCATTATACGATCGGCTTATTTCAATATCACTCGCTACCTCTCTTTGTATATTCTCCAAAATATTAAAAAATCGACTCTAAATGTTCCGAAGCATCTAAAAATTAAACGATTTCTTCCAAATAATATCTTTGACGTCTGTGTCACGACATTATGTGGCCTATTTACGTCAAACCTTTTGATGACACCTACAGACTATTTGGATTCATTTTTTTCTTCTAAATAAGTCAATATTTTCCACAGTACCAGACCCGCTAAGCATAACGACTGACATGAATACAATCTGATTAACTCTTTAGAGATCGTTAGATAACTTGCTCTTAACAAAGTTCTGTATTTGTGATTATTTTTAAATGCAATATTTGTATAATTTTCAATTTGTAAACTTAAAGAATCAGCACATATGCTAGGCAACAAAAATCTCCTGAGCAGACCAAGCATAGAAATGAATACATATGGGAACAAGTAATAAGGAGGGCCAGAGAAAAGCGATAACAACAAAAATTGCAATATGAAATCTGGTAAAAACAAGGATAACAGCAATAATTGCAATCTGAGCCCCGGTAACAAATCGTTGCTTAAGATATGAGGTTTATAATACCCAGAAATTCATACACAGATGTCCTCAAGAACACATCGCACAGTGGATAAAGGCGTTGGTTAGATCCAGTGACAGGACCCAAAGAATGTGAGTTCAATACAGGTTAAGGCAGTCGAGAGCTTGGAGAGGCGAATTAACAGGAGATAATTTATATCAATTAAACATGGCACATGAAACTAGAAAAGTCTACCCTAGTGAGCGAAATAAAGGGTTCAGTTCGACATTCCAACCACCTGAAGAAGGCCGGAGCGTACAACGGCCGAAACGTTGTAATAAATATGGCGACAAAGATGAGGACAATAGCCCGAATAATGTAAACATAATACTGTCCTATCAACTGAATGTCCCACGCATTCGAAGTCGAATCAAAATTTTACTACGTTTATATCATGTTTATTTATTGAACCGTTCGAGGCTTCAATGAATGGCCACCCGTACATTATACCGTCTTGGATATATATATATATATATCAAATAATAATCAAATCTCATGTGTCGGCGTACATTATACCGTCTTGGATATATATATATATATATATATATATATATATATATATATATATCAAATAATAATCAAATCTCATGTGTCGGCGTACATTATACAGTCTTGGATATATATATATATATATATATATATATATTCCATCAATCACTTTCTCAAAGTTAAGCAAAGTCTACCTGGTCAGTACCGAGATGAGTGACCGCTTAGGAATACCAGGTGTTGTAAGCTTGGATATGTGGCTAGTTTAATGAATAACGGCTCGGAATTACAAATCGAAGAGACGAGTTTCAATTCTAATCGAGTTCGTTACATTCACTTACGCGTAAATACTCTTGAGAAAGGTATGAAGTCACCTCTTTTCTCCCCAGCAGTGGGATAATTAGTAGAACTCATATCAGTAAAAATCATTATTATCGCCACAAACTTCTGAAAATCTTTAAAATTCATGCTGGCTTTAAATTAATTGCCAAAATGTTGATAAGCCGTAAAAAATATGAATTAATCAATCAGTTTCTGATGACAGTCGTAGAATTTACTATCGGAGTGGAAACAGATGTTTTGTGACTGGAAACTATGTGGTTGGCTTCCGTGTCGTGAATTTGGAAGAAATCAAATTTGATGCCATGAAAACAGATGTGAAAAACAATTCCCTTTAAAGACGGCTCTAAACGAAATGCATTCCGATTTTCGATTAGTTTACTTTGGTCGAAATGATTCTTAGCGAATGAATTAGAGCTTTAAATTTTTAGCCTTTCTGCCAGTTCTGATATCTGTATATTATTCCTTGGTAATATACTGAAGGTTTCTTCTTTTTATAAAATGTGTTGACTATCCACAATAGGGTTTCTTTTTCCTCGAAATGGTTAAAATGAATGTCGCTTTCCTCCTTTGTTCTTTTCTATTTTATGACTGTTTCTCCTACCCATTCGTTCACTTCTCGTTTCATTTGGTTTGATTTACTGTATATCAAACTCTATGTATTATGTAATGCCGACAAGATTTTTATTGCTGGCAATACTTTTCCTCAAAAATCTATTGCTGTAATATTTTTTTTTCAAAAATATATTGCTGGTAACATTTTTTACATTCTGTTGTGTCGTGGATAATGCTGAATACGTATTTTTATTTTTCGTTGTAATACAACAAATGTGGCACAAGGCCAAAAAGGGGAGGGGTAAAGGCTGGTCATTGCTTACTATCCTATACCTAGCTAATCAGATTCGCGACCCATTCATACATTACAATTATCCCATTCACCACAAGAACTCATCCGTCGCCATTCAAACCTTCATCCACCATAATACCACATCCACTCCAGGGGAACCTACAAAAACGCGCCCCACACCATAAAAATTTGATGATAATATACTTATGTTAAAATTCCAATAATGAATAGATGAGAAGGGGAGGGAGATGAACCCAATAACAAACTAAAAATTCAACAAATATTAAAACTAAACATAATTTATGTTAGTAGGGCCCGTCCAACCCTCAAAACAGAGAGGCCGCTGTATTCTGCCCCGAGGACAAAATCAAGAAGCACTCTCGCTAAGGGAGTGGGAAAGAGATAAAATAACACGGACATGGGGAAGTAAAAGGCTGATCCGGTCGAGATGAAAAGGAGGCCAAAACAAACTAGGGAGGTTGGGAATCTCGACTTGGATCATAACTAAAAAGATGGCCGGGAAACAGGCCGGGAACAACACTTACTCATATTAACTAGGTACACTTAAGCTTGTCTAACCTGACCAAGGGGAGGGTTCCACAGGAAACTACCCCGATGTAACTTTGGTTGACCTAGAAAAGAAAATCAAGGCTAGCCCCGTTCAAACGAACCAAGCTCGCCGCTTTTACCCACCTTTCGCTAAAGACTGTCGAATGCAATCGTTTTCTATCAGTTCTAATCTTCATCCTGAGCTGATGCTCAAAGAATCGGATCAGATCCTGATAAGAAAGCTGATTGCCTCGCAAGACTTCCTCCATGCGCGTCGTCCATATCACCATTCGAGCCGTGGCTAGCAGCATCAGAAACACCATTCGTTTCACCCCGGAATACGGGGGCGACACATTGTCACACGCGTATGCACGATCAATAGACACGAGTTCTCCGGGAGCGAGACGAGCCGTCAGCTCACCGACATAGTCCCATAAGGGGCGGACCCGGGGGCAATGGTAGAAGGCGTGCGAAGCCGTTTCCTCTAAACCAAGGCCACACCGTTCACAGTCTGGCAAATCCGCCAAGCCCCATATGAAAACCCTGTCGTTGAGAGGCAGCCGATTCCGAGCCAATCGCCAGTTAAGCGAAAACTCAGGGTTACTGAGATAATTCGCCGCTGGCGCCCAAGACCAGTAGGAGCGATACTCCTCCTCCGAACAGCAGAGCGTATCACGTAGGGGATCCTTCACGCGACCCTCCACTAATGCCCGATAGAAGACCTTCCTAGGCCGTGAAAGGTCACTGGACCGCGGAATAGCCCTCAAGGCTGACCGACACTCGCTGAGGAAAAGCGATTCATCTCGAGATTTACAACGGCGCTCAACATTCGAGATGGGGGGACTGATGGTAAGGCTAGGGAAGGCGTCCCTAACAATCCCCGCCAGAATCGGATCTCCTCTAGTCAATGCGCGGCGTAGGAAAGCCAACCGAGAGGCATGGATGTGACTCTTCAAGTGTGGCATTCCCAGCCCCCCATGACACGGACGTTTAGTGCAGACTCGTCTGTCGACCCAGTGCGCGCGTCCCCCCCATAAAATGGAGGATAGCGCTTGCTCGAGCGCCTTCATGTGGGCCTTACAGAGAGGAAGTACTGACAATCGATAAAGAATCAGGGGGAAAATGTATGTAACACACAACTCCGCCCTGCCCTTTACGGACAACCTCCGTCGATTCCAAGTTTTACCGGCAGAAACGACCTTTGCTAGTACTTCAGACCAATTTTTCTCCAGCTGGAGGTCGGGTCCAAACCACACTCCAAGAATGCGGACAGGACCGTCCGTCCAACCGAAGCGTCCCGGAAGATCTCGCCCCTTCCAGTCACCTAACCGCAAGCCGGACGACTTGTCGCGGTTTATCTTGGCCCCTGTCACCTTCTCGTGCCGATCAAGCGCCTTCTGTACCGCCTCAATGTCGTTAAGGGACGACACGAAAGCAGATACGTCATCGGCGTACGCGGAAACCCTGGCTCGAGACCCTCCAGGAACGGCGATCCCGCGTAGGGCCGGACTGCACGTCTCGTCCTTCAGCCGGCGCAGGAGAGGCTCCAACGCCAAAGCATAGAGTAGAGGCGACAGCGGACAACCCTGACGAACCAACCTCGACAGAACAAAAGCGCCCGACAACTTTCCGTTCACCTGTACCACAGCACTGGGGGAGCGATACAGGAGGCTAATCCAGCGGCAGAAGTCGGGTGCGAATCCGGCGGCCTGCAGGACAGTAGCAAGGTAGCGATGGTCGACCCTATCAAATGCCTTGGACTGATCCAAATTGATCAGCGCGGCTTCTTCGTCGTCTTTTACGCCCTCTAGGATCGTGCGGATCAAATGCAGGTTGCTCTGAATTGTTCGGCCCCTCACAGAACAAGTCTGCTCAGGTCCCAACAGAGACTCAGCAACTGACTGCAAACGCTCCTGCAGGATCTTGGCCATAATCTTTAACTCTGTGTTTAGCAGAGTTATGGGCCTATAATCATCTAGTTTCCCCCCAACACCCTTGCCCTTTTTCAACAGAGTGATCACACTCCTGGAAATGCGATTGGGGATGGACCCCGACCGAAACCAGTTGTTGAACACTGCTGTCAAAATCGGAACAAAGATGTGCGACAGCCTCAAGTACAATTCATAGGGCAAACCATCCAGACCGGGCGACTTGACTCTGCCGACCCTCTTCAGTGCCTCATAGACTTCGCCCTCCGTGATCTCTCCCTCGCAGCTAGCCGCTTCAGTCGGCGCAAGCCGAGGAAAGTAAGCCAAATAGCTGCGAAACTCCCTCACGGAGACCAGGCTCCTTGGTAAAGCGGCTCTCGAAATGCTGCCGAAACGCCTCGCACATGTCGTCAGTCGACTGCAGAGTACGCCCCTCCGGGGTTTTGACTTGATGAACGTAATGATCACCACCTCGACGGACTTCTTCCCGACGCAGATCTGCGCCCAGGTTCACAGCTTCGTTAGACATCTTACTTAACTTATGCCTAATTACCTGACCCATGTAGCGATCGCTATTCGAACGCTGCAGGGCCTCCCTAGCTAGGGCTATCTCTAGGGGACCCCCCCCAGCCTCCGCCCGGGAAAAATTAGCCTTAAGTGTCTTCAACTTATCAGCTTTATCTAGAGCGAGCTGTTTGCTGAAATCAGTTGTGAAAGACCTAATTCTATCTTTCAGTTTTTCCCACCACCTATTCCCGATAACCGCCCCCACTAGTTCCCGCTGCACTAATTTAATTAGCTGCTCCCGGAAGTCCCGCCTGTCCAGTAAGGACAGATTGAACTTCCAGTAACCAGCCATTCTAGGCCTATGTTCTAACACCACACGGGCACAAACGAGTTTGTGGTCCGTGTAGCCTACCCAGTAGAACGTGGGACAATCTAACAAGTCTATGTCGGCTCTACGAACTAACATTCTGTCAAGGTAGCTAACCACCTTGTCAGACGGCCAATTAAGCGCCCACGTCCACATTTTCCCACTGGGATGATCGACCCGGTATCTATCGACGAGACCATAATCGCCGATCAGATCGACCAGGCTACGATCGCTCCTTCTCCCGCTAGCGCCCCGCCCCCTGTCTAACTTGGAGTCCAGGATGGCATTCCAGTCCCCCATTAGAACTAGGCGCGAAGAATCGACTAGGAACGGCCCCAACTGCCGAAAAAAGTCACACCGCTCCCCCTGGTCGTTGGGCGCATAAACCGCAACGACCCGAAACGAACCACTTTTCACGGCAATATCGGCCACGATTAACCTGCCCTCGGCATCGGTATGCACAAGGTCCACCTTCGCATCAAGAGTCCGTCTGACTAGCAAAGAAACTCCTCTGGCACACCGGTCCCCATATGCTGAATAGACGACAAAGTCGTTAGACAGCACACAGGCATCGGACGAGCAAACAAAGTGGGTCTCTTCAATCGCGGCAACATCCACGCTGAAGGACAGGAGATCTCGAAGCAGGCGGGCAGCCTTACCCCGATCTCTCAAGCCCTTCACATTCAGACTGGCTATCTTCATTTCCATTTCTAAGCCTGCAAATATAAAAGGGAATTAGTGCAAAAACCTTATTCACATACGGGGCGGAAATCTGTGGGTGATAGGACCCCGACAGTTTGTTCGAGGCTCCCTGTTCCTAATTCTGTCGACATGCGATTACTCCGGAAAATCCCGCCGACATCCATTGGGTATGTTAATTTTAACACCCTATATAACGAGGGGTGGAGACGTACCGGGACCCTCCCTGCACAGAACGTGTGCATTTTCTTCAGGTCGGATGACCCCAACTCGACCATCCTAATTCCAGTAAAGGCCTCCCTCGCCTCGAACATGTGGGTCCAAACCTTAAGGTAATTCCCCGTGTCTCTAATTAGGGAAATAACCCCTGGGGCTCCGGGGAAATTCTGTGGGTCCTCCACCGATTTGTTGTCCACAGTGGACATCTTGAGTAAGGGTCCTAGTAGGACTCTTTTGCGGGCGGAGAGGTTCTTATCAATTTCTCCTCCATTCACCCTACAAATGTCTTCTTTATTACGAAAAAGTCTTGGCTTTTTCTTTTTCTCCCTGGCTGGGTGTGGCGGGGTGGATGTTGACAAAGGGGAAGGAGATGAGATGGATGGTTGGGGGGGAGATAATTCTGAAGCTGTGGGGGTTGGTACGAGTGGAGGTGTGGGAGTTGTGGGAGGGAGTGGCAAGCGAGAAAGGGACGGGGGGGAGGCTGCTGGATTCCGTATCCTCTTTTTCTCTTACTGGCGAATTAGGGAAGGACCTTCGTCTGGTAATTTCTCTGCTTCGCCCTTCCCTACTTTGTCCTGTATGTTTTTTACTTTGTATCTCTTGCTCGTCTTCTTCTTCCCGGTTCCTTTTCAATGAAGAGGACCGTGTTGGAGATACTTCTTCCACCTCCATCTTGTTGTCTGCTAATTGTTGTTGCTGCTGCTGTTTCTTCTGCTTTTTGGGTTGTTCTTTTGGCTGTTCCTTGGTTGAATGCTGCTCCTTCGGCGGCCGTTGCTCTTTTGGTAGCATCTGTTCCTTTGTCGGCTGCTGCACCGTTGATCTCTGTTGCTGCTCCTTTGGGAGTTCCCGCTGCTGCTGCTTGGGTAGGACTTCCTTTTGAGGAGATGGGTGGTCGACTTTCTTCTTCCGTCCTTTCGCCACCACCTCCTTCCAACCATCATCCGGACCCTTGTCTGGTTCTGTCCCAGTGGTTGTTGTTGATGTTGCAGGAGCTGCTGGTGTTACCACTGTTGCTGTTGTTGCTGCTGTTGCTGCTGCTGCTGCTGGTTGAGGTGCGTCTTTCTTTCCGGGACACACCTTGGCCATGTGGCCCATGATCCCACACGACCAACAGAACGGCTTCCGCCCTTCCACGACCACCAACATTTTCCTCATTCTACACGTTAGTATGTTCGGGACGGCTTTAAAGTTTTGTTGCGTCAGCGTGATTTCAATGATTACGTCTCCGGTGGCGATCCCCTCTTTTCCAATCACCGCCATAACTTTTTCTATTCGACCATATTGGGCAAAAAAGGCCCCCAGCCTATCTTCTGTTATATCAACAGGCACTCCGTGTATGGTAATCTTTGTCCGCCGCGTTCCCATATACTCCGTCTGGAGTCGCAGTGACTTGGAAGTCAAGACACTTCCTGACAAATTTTTGGCTTCCTGCTCAGACCTCATGAGCAAATCCCACATTGCCCTTGAGCGCCTTGGGGTGATTTTTAGAGCTTTCAGGATTTCCATCATCGTTTCCCTACTAACACCAATTAAACTGTGACTTTTAATGTCAGACGTCAGTAGGGAGATGGTTCTGGTGTTAACTTCTTTGAAAGCTTCCTCAATTGTCAGAAGCTCATTGCCCTTTGTAAACTCCTTATATTTTTCTTGAAGTCTTACATAATATTCATGGTCCTTTATGGGCCTTGTTTCTGACCAGGCCGATTTTTGGGGTGGACCATTTTGCTCAATCACCGCCGGTGTTTCCACTGGTTGCGTATCCATTATTTTGGAGTCCGCCATAATAGCGCCAAGCACTATTATGACGGCGAAACAGTTTCTTTTTTAGATATTTCCTTTTGGAAATACTTTTTAAAACCAAACTTCAAAACGTAAAATAAAATAAAATCAGAACAAAAAGGCTAGGCCGAATTCGGGAGCAAATAAACAAAATAAACACACAAAACCAAAACGAAATTAATAAATAAAGTAACAGAAGGGGAGGGTATCAACACAAAACAGGAAAAACTGAAAAATGTCAAACTGAAAAGAAATAAAGAGATCAAAATAAGTATTTTAAATTCACTCAAACTTCAAGTAACTTAGCTTTTTCCGTTCGCAGTCAGTACTGGACCTCAATACGCAAGAAAACACCAAAGAATGCTGAATAAGTATTTTTTTTTGTTCGAGTTGGTGTCGGTTTATATATATGAGCTACCTGCTCATATGCAAATTATACTACTTTGCATATCACCACACATTCAAAAATTCATTGCTAGTAATATTTTTTAAAAAAGTACTGCTGGTATTAAAGCCTATTTTTATACTTTCATGGTGTTTTGACACCAGTTTGCAGGTTAACTATGTGCCCATAGCTGGGACCCTAACAGGTGCTACCGCACCTGGTCAGGATAGACCTAGGAACACTAGCAATTAAGACGTAGTTCCACGCTCCTCAAAATCTCCTGATCTAAAGCCTCGCTGTTTGGTGTAGTTCATCGTCATATCCAGGGTGGCTTTCATTTCTCTTACTGAAAAAATAAACCACATAAATAAAATAGTAAAGCTTTTCATGTGATTAAAATTCACGTGTTTTTTTTTCTTTTATATTTGATCTTGGCGTCGGTGTTATTCTTTGTTTCTTGTTCATTTAATTTTTTTTTTTTTTTACACTAATTTATTTTTTTTAATTTTCTTTTTTATTTTGATTGCAGATTACATCTTTTTATTTCACTTCCATTTTTGGTCTGATTTTAAATATATTTCACTTTCATTTTTTAATTTTTATTTTATTTTATTTTATTTTTTTTTACTACTTTAGCTTTTCGCCTGCTATGAAAAGCACCAACACTTCACCAACCGGATTTCAAACAAGTCAAATGGAATAGCACCCCTCTAAATGATTTACTTTGCAAAATTTAAAAGCCATGCCCACGGAAATTGACCTGCCGGAAAACAAGATGTCAACCCACAAAACTGAATAAAGTCAACACTCTTTTCAGGTTAAGTTAATTCTCAGCGCCGCTTGGCACAGCTACTTACAATTGGATAATGAAACTTGTCGCCCTTCCGTCCACCTTTTGTGAATTTTATAAATTGACCACAATATATGTACAGAAGCTGTGTGCTCATTCACTAGCTTTTTTCATTGTTCAATGATAGAGGAAATAAATAAATTCATCGTTTAATATCAGATATTCAATTTTTAATGCGGCAGTTAAATTACGCCCATATTTAGACGAATTCAACAGTTAACAGTAACTTTCTTGGATATGTTAAAATTATTGAAAAACATTCATTAAAAAGTATTAAACTATTAGACGGAATTATTAACTTTTCGTAAAACCAAGATACTCACACTGTAATATTTGAATTTAATAATATCAGTATTTAAAATTTTATTATCGATTTGTTTTACTGGTTTTACAAGTTTAAGATTTACTCTTTCGGATAGAAAGTTTTGCATTTTATGTTTTCCGAGATAAACTTATATTAATAATTGTCAGCGGCAAATACAACGAACAGTGAGGTTCCCAAAGATTCTAATATAATTTCAATTAACTATATTGTTAGATCAACACAGAATTGTCAGCAGTTTACATCTCTTTAACGCATCTTATTATTTTCGTATGAGACTGAACTTGTATCATAAGCGTTGCTGTAGATTTTACTGTAAATAAACAAATAATCTGCTTATATGCTTTCTCGTATCCAATAGCGTCCAAAATAGTCCTTCTGTTGAGAATTTGCGAACTTATGAAACTTGCAGGCTGGTTCAAATAAACATTCCGCTGGGAATCATTAATACTTGGCGGAAAATAAAATGCCGTGTAGAAAAATATTTGAAAAATAATACATGTACCGTACCAAAGTACCCTGTTGGTGGGAGTATTGAGAAATTAAAATAAATAATCTAATTGTGCCGTTGTATAACACAGAGTATATTTTCAACCAAGGTTATATCCAGGATAATGCTCAGCTAAGATTTTTATACCAGAGATAAATGATATGACAGGCTAAAAAACGTCATACCATCAGATCATGTAACAGGCTAGCTTGTATATTATTTTAATCACGGGTGATAATCGTGGATATTGTGGGTCATGCAATGTTGCAGAGTATGGCGAGCGTTTTGGTGGGCTCAACTTTATACTGATTTCTTGGTCTGCACCTTAGTCAACCTAAATTCTCGATGTTTTTTCTTTGTCCCAACTAACTACAGTTGAATCTGTTCGCATCAGCCATTATTACCAGTGTGTTGACAGAAGCTAGTGAGAATCGAACTCACTACTCAGTCGTAACTGTTCTAGTGAGACAAACGTTCTAACTATTAAACCACGTCAAAGTGCCCCCCACTCTTTATATGAATGTGTTGATATTTGATTATTGCATGTCTTGATTTGATTGGTGTATGGATGTACGTTAATGTAAATGTTTGTGTGTGTGGATGGAAGTGTGGATGCTTGAATGGATTTGTGTGAATATATGTATGGATGTAAGTTTGTATGTTAGTGTATGTGTAGATATATGTGTGGATGCCTGTCAGTCTAATTATGTATGTGAGTGGATGTACCAGTGTACCTGTGTCTATGTAAGGATGGATGTTTGTGCGGATATGATTTGATCTCTATATGAAAATCTGATTATACATGTATATATGTGTGAATCTATGAGCGTTACTGTATGCAAATGTGTATGTGTGTATATAAATATTAACGTGTGTGGATAAATGTGCAGATGTAAGTGGAAATATGTGTGTATATAAATGAGTATACGTGTGTATATAAATATTAACTTGTGTGTATAAATGTGTAGATGTAAGTAGAAATATGTGTGTATATGAATGAGTATACGTAAATGCATTCTGACTGTGGACTCGGCTTTTTCGCTTTCTGGCCAATGACATGGCTTTTCTTTTTTTTTTCCAGCTGCGATGACAAAGTTTCTGCTTTCTGGACACGGATTCGGCTTTTCTGCTTTTTGACCGTGGATTCGGTTTTCTCGTCACGTACCGGATTTACTGGTTCCTCGTCGTGGAATCGGTTTTCAGTTTTCGTACACGATTTTTTTTTTGCGTTCTGACTACTGATTCGCTTTTTCTACTTTCGAACTGTGGACTCGGTGTTTCTGTTTCCTGGCTACTGACACGGTGTTTCTGTTTCCTGGCTACTGACTCGGTGTTTCTGTTTCTTGACCACAGACTCGGTGTTTCTGTTTCCTGGCCGCTGACCCGGTGTTTCTGTTTCCTGGCCGCTGACTCGGTGTTTCTGTTTCCTGGCTACTGACTCGGTGTTTCTGTTTACTGTGCGCTGACTGGGAGTTTCTGTTTCCTGGCCGCTGAGTCGGTGTTTCTGTTTCCTGGCTACTGACTCGGTGTTTCTGTTTCCTGGCCACTGACTCGGTGTTTCTCTTTACTGGGCGCTGCCTGGGAGTTTCTGTTTCCTGGCCGCTGACTCGGTGTTTCTGTTTCCTGGCTACTGACTCGGTGTTTCTGTTTACTGGCCGCTGACTCGGTGTTTCTGTTTCCTGGCCACTGACTCGGTGTTTCTGTTTCCTGGCTACTGACTCGGTGTTTCTGTTTCTTGGCCACTGACTCGGTGTTTCTGTTTCCTGGCCGCTGACTCGGTCTATCTGTTTCTTGGCTACTGACTCGGTCTTTCTGTTTCTTTGCCGCTGACTGGGAGTTTCTGTTTCCTGGCCGCTGACTCGGTGTTTCTGTGTCCTGGCCGCAGACTCGGTGTTTCTGTTTCCTGGCAACTGACTCGGTGTTTCTGTTTCCTGGCCGCTGACTCGGTGTTTCTTTTTCCTGGCTACTGACTCGGTGTTTCTGTTTCTTGACCACTGACTCGGTGTTTCTGTTTACTGGCCGCTGAGTCGGTGTTTATGTTTCCTGGCCGCTGACCCGGTGTTTCTGTTTTCTGGCCGCTAACTCGGTGTTTCTGTTTCCTGGCTACTGACTCGGTGTTTCGGTTTACTGGGCGCTGACTTGTAGTTTCTGTTTCCTGGCTACTGACTCGGTGTTTCTGTTTCCTGGCCTCTGACCCGGTGTTTCTGTTTCCTGGCTACTGACTCGGTTTTTCTGTTTACTCGGTTTTTCTGTTTCCTAGCTACTGACTCGGTGTTTCTCTTTACTGGCCACTGACTCGGTGTAGCTTTTTCCTGGCTACTGACTCGGTGTTTCTGTTTACTGGGCGCTGACTGGGAGTTTCTGTTTCCTGGCCGCTGACTCGGTGTTTCTGTTTCCTGGCTACTGACTCAGTGTTTCTCTTTCCTGGCCGCTGACTCGGTGTTTCTGTTTACTGGGCGCTGACTGGGAGTTTCTGTTTCCTGGCCGCTGACTCGGTGTTTCTGTTTCCTAGCTACTGACTCGGTGTTTCTCTTTACTGGCCACTGACTCGGTGTTTCTCTTTCCTGGCCGCTGACTCGGTGTTTCTGTTTCCTGGCTACTGACTCGGTGTTTCTGTTTCCTGGCCGCTGACTCGGTGTTTCTGTTTCTTGGCTACTGACTCGGTGTTTCTGTTTCTTGGCCGCTGACTTGGAGTTTCTGTTTCCTGGCCGCTGACTCGCTGTTTCTCTGTCCTGGCCGCAGACTCGGTGTTTCTGTTTCCTGGCTACTGACTCGGTGTTTCTGTTTCTTGGCTACTGACTCGGTGTTTCTGTTTCATGACTACTGACTCGGTGTTTCTGTTTCCTGGCCGCTGACTCGGTGTTTCTGTTTCCTGGCCATTGACTCGGTGTTTCTGTTTCCTGGCCACTGACTCGGTGTTTCTGTTTCCTGGCTACTGACTCGGTGTTTCTGTTTCTTGGCCACTGACTCGGTGTTTCTGTTTCCTGGCCGCTGACTCGGTGTTTCTGTTTCCTGGCCGCTGACTCGGTGTTTCTGTGTCCTGGCCGGAGACTCGGTGTTTCTGTTTCCTGGCTACTGCCTCGGTGTTTCTGTTTCCTGGCCGCTGACTCGGTGTTTCTGTTTCCTGGCTACTGACTCGGTGTTTCTGTTTCTTGACCACTGATTCGGTGTTTCTGTTTCCTGGCTACTGACTCGGTGTTTCTGTTTACTGGCCGCTGAGTCGGTGTTTCTGTTTCCTGGCTACTGACTCGGTGTTTCTGTTTACTGGGCGCTGACTGGGAGTTTCTGTTTCCTGGCCACTGACTCGTTGTTTCTGTTTCCTGGCTACTGACTCGGTGTTTCTGTTTCCTGGCCTCTGACACGGTGTTTCTGTTTCCTGGCTACTGACTCGGTTTTTATGTTTACTGGCCGCTTACTCGGTGTATCTTTTTCCTGGCTACTGACTCGGTGTTTCTGTTTACTGGGCGCTGACTGGGAGTTTCTGTTTCCTGGCCGCTGACTCGGTGTTTCTGTTTCCTGGCTACTGACTCGGTGTTTCTGTTTACTGGCCGCTGACTCGGTGTTTCTGTTTCCTGGCCACTGACTCGGTGTTTCTGTTTCCTGGCTACTGACTCGGTGTTTCTGTTTCTTGGCCACTGACTCGGTGTTTCTGTTTCCTGGCCGCTGACTCGGTCTATCTGTTTCTTGGCTACTGACTCGGTCTTTCTGTTTCTTTGCCGCTGACTGGGAGTTTCTGTTTCCTGGCCGCTGACTCGGTGTTTCTGTGTCCTGGCCGCAGACTCGGTGTTTCTGTTTCCTGGCAACTGACTCGGTGTTTCTGTTTCCTGGCCGCTGACTCGGTGTTTCTTTTTCCTGGCTACTGACTCGGTGTTTCTGTTTCTTGACCACTGACTCGGTGTTTCTGTTTACTGGCCGCTGAGTCGGTGTTTATGTTTCCTGGCCGCTGACCCGGTGTTTCTGTTTTCTGGCCGCTAACTCGGTGTTTCTGTTTCCTGGCTACTGACTCGGTGTTTCGGTTTACTGGGCGCTGACTTGTAGTTTCTGTTTCCTGGCTACTGACTCGGTGTTTCTGTTTCCTGGCCTCTGACCCGGTGTTTCAGTTTCCTGGCTACTGACTCGGTTTTTCTGTTTACTCGGTTTTTCTGTTTCCTAGCTACTGACTCGGTGTTTCTCTTTACTGGCCACTGACTCGGTGTAGCTTTTTCCTGGCTACTGACTCGGTGTTTCTGTTTACTGGGCGCTGACTGGGAGTTTCTGTTTCCTGGCCGCTGACTCGGTGTTTCTGTTTCCTGGCTACTGACTCAGTGTTTCTCTTTCCTGGCCGCTGACTCGGTGTTTCTGTTTACTGGGCGCTGACTGGGAGTTTCTGTTTCCTGGCCGCTGACTCGGTGTTTCTGTTTCCTAGCTACTGACTCGGTGTTTCTCTTTACTGGCCACTGACTCGGTGTTTCTCTTTCCTGGCCGCTGACTCGGTGTTTCTGTTTCCTGGCTACTGACTCGGTGTTTCTGTTTCCTGGCCGCTGACTCGGTGTTTCTGTTTCTTGGCTACTGACTCGGTGTTTCTGTTTCTTGGCCGCTGACTTGGAGTTTCTGTTTCCTGGCCGCTGACTCGCTGTTTCTCTGTCCTGGCCGCAGACTCGGTGTTTCTGTTTCCTGGCTACTGACTCGGTGTTTCTGTTTCTTGGCTACTGACTCGGTGTTTCTGTTTCATGACTACTGACTCGGTGTTTCTGTTTCCTGGCCGCTGACTCGGTGTTTCTGTTTCCTGGCCATTGACTCGGTGTTTCTGTTTCCTGGCCACTGACTCGGTGTTTCTGTTTCCTGGCTACTGACTCGGTGTTTCTGTTTCTTGGCCACTGACTCGGTGTTTCTGTTTCCTGGCCGCTGACTCGGTGTTTCTGTTTCCTGGCCGCTGACTCGGTGTTTCTGTGTCCTGGCCGGAGACTCGGTGTTTCTGTTTCCTGGCTACTGCCTCGGTGTTTCTGTTTCCTGGCCGCTGACTCGGTGTTTCTGTTTCCTGGCTACTGACTCGGTGTTTCTGTTTCTTGACCACTGATTCGGTGTTTCTGTTTCCTGGCTACTGACTCGGTGTTTCTGTTTACTGGCCGCTGAGTCGGTGTTTCTGTTTCCTGGCTACTGACTCGGTGTTTCTGTTTACTGGGCGCTGACTGGGAGTTTCTGTTTCCTGGCCACTGACTCGTTGTTTCTGTTTCCTGGCTACTGACTCGGTGTTTCTGTTTCCTGGCCTCTGACACGGTGTTTCTGTTTCCTGGCTACTGACTCGGTTTTTATGTTTACTGGCCGCTTACTCGGTGTATCTTTTTCCTGGCTACTGACTCGGTGTTTCTGTTTACTGGGCGCTGACTGGGAGTTTCTGTTTCCTGGCCGCTGACTCGGTGTTTCTGTTTCCTGGCTACTGACTCGGTGTTTCTGTTTACTGGCCACTGACTCGGTGTTTCTCTTTCCTGGCCGCTGACTCGGTGTTTCTGTTTCCTGACCACTGACTCGGTGTTTCTGTTTCCTGGCTACTGACTCGGTGTTTCTGTTTCCTGGCCGCTGACTCGGTGTTTCTGTTTCCTGTCCACTGACTCGGTGTTTCTGTTTCCTGGCTACTGACTCGGTGTTTCTGTTTCTTGGCCACTGACTCGCTGTTTCTGTTTCCTGGCCGCTGACTCGGTGTTTCTGTTTCCTGGCCACTGACTCGGTGTTTCTCTTTCCTGGCCACTGACTCGGTGTTTCTGTTTCCTGGCTGCTGACTCGGTGTTTCCGTTTCTTAGCCACTGACTCGGTGTTTCTGTTTCCTGGCCGCTGACTCGGTGTTTCTGTTTCGTGGCTACTGACTCGGTGTTTCTGTTTCTTGGCCGCTGACTGGGAGTTTCTGTTTCCTGGCCGCTGACTCGCTGTTTCTGTGTCCTGGCCGCAGACTCGGTGTTTCTGTTTCCTGGCTACTGACTCGGTGTTTCTGTTTCTTGGCTACTGACTCGGTGTTTCTGTTTCCTGGCTACTGACTCTCTGTTTCTGTTTCCTGGCCGCTGACTCGGTCTTTCTGTTTCCTGGCTACTGACTAGGTGTTTCTGTTTCCTGGCCTCTGACCCGGTGTTTCTATTTCCTGGCTACTGACTCGGTTTTTCTGTTTACTGGCCGCTGACTCGGTGTATCTTTTTCCTGGCTACTGATTCGGTGTTTCTGTTTACTGGGCGCTGACTGGGAGTTTCTGTTTCCTGGCCGCTGACTCGGTGTTTCTGTTTCGTTGCTACTGACTCGGTGTTTCTGTTTCCTGGCCGCTGACTCGGTGTTTCTGTTTACTGGACGCTGACTGGGAGTTTCTGTTTCCTGGCCGCTGACTCGGTGTTTCTGTTTCCTGGCTACTGACTCGGTGTTTCTGTTTACTGGCCACTGACTCGGTGTTTCTGTTTCCTGGCCGCTGACTCGGTGTTTCTGTTTCCTGGCCACTGACTCGGTGTTTCTTTTTCCTGGCTACTGACTCGGTGTTTCTGTTTCCTGGCCACTGACTTGGTGTTTCTGTTTCCTGTCCACTGACTCGGTGTTTCTGTTTCCTGGCTACTGACTCGGTGTTTCTGTTTCTTGGCTACTGACTCGGTGTTTCTGTTTCCTTGCCGCTGACTCGGTGTTTCTGTTTCCTGGCTACTGACTCTGTGTTTCTTTTTCCTGGCTACTGACTCGGTGTTTCTGTTTCTTGGCCACTGACTCGCTGTTTCTGTTTCCTGGCCGCTGACTCGTTGTTCCTGTTTCCTGTCTACTGACTCGGTGTTTCTGTTTCCTGGCCACTGACTCGGTGTTTCTGTTTCTTGGCCACTAACTCGGTGTTTCTTTTTCCTGGCCGCTGACTCGGTGTTTCTGTTTCCTGGCCGCTGACTCGGTGTTTCTGTTTCTTGGCCACTGACTCGGTGTTTCTGTTTCCTGGCCGCTGACTCGGTGTTTCTGTTTCCTGGCCACTGACTCGGTGTTTCTGTTTCGTGGCCCCTGACTCGGTGTTTCTGTTTTCTAACTCCAAATTCGGTGTCTAATTGCAGACGCGGTTTAAGCTTTTTTTCTGACGACGAACTTGATTGTTCTGCTTTTTAGAACGGAGAGTCGATTGTCCTGTTTTCTGGTTACGGACACGGTAAATTTTTTTTCTGACCGTGGACTTGAATGTTCTGCTTTCTCGCGGAGGACACTTTTTTTCTGTTTTCTATCAGTGGACTCTGTTTTTCTTCTTTCTGACTGTGGATTTGGTTTTTTCCACTTTCTGGTCACGTACTCGGATTATCTGGTTTCTGGTCGTGGACACGTTTTTCTGTTTTCTAACTGCGACCACGACTCTTCTGCGTTCTAACTGCGGACTCTGTGTTTCTGCTTTCTCACCGTGGACTCGGTTTTGTTGTTTTCTAACCAATGACTCGCATTTTTTGCTTTCTGACTTCAAACTCGGATTTTTTTTCTGTTTTCTAATCCCGGACTTTTGTATTCTGGTTTATGACAGCGGAAACATATCATGGCGCATCTCTATATATTTATAATATATAATATTATGATATAACTTTGTAAAAGAGAAATTTTCAGCAAAAGTTTGCCTATTTCATGGTAAAACGGCCTTCCATAATTTAAGATATATTAATTGTAGTATTAGAATTCTAATGAAAAGTGTCTACTCGTTTCTTGATCAATAATAATTTTAAATCTGCCTTAGTCGTGTATTCTTTCTTTCAGTCTTCCTTTCACTTTCTTATTCATTTTCTTTGATTATCTTAACTATTTATATGAATGTCAGATTTGAAAAGTTTATGGAAACGATAAACAGAACCTGCAAATTTTCGCCGTCTTCAAACTGGTTGTTGCATTGAAATGTTTTTCGAGCTGATGTTAAAGTAAGTGCATAAACCTCCTAAGTCAATTACCGCACCCTCGACGCAATGTTATGTTTTGTATTCGTAAGATAAAAGAGGGAGGGTTTATTTGCAGTTTCATTTTCACATTTTCTTTTACTGTGTTTAAGATATCCTTGTGCATATACGTATGTACAAATAGGACACAAGGCTTCTTTTTACAAAGAGGAGGTAGAAACCAAATGATAAAGTACTTCAAACTCAATAGCTTTGCAATGTTATCTCTGGAAATAAATTAAACCCACCCAGAAATACAGAAGGGTGTATCACAGAACGAAACGTTTTAAAAATCTTTTCGAAGTCGAATCGATAAGAAACCAGATATGAGAACGGTGAGATTTATAAAATGTAAGCAAATTCCTTTATAATTTTGGGTGCACGAGCTGCTAAGAAAATTATTTTATAAAGTGAACGAGTATAATAAACCAATGCCTTTTAGCGACATAATGGCTTTCTTCATTTTAAACTGTCTTTTCTTAACAAATGTGGAAGCATTGAAATGGGGCTTCTCTTAGTTGATTAGTAAATTGTATTAGATTGTTCGGAAAACAATGATCGATTTTAGAATCAACTTTTATGACGCGAACTTCCCGTCACGAAAGACGATGCATCTCACATTTTGAAAAGTTAATTGATTGTCACGCAGTAATTAACTGTACATTATTTACATTATTCGGACTATTGTCCTCACCTTTGTCGCCATATTTATTACAATGTTTCGGCCGTTGTACGCTCCGGCTTTCTCCAGGTGGTTGGAATGTCGAACTGAACCCTTTACTTCGCTCACTGGGGTAGACTGTTCTAGTTCCACATGCCATGTTTAATGGATTTCAGTTATCAGTTATCTCCTGTTAATTTCCCTCTTTATCCACTAACGTCTTTATCCACTTTATCTAACTAACACCTTTATTCACTGTGCCATGTGACTTCAAGGACACATGGCACAGTGGATAAAGGCGTTAGTTAGATCCAGTGATAGGACACAAAGAGTATGAGTTCAATGCCCAGTTAAGGCAGTGGAGAACTTTCAGAGGGAAATTAACAGGAGATAACTGATAAAAGACATCCATTAAACATGGCACGTGGAACTAGAACAGTCTACCCCAGTGAGCGAAATAAAGGGTTCAGTTCGACATTCTAACCACCTGAATGAAGAAGGCTGGAGCGCACAACGGCCTAAACGTTGTAATAAATATGACGACAAAGGTGAGGACAATAGTCCAAATAATGTAAATAATGTACATAATACCTCATCTCAGAAATATAGACAAATTAACTGTATCTTGTAAAGGCACAGACCAACAGCAAGTAAGCTCGCAGACAGGCGGCCGACAGAAAGCCGACCAGTATTCAAAATCCATTCATCTCATACGCCATTATGGCTCTTGTCCGACATCTTGGATTAGTGTATCATTATCATGGATTTGTTTTCTTCTTTTATTACATTTTATAGATTTATTTAATTTCCCATTCTCTTCAGAGTTCATTCTTTATCCTGACCTTTCCTTTTCTTTTCTTTCTTTTCCTTAGTTTAAAAGAAATTCACAGAATTGTATATTAAGTGTCTTTGATTACTTTCCTTCATTCTTTCTTTGCTTCTTTCTTTCTTTCTTCCTTCCTTCCTTCCTTCTTTCTTTCTTTCTTTCTTTCTTTCAACAGGCAATTTCTTGCAGTATGTGAACTGTAAGGCAAACATTTTTAAACATTGTTATTCAGTTCTAATGTCGAATAGCGAAGATAATTTATTTAAACTGGACATGGCACACATCGTGACCAAAGCAACGTTGCGTCTATCCCCAAAACATTAGCACGGATTTTTCTTATATTAGAATGAGGTAATCCGATTCTACTTAATTGTTCAGAAAATAATCTCTGATTTTAGAACTGACGTTTATTCCTGACTTAAAGTACTTAAACAAGGTTTAAATCATTCAAAATAAGAACCCTTGATATCTATACATTTCTGTCATCGTGTTACAATATTAATATGCCTTTACGATAAAAAATATTGCCAATTGCAGACGGACGTTCTGTGCCACGGGGATCTTCAAAACTCGTATCCCCACTGTGGAACTTCATAAAGCAGTGCCGTAATTCCCGATCACAAGTACACCCTTCAGCCTATGCTCTGTTAATACTGAGATCGGCTTTGAAAAGCGTTATGACCAAGCTGGAACTCGTGAAAAGTAAGTAAATGCCTCCCTTTTTTGTTGATATTCAAGAAAAGCATTATTGTTTTAAGTTAAACTCTCAAAGAGATTGATAAAAATTAAGACACTTTAATCATTAAGAATGAGTAACACATTTTTGTACATCTAATACAATGATATAATAGAAAACAACTTAAGGTTTATTCTAAAATCGAATATTATTTTCCGAACAACATAATACTAGAGTTGATGCGATCACTCCATATCTGAATAAAAATACAAAAATTAAAATCAATCGGGAATAAAACAGGGCCAGCAATAAACGAGTAGTACTAAACGAGAACAACACAAGATGTCCCTAGACAGTGAAAACGGAACAATCTACACCCGTGGATTAATTATAGGGTCCTCATCCCAGAAATACGGAGAAGGCGATCAGCCGATAATAACAATAAAGATGAGGACAATAGTCCGAATGTAAATAATAATAACTCCTCATTCCAGAAATTCAGACAGAAGATGACCAGATGATAATAACAACAAAGATGAGGAAAATAGTCCGAATATTAATAATGTAAATAATGATAAATCCTCATCTCAGAAAATTCGGACAGAAGGCAATCATGTGATAATAACAAAGAAGACAAGGACAATAGTTCACATGTAAACAATGTAAATAATTTCTCATCCGAGATATTCAGAAAGAAAGCGACCAGGAGAAAATAACAACAAAGATGAGGACAATAGACAGAATATAAATAATGATAACTCATTATCCCAGAAATTTAGACAGAAGGTGATCAGGTGATAATAACAATAAAGATGAGGACAATAGTCCGAATATGAATAATGTAAATAATGATAACTCTTCATCCCAAAAATTTGGACAGAAGGCGATCTGGTGATAATAACAGCAAAGATGAGGACAATAGTCCAAATATGAATAATGTAAAAAATGTTTGATCAGGTCATAATAACAATAAAGATGAGGACAACAGTCCGAATATAAATAATGTAAATAATGATGACGCCTCATCCCAAAACTTCGGACAGACAGAAAACAGGCAGTGTTTATAGATCCCAAGAAAAATAATTCCACGAAAAATCATCTTTCAACATTGACTTTATTTACAACGGGATCACGATCACTGTTTATTCATTTCTTCATATTTCATTTCTGCAAGGTTCACGCTTTGTTTCTACCAGCTTTCTCGAAGCTTTTCTTAAAGTACTCTGGACTTGAAACCGTGGAGAAGGCAACGGGAGACCGCTCCGGTATATTTCCAAATAAGTTTTGACGATACACATAGGAAAAGAAAAAAATAATCTACAAGGACCTCCCTCCTTAAGTGGCATGACATTTAATTTTTTTTTCGTCATAAACAGATTAGATACCAAATACTTGATAATGATTTTTGTGAAAGTCCAGAGTACTCAGTTTAACAAACGAACTTTGGAAAGTTTATCAATTTTAATTCTGAGATAAATCCCCAAAAACTTATTTAAAGAATTAGACAGACAGAACTTGTTGATATTCTTTAACAAAATTTCTTTAAAAGATTTCTTGCTTCCTAAATACACCCCATATATATATATATATATATATATATATATATATATATATATATATATATTAGAATAATATTAATGCAATGATATCAAAATCAGCTACTAGTCTCATTTAATAACTATCCCCAAGCGGATATCATTTGCAACCAACAGTTACAATATGATTTATATAATCCAGGGGTGACATGTATGTACTATCACTGATGTATGTTTTTAATTTACAGGGAGATTAAAAAGTAACTCCGTATTTTGTCTATGATGGACACTTCTGTCTTGTAAAAATTATAGTTAGACGGAAGAGTCCATTATGCATAAAATACGAAGTTACTTTTCAGTTCGCCTGTAAATTCTTATTCTTATGTCGATATGAAGATATTTACTCGCTTCTGTTATACTACAGCCGTTCATCCATTGGCTATAGGATTATCATTGTTTTTCACTTCACTTCAGTTGTCTGGCTTTAGCCAGAATTTACCTTGTGTTAGTGATGTGGACCCGAAGTAGGGGCCACCGAAGGAAAACACGGAACACGGGTTACAGGTAAGAAAGATATATTAAACAGAAAAGTTACAAAGAATAGTGTAAGAGTAAGCAGAGTTTACTATCCAGTGGTGTCCGATATTGGTATCGTACGCGGCTGCGCATTACTGGTGCTACTATATTTAACAACCCCCCACCACACGGCTCGAATGTGGCACAAGGCCGGTTTAAAGTGGGCTTACCGAGCCCGTAGGCTCGGCCAAAAAAATATGCCCATTTACAACCCGTATACACGAGTTTAGGGACTGTCTACCTCCCCGAACGAAACTTTACCCTGCGGCAAAGCCTCGTCCGAGTTCCTCTCTGCCAAACAGAGAGTTCGACAGCAGAGCACCATTACTGGTGCTACTCCCGTGATACTACCATTCACATAATAATATAGTACTAGGAGAGTCCATGATGTAGGAAAGTATCGGTCTCACAACAGATAGTTAGCGCTTACCTTCCGCTACTAATGGCATTAAGTAGAAAGATCAGTGCTACCTCTGTATATTCTGTTGCTCGGACTCATCTTATGTTTTTAGAAACGTCTTTTCCATTCACCTTCGGCAGCTCCTATGTAATACTTGGTCTAGCCATCACTAATTGTCCTAGCTTCATAAACAAGGTCTCTTGCCAAATACGCTCTATTTAGAGGACATTCCTCATTTACTCTGCAGTTACATGTACAAAATCCCTTACTATCACAGCCTTCCAATATTTTTCTATTATGGTTTATCATAACTTTTTGTCTACTTTGGCTGCAGCTATAGATCATCTTTAAATTATACTTTTTACTGAATAAAATTTCCAACATTGATGAGATGGCGAAATAATTTATCAATTAATTTTAGAAAACATTTTTGCCGCGCAATTTTAACGGTAATAATTTAATAATAATGTAATGGCTTATCGCTCATATCCGAGTGTGCCCGTCTACTAGGAGCGGATAGCCAATCCCTGTTGCAGACGCCTGCTCAAGCACATTTATGTTTGTTCACCACCTACACCAACCAAATACTATACTATATTGCAACTATTCTGAGCAGGCCGTAATTACACTTTCTGGGAGAGGGCGCCTTATCTGGCGTGGTCAACAGTCTGAACAAGGCCATCATGCTCAAATCCTCGGTCACGATGACTTGTAGTTTTGGGCTAGCTCAAAAATATCTCCCTCTACTCAAATTCACGCACACTGTTTGGGCTAACCCGTGGTATTATGATATTCAGTTACTTTCCAAAGGTGCCACACGCTGGGATCGCCTTCCCAGTCAGATGACATCAAGAAGGCACTAGTTTTACAAATAGACTATGGTGAGATTCATACCCTGTTAATATTATAAGAGGTTTTAAACCACCATATAATTTTCCTTTTTCTTTTCGTGTTGTTATTTTTTTTTAAAATTCATTGAAGGGATTTTTTTGGTATTATTTTATAAAGATGATCAGTGGTAAATGTCATGAAGCCGTTTCTGACCTTATGTCCCTGACAGATTGGAAAATGTTCCGACAGACAGATTGGAAAATGTTCTGATAGATTCATTGAAGGGATTTCTGGTAGCCGATGGCTTAAAGAAAAAGCAAAGATTGTACAGCTCACACATTAAGAAGTGCTTTACTTAATGCCTTTTGGTATATTATGGCTGCATCATTTAAGATATCTATATCCAAGGAGTTTGTAGAATGTCTTGCCTGTACTGATTTTTAAACGTGTCACAGTTGGCTTGGTGGATGGCTGAATTCAGTAAAAACATATATGATGGCACTTGTTTTCTTAATAAAAGGTCTAAACAAATACTCTTAAATAAAAACGTGACATCCAAAGAGTCGATTTCTGTCATATTATCTTTATGGGTTCTTTTTAATTATAGCTTTGGAAGAACGGATAGGCTATTTTGCCAGTTCCGGTAAAATAGACACTAAGATCTAGCCAAGAAAAAAAAGACATCCGTCAAACTAGAATTAAGAATATATTATATTTGAGATCGTCAGCGCAGTGGCTGTGTGGGCTGTGTGGGCAGGACATGAACAACATTCTGTGTACTATGTCTGTTGTCTTCAGTGGGTGAACCTGAAGTGTATTGGCGAGAGAACCATGCCCATGGTCAAGTCTTGGATTTGCAGAGACTCTTATGCCTGAAGTGCTTAAAATATTCAGAGATTTCTATATTTCTTTTAATAATTGATGATGAATAAGTGATTTTAAACTGTTTTAACAGTTAATGGTGGAAAAGATTTTAAATCTTCTTAACAATTGATGGTTAAAGTAAATAAACTTCTGCGTTAAATCTGTGTTTGTTATTTTTAACATTACCTGCCTTCATAATAATAAAAAAATATTTACAGACAAAATAATTTGGGGTTCTATTTTAACGAGATCGGCAAAATAGTCTCTCCTAAATTGCATTATTAATGTTTCCCAATTCACAAAATAAAACTTCTGTCCGAAGTCAGCGACGAAAAAGTACGATAATGGAGTAAGAAATAGATCTTGATGACTAATTCCGGTGTCATTTTTCGCATTTCCTTCGCAGAGACAAGTAAGTGTTATTGTGGGCCTTATAGAATCAACTGTTAATTTCTCTTTCATTTTGAACAGAAAATATCTATTTTTTATAAGATATATTAAGATTCTGTTGATATTCCGTCCATTATGTTTTGTGGTCGTATAGCCACTGGTTAAACGAGGTCGACTAACTCCACTAGAGCGATACATTTGATAATTCCCAATTTAATGCCACACCTTCAATATTACTTAAATGCCCTGCCTTTCTTCAAGTGATCCAAATATAACGAATAGGCTATTTTGCCGGTACCGGTAAAATAGACATCAAGGTTATTTGTCTGTAAATATAAATAGTGTTTTAGAACTAAGAATATATTATATTTGAGGTCGATCGTCAACGCAGTGGTTTTGTCGGCTGTGTAGGCAGGACTTAAACAACATGGAGTCTGTGATCTGTGATTGTTGTCTTCAATGTGTGCCCCTGAAGTGTATTACCAAGAGAACCTGCCTAAGGGCAAGTTTTGGATTATGCAGAGTCTGTTATACCTGAAGAGCTTAAAATATTCAGAAGCTTCTATATTCCTTTTAATAATTGATGATGAATAAATCATTTAAACTTGTTTACATTATTTACATTGTTCGGACTGTTATCGTCACCTTCATTGCTACATTCACGACTTTTCGAGCGTTGTACGGTGCCTTCTTCAGGTGATTGGAATTTCGAACTGAAACTTTTATTTTGTTCACAGGGGTAGATCGTTCTAGTTACACGTGCCATGCCTCCTCCGGATGTAACAGTTACCACCCTTTTAAATCAATCCTGAACAGTAATCTTAAAAGTTTACGAAGATATTCTAAGTAATCTAATATTTTATTGAATTTTAGTTTTAGATTCTTACTTACGACACTTGTAGCCAGCTATTGAACTCACAACTATCTAAGTCTAGTTACTGGATTCAACCAACACTTTTATTCACTGGGTCACGTGTCATCAAGGATATCGGTATATGAATTTATGGGACTTATAAACTTAATGTCTCAGTTAACGTTTTTTTACCAAAGTTCATATTGCATATTTTGTTGTTATTATTGCTTTTCTCTAGTACTACTTATTACTGGTTCCGATATTGTATTCATTTCTATGCTTGGTCGGCTTAGGAGATTCCTGTGGCTTAGCATATGTGCTAATTCCTTAGGTTTTCGTATTTTCCAGTGATGTTCTTTGTCTATTATTCCAACCTCATCCAACAGCGGGAGGTGATCTCACTTTATCCTCCATATTTGATCAGCTACGCCTGATTTTTCTACTTCTCCTCGTGTTGCGGCTTTACGAAGTTCTTAGAGTCTTACCTTAAGGGAGTGGCCTGTTTCTTACCACAGCTGTACGGGGTGGCGTACACACAGTCCTTAGTCATGTTCTCTAGGTGTGGGGTCGTATTCGGAAGAGGTATCTGTGAAGTGTTGAACCATTTTTTGAAGGTTGTCCTCATTATATGAACTGCAGAGCTTTTATATTTTCTCCGATAATCCCTTCACATAGGGTAGGCAGATCGAAGCTGTTTTCTGAGTGTTGTTATCCTCTTGTACCCTTCTATCCCAGTTTTTCTAAACTGCTGCCATGAACCCAGGGTAATTTTAATGCTGTAGGGTACTGCTTATACTGACCATTTCTTTTTCATATGTCTCTTGGTCGTCAGTTATGACTTTTGCACGATTATGTAAGCAGTGGACAATCTCTTTCTTTACATTGTATGAGTGGTGGGAGTTGAAGTTGAGGTATTGTCCGGTGAATGTTAAACTGTGGTAGACAGATGTCTCGAACCTGGGCTCTGTTCGAGATATTAGTACATCCAGGAAGGCCCGTTTGCTTAATGTTTATGCTAGTCATAAGCTCAAATCATTGGAAAATTTGAATCATCAATTTGTTTTTTTTTGTTTTTTTTTTTGTCAAACAGAACACTTACTTACAAAATATTTAGCCAGTATCCTAAAATAAAAAAATGCAATAAAACCAATATATTATTTCATTGAAAAACTTTCAAATTTTTAGGAATGCTATATATTTTTTTCTTTTTTTAAACATTTTAATTATAATAATTTATAAAGTTATAAATATTTTGAACTTTTGTATTCATTTGTAGCGGTTATTTTGCCATTAAGCAAAATCTTTATTTGCTACTCATAAATGGAAAAGCATACAATTCAAATTGGTATTTTAAAAAAGAAATTTGAAAGTCGATTTTTATGAATGTCGTCGTCTGTACATGATATTATCGGAAAAGAAGAGCGATAACTCTCGTAAATTTTAAAAATTTATATTAGGTTTATTTTAAGAACAATAACATTTCCTCAACAAGAGTCGTAAATAATAATATAAAGCCAAAGTTTATAAAATTGAATAAAATATTAGATTACTTAGAATATACTCCCAAAATTTTAAGATTATTGGCCAGTTAATAAAGGGGTTCATGTTGTACTCGTCGAGTAATTTTTACAGTTATGTGGCCATTATTTAAAGAAACAATCATTAAGATATCGATAAGTCTATCAAAACCTCATAAAAATGTCAACTCCTTGTTAAAAATGATTTACTGCGATATTTTAAAATAAAAGAAAGTAATATTTGTTTCAGTTCAGGTTAATTAAATTTTAAATCAGTTAATTCTCCTCAAATCAAGTTTCAGAAAAATATATTTTATTTTTAAAAGATTTTATGATTAAAAGAATTATGTTGTGTTGACAGATTTGTCCATATGGCCAATTCTAGCGATTTTAGAGGTCGCAAAAACTAAATAATTCCAATCATTTTAAATTCGATTTGAAATGCAGTAAAGTACTCTGATTATAGGAAATATTAAATTTGATCTATTAGCTTGAAATTAAAACTACTTTTTATTTAGTAAAATGCATTTTAAACCTTAGACATCGCTTTTGTGGTGGGTTATCTAGTGTTTTTCTTTATTTTCCATAGTATCATTCAAAATGGTATAGTAATACTAGAAATAAAAATGCGAATAATAATAACAATAACAAATTATAGGAAAAATAACGAGGAAAAATATTAATAATAATAATAATAATAATAATAATAATAATAATAATAATAATAATCATAATAATAAATTAGATACGAAATAATAATAAATAAATAAGATACGAAATAATGATCTCTCAGGAAATAAACAGAAGAATCTAGTTGCGACATAAATAAATCTACCGATTCAGATTCTGATGAAGATGAATCAAATATTAGAACATAATTCCTTGAAAGCAACAGAGTTGAAATCACTGAAGCAAAAAATAAACACACATCATTCAAATAATCAGCAAAGTAACTAGCCCACAAATGTCAGAGAGAAACCGGCTTCCAAACATTAATATGAATAACCACACTGTGCAAACATACAACGCTGCGTTGCAAACATTGTTAAAAGATAGACCGCTGGAAAACATCCCAGAATTAAACAATGTCATGCAACAGCTTTAGAAGCTACTGACAAAATAATGTCAGGGCACATAAAGGATAAAACAAAAGAGAAAAAGCGTCCACTTGGAAGGCAAAATTAAAGTGAGAAATTTAGAAAATCAGATGTGAGTTATCAATACTAAATGAGCTTTCAAGAAATTCAAATGTTTCAACATGGAAAAACAAGATCAAGCAGAACTAGAAAATATTTCCACCCAAAGGAATATAATTCCAATGCAGCTTGACTCAAACGAGAACAAGAAAGAATGAAGGATAATCCAGTACAAGAATGGAAAATATATAAAATCAGGAATAATGGTAAGCAAGCTCTAACAAAATCCCCAAAATGGAAATGACAAGATTCCCAAATTTTGGCTCTATCGTATGTTATCAATCTATAAAACTCTTGTGCAAACTTTAATCAATGCTAATTCTAATTAAATTCCAGAATGAATCATTGAAAATATTACATATTTCCTAGCAAAAACAGTTGAAACAGATGATCCAAAAAATTATAGGCCAATAACATATCTGTCCTCCAAAAATAAATTAATTACGACTTTCTTGAAAAACTGTGCTTATTATTTTTCTCGATGAAAACAACATACTTCCCTGGAACAGAAGGGACGTCGGAGAAGTTCACATGATTGCAAAGATCAGCTACTAGTAAAAAAAAAAATGATCCTGGAAAATTGCAGGAGAAATTGTAGAAATCTCTGCACAGCTTGGCTAGCTTACCGTAAAGCCTTTGATAGTATAACACACTTTGGAAATGTGCAAAGTGTCCTCGGTGATAGTAAATTTCTTTAAATATAGCATGAAACTGTGGAAAACCACATTATATGTAAATCACACCAAAGGTACTGACACTTCCAATTGTTTGAATATCCGACGAGAAATCTGTTAAATCTACAAACCAACCATTCGCCATTGCATAGAGCATTGCTGCCATATATGGTTTGGAGTCCCTTCTATTTGTCTCAAGGCCGTTGATAAGATCCGAAGACGGATATGCAATGTAATTAGCCATGCTATGCCATCTCCTCTGCAGTCGTTCCCTCACAGACGTGCCGTTGCCCCCCCCCACCTCTGTCTTTTTTACAAATACTTTCACGGTAACTGCTCCGATGAGCTGCTTTCGCTGGTTCCCAGACTTCATGAATGTAAGCGTTCAACTAGGCTGGTATCTCGCTCTCACCCTTTCATTGCCGAAACTATTAAATGTAGCCGTCTCTTCTCTACTCCAGTAGATTCATGTCTCACACCTCTCGCCTGTGGAACTCCCTCCCCTTTTCCTGTTTCCCTGATAGCTATAATCCTCAACTATTCAAATGTAATGTCAATCGACGTCTCCGGATGCCCTGATCTATCATCTATCCTTCTCTTCATCCTTTCCTCTATCACTACTCTTTGCTCTCGCTCCAAATACTCTGTAACCCCCCCTTGCGAGCTAGTGGCTTCCGACCTTGCTTGGGGTGGAATGCTTAAAAAAATACTCTCTTTCGCCCTTTCTGTTTTATCTGTTCTTTATCCCTGTATGGCATAAAATAAACAGTAAAAGTAAAAAAAAGAAAGTCTTTAATCACCTATTCTACATGGATGATATCAAACTCTTTGCCAAAAACAATGAGTTGAAGGGTAGCCTCAATACTGTAAAATGTTTCGGTGATGAAATAAATGTGTAAGAGTAGGTGAATTACAGAAACGCACTCAATAGATGTAGATTTTATCATATATATTAGGGAACTAGAACAAGAAGAAGCCTATGAATACCTGGGAGTCAACGAAGAAGATGAAATACGGCATGCCCAAATGAAGGAGAAATTAAGAAAAGAATACTACAGGAAAGCTTCTCACTTGCTACCGCATGCATCAGCCTAAGGCTAATGTTGATCATCTGTATATACCCGGACCCAAACGAGGCTGAGGATTAGTTGAACTAAAACGGTGTTACAAAACCACAACAATCAGTTTTCAAAGATGCCTCGAAACTACAGAAGACTGGGTGATCTTTGTCAAAGATCATGAAAAAATAAGAAACTTTATTCAGTAAGAAAGGAAGCCAACAAATTCAGAAAAGGAATTTCAAGTGGGTGAAGAAGTGCAAATAAGCCATAATACAACTAGTGCAGCAGCAAAGAACTTAAAAGAAAGCAAATGCAATGTACCAAATGCAGACGCGGTGGTAAGATAAGCCTCTTCATGGTGAATACTCTACCTGTACCAAACAAGCTAATGTAGACAAACCCCGTACCCATCAGTGGTTACGTAGTGTATGGTTAAAAGCTGAAACCGAAGGTTTTATTATTGCTGCACAGGACCAATGTTTTCAAACTAGAAATTACCAAGCCCATATACTGAAAAATTGTGTTGACTCCAAATTCATATTCTGTGATAAATATCCAGTAGCAATTGACCATCTTTTATCAATATGCGCAGTGTTAGCAACAACTGCATAGAAAACTCAGCATGATAGAATAGGCCAATATCTGCACTGGAAAATGTGAAACTTTTATGAGATGGCAACTGCAAGGAACTGGTATGAACATCACCCAGTCACGGTTACAGAGATAGGACCTATAACATTTTTAGACAAAACAATCAAAGCTAATCGTCCAGACGTTGTGATCAAAGACCACAAGAACAGACTGTGCTTTCTTATTAACATGGCAGTCCCTACAGATTGTAATGTATCTTTGAATATCTTCAAAAACTATCAAAATACAAGGATCTGGAAGTGGAAATCCTAAAAATCTAATAAATGAGGACATCAATAATCCCAGTTGTAATTGGAGTTACCGATAGACTCATTGAAGGGATTCCTGGTAGCCCATGCCCTAAAGAAATGTAAAAAGAAAGTGTACTCTCAAGTACAAGTCGCACATTACGAAGAGCTTTATCAATGTAAAATATGTGTGATCTTAGGTTTTTTGGGTATTATTTTATAAAAATGAACAGTGGTAAATGTCAGGAAGCCGTTTCTGACCTTATGTCCCTGGTTGGTACCCGGACAGAAATCGAAGGAAATAATAATAATAATAATAATAATAATAATAATAATAATAATAATAATAATAATATAAATAACAACTGCAACAACAACAACAAATAATAATAATAATAATAATAATAATAATAATAACAATAATAATAATAATAGACGTTTACACATATGAAGATGGTTATGCAACAAGAGCAACAGCAACAACAACAGCAACACGTATAATAATAATAATAATAATAATAATAATAATAATAATAATAATAGAAGTATTAGATTAATAAAAATAATTTCTCAACACTATCTGGGAAGGTTGGCAAACTTCATAGGGTGTCAAGTAAAACAATAATCCAAATAAGAACTGAAATTCATCTTCTTCTATGTACCGTGTCCTTTCAGGATGTGGGTGATCATGGTTATCCACGACTTCCTATCTTTTGCAGCTCTTAGCATTGTTTCTCTTTTTACTATCTCTTTCACTCCCTGGTCTACCATATAAGAGAACTGATATTGTATAGCATTTCAGCATATTGGAATAACTACAGTCACAATACGTGAGTCAAGGGAATACTACTGTGTAGAATGCCAGATTCCTGGACGGACTTGTTGTCACTTATTCTTCAGATTTACTCCATCTGAATAATAATTAATTCTGATAACTACGGCTACAAAAACAATTGCTTTTCAAAGTATATTATATGATGACAGCACAAATAGAAAATAATGAGAGACAATATTTTTTTCTTGTCATTTTCTTATTCTTACTACGACAACTATCAAGAAGAAAATGCTCATACCTCCATTTATGACGCCATGAAGTGATTAATAACAAGCTATTATCACAAACATGTAGTCATTTCGAGCCTCACTAGGTGTCGCACTGTTCTAGAGAAAACTAGCCTTCGTAAATCTCCCACAACTGCCCCTTCTCGTAATATTAAAACGTACATTACAATGGCTACTGCTGCAACTTTTAAAAAATTGAAAGATCTTCACATAATCGTGTTTTTCTACAAATAATCACCATTAATCATAATAAAGACGTCAAGATTAAATGACAACCATCACTGATTGCCTCAACTCCACCAATACTACTATTACCGTTTCTCATCAGAAACGAAAGTTTATTTCTCTACTTTCTCTTTTCCCGCTTGATTAAAAGAAGAAAAGACACCATAGAACAAAATATGTAAAGATACTTTTTCGCGCTCAAATCTCTCTGACATATTTATAAGTCTACCATTCTTCCATGCTTTGAATAGTGTTGCTACCTTTGGTCTTGTGCTCCTGATACATATTTAGAGATTCTTGATAAAATCCAATGAAGAATCTGCAATGTTACTGGCCCTAACACAGTCACTTTCTTACATTCGTAACGTAGCTTCCTTGTGCCTTTTCTATAAATACTTTCATGGCAATTGTCCTGATGAATACTCCGTTATGGTACCGCCTTTATTAATTTAAACTTAGTACAAGATTGGTAACAAGTCTCATTCTTTTACGGTTAAATGTAGACAAACCCTATACCCATCAGTGGTTACGTCGTGCTAGGTTAAAAGCTGAAGCCGTAGGTTTTATTCTTGCCGTACAGAACAAATTCTTGCTAATTAGAAATTACCAAGCACACATACGGAAATATTGTGTTAACCCGAAATGCATATTATGTGATAAATATCCAGAAACAATTGACCATCTTGTATCAGTTAGCGCCCACTGGATATAAAACTCAGCATGGTGGATTGGGCCAATATCTGCCATGGAAAATATGCAACCTTTATGAAAAGGAAACGAGTATGAACAACTCCCAAACCCGGTTACAGAGTCAAGACCTGTAACAATTTTACGGGAGTTTACAATCCACACAGACAGAACAATCAAATTTAATCGCAAAGACATCGTGATCAAAAAACACAAAAACAGAATGTGCTTTCTTATTGACATGACAATCCCTGCAGATTATAATGTATCTTTGAAGATATTCAAATAACATACAAGGATCTTGAAGTGAAAATCTAAAAAATGTAACCCATGAGGTATTCAATAATTCTAGCTGTAGTTAGAGCCGACAGACAGATTGGAAAATGTTCTGATAGATTCATTGAAGGGATTTCTGGTAACCGATGGCTTAAAGAAAAAGCAAAAATTGTACAGCTCACACATTAAGAAGTGCTTTATCTATGTAAAATATGTGTGATGTTATTTTTTCGCTTTTTTTTAAATTTACAAATATGATCAGGGGAAAATGTAATGAATCTATTTCTAACCTTAGGTCTCTGGTTGGGACCCGGAAGCTAATATGTATACAACATAAATCAAAGATAATAATAATAATAATAATAATAATAATAATAATAATAATAATAATAATAATAATACATTATCGAAATATAAAGAACTGGAAATAGAAAAAGATGTGGAAATTGAAAAAATAAAGAATAGTACCAGAAATCCCTGGAAATCCAATCTTAAGAGAAATACACACAAATTATCTTTGTAAAGTACAGCCCACACGCTAAGAAGATCTTTATCCATGTAACGCTAGTGATATTATGGGAGTTAGAAAAACAAATCATGAAATGAAGCCATAGCAACAACACCACTACCTGACTTAGGTCTCCCCACAGACTTGGTAGGTAGTGTGACCATAGCAGAAATCGAAATGTAATAATAATAATAATAATAATTCTGAAGTAATTTAGTGTCATGTTCAAATTATAATGTCATCAGTCAATTTTCCGATACTTATCACTTATTTAACTTTTTCAGTTCCACCTACTTGTCAACGAAATCGTACCATCGATCAGTTATGTATTATTATTATTATTATTATTATTTGTATAAACTTAGTTTAAATTCGCACGGACATTGACGTACACAAATATAAACATTCATCACACTATGCTGACAAAAACAAGATGTATTATTGATAGTTGTGTGTACAAAATGGGTTGGCGTATTGGAACGCTTTTCACAGATTAAAATTCCATAGGTCAATCCTTATGGGTTTAGCCTCGATTCGTTTCAAAAGAGGGCAGGAAGTAGAAACGTACTGACAGACGGGAAGGGCCAAGAGTAAAAGCATGTTCTTTAGCTCAGCCAATTCATTAAAATATCTCCTCTCTCTCTCTCTCTCTCTCTCTCTCTCTCTCTCTCTCTCTCTTCCTCTTTCTTTTGTTATTTCTGTTTTCTTTATTTCTCTTAATCCATTTCTATCCTTTGTTTTTCTCTCTTTGCGGGAGTTCATGACATCCTCCCACCTTTCGACAATCTGTTCCTCTGTAAACATTTTTCTTTCATTTGTTTTTTTTTTTATTGGGTGTGTCCGCTTAGTTAAAAATCATCAATAATGTTTCTGTCAAGCAGAAGCAGAATAAGCCTTTACTTCTTTCATTTCTCAAATGAAGATTTGTGGGTCAACTTCACAGTTTACTGTACTTCGTAAGAAGTACATTAACCTGTGAAGTTGATTTTATTAAAAAAATTTTTTTAAAATAGTCATATTGGATGTACAGAGATGATTAGCCCACAAAGCTAGTTAAATATACTGCTCTACTCGTAAAAATATAAGGAAAAATTTCCAATAATTCTTGTATATTAGTATTATTTAGAGCTATTGCGGGTGGTATATTGGCCCGCAAATAAATATTGAGTGACAGAAGACAACAACATAGAAAACGAAGTATTGAGTAATATATATATATATATTTATATATATATATATATATATATATATTGCTAAGTTTTCTTCTTTTTTTTGTTAAAGCATCGGCAAGACCTATCTCTGCATGTTCATGCAGAGGGTGAGAAAAGCGTTGATGAATATTGTCCTGAGAAAGACAAGATTTTAGTCGTTGAAAAGTGTTTTCCTGAAAAGCGACAGTTTTGTAGCCGTTGAAAGTTGTTGTCCTCAAAAGAATACTTTATCGTATATCGTTGCTACTGGCGAGGACGGCTGGAACTGGAGGACTGCTGGAGGCTGACTGGCTGGAGGTGCAGTTAATGATGATGATGGTGATGATGTTTGGCAGGCCGAGACTGCTGCTGCTGATGGATGGAGCCGACGGCCGACTGTCTGTTGCTGGAACAGATACTACCCTTTGATTCTAGGCATCTTGTCCCGGATTTGTTGATTTTTTTAGGCTTTTTTAAATGTTAAATCAGTTCTACAAGTTTCTTGTTCAAGTTGTTTTTTAATAGGAGGGAGCCGACAGGATACAAAAGACCTTCCTTAGGCTGCAACAGAATCGAAAAGAAATTGACTTTTCATCTATTTAGAAGTGTGGCTATGTATTGAAACTGCCAAACTGATCTTTGACTTTTGCAGAAATATTAGACTTACCTGTTCTGCGTACTAAAACAGACATTTTGGTGCGGGCGGTTACGAAAAGATTTCTTTTAAATAAAGAACAAATAGATATATTTTTAATTGAAGAACAAAATTTTACGTCTGTGTCCTTTTATTCTTCATGGAAGATAAATGATTATTAACTTCTAATATTTGGGGATGCTCCCAAAAATAATCTCATATAAAAAGTTTTTTAAAAATTTTAAAAAAATTAACGTTAAAAAAAGTAACGTTTAAAATTCATTTAATTAAAAAAGGTCAATGAAATTACCACAGTTTCAAACGTAACATTTGTAAGTAACAGCTAACTTCAAAAATTTTGTAAAAGCCAGGGATTGATTTTACTCTATATCGATATATGACCCCCATTTTAAACTGATAAAGACCTCAATATTTTTACATTCTGACAAGTGTTGCGGGTTCCAAAAATGTTTTCTCTTTTTTCTAGTGTACCAGTCTATTTAAGAGGTTCCTCGTCCACGAACACCATTTCCGTATTATTTCTATCTAATACAAGAAACAACTTTATACACACACACACACACACACACACACACACACACACACACACATATATATATATATATATATATATATATATATATATATATATATATATATATATATATATATATATATACCCAAGTATAGAACTGGTATATACGGAATAAATTATTATTATTAAAAGAGTGCGCAACACAGAGTAGAGCAGATATAATTATTTATTTAAATATTATAACATAAATATGTTATAAAATCACTACAAAAATAGCCATTTTGTCTCAACACCTCCGGTGTTTTATCAAGTGATGATGTTGAATTCAACATCATCACTTGATAAGACACCGGAGATGTTGAAACAAAATGGCAATTTTTATAGTGATTTTATAACATATTTATGTTATAATATTTAAATAAATAATTATATATATATATATATGTATATATATATATATATATATATATATATATATATATATATATATATATATATATATATATATATATATGGCATACATAATTTATTCTTACTAAACATTCATTGGATAATCTGTTCAAATCCTTATTTTCTAGGGAGAAATCCGAAGCTATTCCGATTACCACACACTTTTTCATCACTTCTTCCATTTCTTATTTTCTCTTGAGAATTGATAAATTTTCATAAATTTTGCCTGACTATATCTCTTCATAAAAGAATTCTTTCATTCGAATTTTTTGTAATATAACATGAGTAATGAAAACAAAAACATTTATCATGTATTGGATCACGCTTTACATTAACTATTTAGAAAAATGTATTACTTTGCATTTAAGTGATAGCCTAATATTGTAACAAAAGAAATGTCCTGTCTTTTGAAATTCTTATTATCCAACGGGAATGGTTTCATTAAATTTTACTTCCTTCTTACATACTAAAAATAAAACCAACAAAACTGTAATTATTGCTCAGAAATATTTTTCTATTGTTACTCCGTTAGCTAAACCTACGGGAAACTGCTCGCCCGTCCTAAGTCCGAAAACAGCTAAGTCTTGGAACAGTGGAAAAGTTGTTTCTGCTTTGAAAATGGTGGGGATTTCCATGTTTAACTTTCAGAATTTATTCAAGCCATCTTCACCTTGCTACTTTTCATCATTATTATTATTATTTTCTATTATGAGTCACAGAAGAGTTAAAAGGGGAAATTCTATTGCAATTCGGGTGGTCTGAAAGGCTTATATCATCCTTATATAATATAGTCGGGTGTTATATGGAAAGAGTTTCACTTGAACGATACCAGAATGCCCATCAGTTGAAGGACGTCGTTCGGAGCGCAACAATGAACAAAGCAGAACATCGTAAAATATCACACAGGAAATAGCGCCGCATCATTTTGTGCCACGAAAATGATGGCGTTCATACAGACCCTCTCGATGTGTGACAGCGTCATTGAAAGGGAATACACTGAATCCAGTAAATGTGCTTGTATTACTGTATTACTTGTCCTTCTATTGTTCTCATTACTTTTTCGAAGAGATGACAAGCCTTTCGGAACACACTGTAGTTTCTCCCCTTCTCGAAATATGGCAACTTTTGACCAAAAAATATTACGATATTTGCTGTAGAACAACAACTGATAACAGCTGATAGGGTTTCGTTATCATGGTCAGGACAATTTAGATGAGTCGGATGGAGTGACTCGATCACCGTAATTCCCTATTATAATACACCATCATTCATAATAAGCACCTCTAAAATTATGCTGAAAGTGTGAGAAAATGTTTCTACTCATGCATAATACGCACCCCTTTTCTGGTAATCAAACCCTATAAATTGTACTGCTCCAATTTCCTTACGGCCAGCTTTTCCTATTGTTATTTAACAAAATGGTTTTAAACATAGAATAATATTATTCTAATTTAGTTTTATGATTATTCTTATTTTATTTTACATTTGTAAGTATTGTTAAGTATATATGATTGTATTTGTTCATCTTTATGGGGTCACAATCGCCGAATGTTAGTGTCAAATTGTTGTATATTTCTGGTTAGTAGTCATTTCGCAACTGAAATCGACCTATGAAACGGCAATTTTTTAAAGATTATTTTGTAGCTGTGGATAATACGCACCCCTAATTTTGCTTATTATTTTTTTCTATCGAAACTAATTTTTGAAAGATTATTTCAATATTCTTCTCATGTATACTTCGCACCATTCTCACCTAGGGAGTGATTCCTTCTTAGGCTGTAAACCTAACATTCCAAGACACTGATATGAAAAGGCGCAGTCGTATCATAATTCTAAATATTATAAACGATTTGAAAGAACGATCTGTCGAATATGAATATGGAAAAATAAGCAAATGTTTATTTGGTTTAATGTCTGACGCTCAACTTCTCGAGAGCACCTCTTTGCGGCTGCTCGGTCTCACATTGACCGCTGACCTGAGATGGAACAAATACATTGAGTCAATTGCTTCGTCCACCGCAAGAAAAGTTGACCTCCTGTGCCGCGCCAGGAATATTTTCACCCCGGAATCGATCGTTTAAATCTACAAATCAACCATTCGCCCTTGCATGGAGTATCGCTGCCATATATGGTCTGGAGCCCCTTCTGTTTGCATCGGGATTCTTGATAAGATCCAGAGACGGATATGCAATGTAATTGGCCCTGATCTGGCATCTCCTCTGCAGTCGCTCTCTCACAGACGTGACGTCGCCTCTCTCTGTCGTTTTTACAAATACTTTCATGGTAACTGCTCCGATGAGCTGTTTTCGCTGGTTCCCAGACTTCATGAATTCAAGCGTCCTACGAGGCTGGCATCCCGCTCTCACCCTTTCACTGTTGAAACTGTTAAATGTAGCCGTCTATTCTACTCCAATAGCTTCATATCTCGCACCTCTCGCCTGTGGAACTCGCTCTCCTTTTCCTGTTTCCCTGATAGCTATAATCTCCAACTATCTAAATATAATGTCAATCGACATCTCCAGTTGCCTTGATCTATCCACTATCCTTCTCCTCATCCTTTCCTCTATCACTCCTATCTGCTCTCGCTCAAAATCCTCTGTAACCCCTTGTGTACTAGTGGCTTCCCGCCTTGCTTGGGGTGAAATGTAAAAAAAAAGAAAAAGAAATTAAAATATGTAGTCAAGATAATATTTCTCTTCGTTATTGATAACAATCAACTTGGCAAATTGTTGATTTATCCGATACAAAACCCTTTAGGATTCGATACACAAAAGGATAACATAAGTTTTAACATTTAAATGTCTAAAAACATTTTTTCCTATGAATTGCAAAGATCTGAAAATTTCCATATTTCGTGCTAAGATTTTTCTTGAATGAACCGGACGATATATGATCGTTTATTATAGCATCACGCTTTTACGATTAACCAACGACGGACTCTTTTTCTTCAATTTCTTTGTAATGCTTCCAATAGATATTTTCCTTAGGTATGATTAAGGAGATTCCACTTTGCGCAACTGATGATTCGATCCAGGAAAGATTCAATGACGAGTAGAGGACAACTGTTTGATTAATCTGAGTAGCACTCAGATGATGAAAGATTCATTGGACAAGCTCAGAGGCTTTTCCGAGTTCATGAATTATCTTCTCCCCGAGCAACATTAGCTGAAGATTTTATGGACAAAATGAAATCAAGAAAACTGATGAAGTTCAAGGAAAAATGTCAAGTAATTTCTTATTGGCCCGATCATTTTTATGAGAAAAACAATTCACGCCATCTAATATTTCAGTTTGCCATATACGAAAAGGCAAACATTTTTTCCATATTAATTTTTCAGACGCCATTGTTTATTAACATCGACTTTCATTTTCCGCTACAAATTGAATCGTCCCTTTCCTTAAACACCACCTCCACATGCTGCATTTTCAGATATTTTTCAAGAACGTTTCTAGTATTAAATTTTCTTACTTAACTCTTTCACAACCAAATCTTTGTGCATTGATTTTTTTTCACCATAAGTCATACATCAAATTCACACTTACTTCTGAAAAATATATTTAATCTTTTCTATTACCTTATAAATATCTCTTAAAATGATAAAGTATAAATACGATTTCGAAGGTGGTATGGAAATCCCTATTTATATAAATATATAAGTACAAAAAGCAATGTTTATTGTAGTGCCTGTTTTTATCTAGTCGAATTAATTATTAATTTATTTTAATGGTGACGGAACGCATGAAGACATTTCATTCATGAAATAAGAATTGTTTTAGTTTAATAGAATCCAAATCTGAAAAGAAAAGTCTTAAAATTAAAATTATTTCGATAACAAATAAGTCAAGAGAGCATTTTTAAGTAGATTATCACATACAGTTGTATTCCGAAGATGCACTGGGATAGTTTAGTATGGCTTCTTTTATGACTGTTCTGCAATGGCCTTCTTTCCTACTAATCTTATAGTAGGCGGAAGAGTCCAAAATAAACTCTTTAGAGGGGGGACACGACAGCAATTACTAATAACATTTATTTCCTTCTCTGATGTACGAAATAGCATGTTAATAAAAATATTTATCTTTAGATATTCTTTGTCCATCAATCTTGATCAAGATTTAAACCTATCAACTAAGAACCAAATACGAAAGACTATTCTATAAAATATTGAAGTATTATTTTGGGGTAACTATATCAAATAATGAAATACTGATATACTGATTTTTTAAAATAAATTAATTCATTTTCATGGCTTACATTCATTACCCACAGACCCATTCGGTAGGGTCAGTGCGTACTATAGAATCCCATGTACCGGGTGGGTTCAAGCCTGATTGGGGTCCCGGGCAGTATTTGTTACTCTCCCTATCTTATAAACATTTGCCTTTTTTTTACCTATATTTATATACGATGCATATTAAACTAAGCACAACTGACCATTAAAGGAGGAAAAATGTCCGTGGAGTTTGATGTCATTACGTGAATTTGTTTTGATGATGCTAAATCTCAAAAAGACTATATATATAATTTACTATGTTTTATCCATGATGTTGAATGTGTTAGGATTATTCAACTTTTTGAAATAACCTCAAGATGGCGTTAAGAAAAACATTGTTGATTTATTTGAAGGTGTAATGTTCTATTATGACATATCTCTAAATTTTATTGAGATACATTGTATTTATTTTAAAATTTTCTAGTTGAACTGTTCACCTACATTGGATATGATGGGCACCTCGAGGCGGTGTAATGGTTAGCAAGCTTGTCTCGCTAGAACAATTACCACTGAGTAGTGAGTTCGATTCTCACTCGGTGCCCCCTACTTTCGGCCTTGTGCCACATCTAAGCTATGCTTGGAAAGTCACTGGGCACCTCGTGTCTGTATAATGGTTAGCAAGCTTGTCTTGCTGGAACAATTATCACTGAGTAGTGAGTTCGATCCTCATTGGGAGCCCCATATTTTCGGCCTTGTGCCACATCTAAGCTACGCTTGGAAACTCGCTATATTGGATATGATGCATTATTATATATAATCACATAATTATTGTCCATAATTAGGTTACAATATAATTATGAATACTACCTTATGGAAATTTAGATGTAACAAATTGGGGATAATTTGGTAGGGCCTGTATGATATATTTAGAGGGTTCCACGAGACTCTTGCACTGGCATTGCCATTGGGAAAAGTATGAATCCATCTAGTCTCCTCCAGCTATGAGTTAAATAGTATGAATCTATCCGGAAACATTATTATCTCCAAGAGAGTTGTTAATATAATAATCACGCGAAAAACAAATTCTTACAATCCAAATTATGTTTCGATTTTAAATCAACAAAAAATTAATATGCTGTAATAAATAATAAAAAAAACATTATGAATACAGGGAAAGAAACACACAGAACATGAATAAAGCAAAACACGTGTAATTTATTTTAATTTTATTCAATATTTTTATTAAGTGGAGTTTTTTGGTACTTTCTGAAGTGCAGTGTTTGTTTGAATCAGAACAGCTGCTTTTCGACATAAAACAAAATCTCAGCATCGAATTCCTTAATACAAACGGTTTTGTGGTCCTTATTTCATCACCGCTCCATTAATCAATAGATGTCTGATATTTCTCAAGATTGCGCTTGCCAAAACCAACTTGTCTGACACGAAATACTTTCTAGTGCCGCCAGCTCTCATCAAAAGTGCCCACATCTTTCTCAAGTTGTTGCCAAATCTTTCGACGTTTGTGCTGAGTGGCTTAAGCTCCATTCAAAATTCATCGATTTTATTACAAGGCGTCTGACAATTAAATCTATAATCCTTTTCCAACTTGGATAGAAAATTTGAATCATTACCTCTAGCGACATCAATCCCTTACAAGATGTTGAAAAAGTCTCCAGCTAATTGACAGCTTCTTGGTGAAATATGTTGGTTTAATATAATTAAAGCAGCCATTTTCTTAATTAAACATAAAAATTTACAAACTGTTTGAAGACACAGTTAAATTTGGAATCGACTCCTAATTTTTCCATGGAAGCCATTATCAAATCAAAGATAAGGCAATCAAATACGCATGGGTTTAAAAAGACAAAAATAAGGTTGGTTGCTTGTTATACTGATAATGAAATATATGTTCGCCTGCCGTCCAGTGACGATTAACTATCTTTTCTTGTTAGTCTATTGCAAGTGCCCTGAATTAGGTCGGTTTTATTATTTTTATTATACGTTCGAGATAGATCGCACATTCCTGAGTATATCATTCCAAAAATCATGATCCTACATCAGGGTGAGAAGGTCATTAGGGAGGCATTCTATGTCATAACATAGCTGGTCAATGTAGGTTATTGCTGAGTGACCAGCTCGTCTTGCGACATGCGTAGGTGTCCAGAGCAGTAGATCCCTCGCACGTTTACTTGCCAGCAATGTCCTGCAAACCGCATCCTGCGTTCGTGTAAGGTTGCAGAAATATCAGTGATGGTCCATAGAGCTGTGATTTAGTTAGATATTGTTTCCAAGAGGTAAGTATAGCTCTCAAGATCCAAGTGGAGCATAAACTCTAGGGTGGCAATGAGTCAGTTATGTGCCATGCGTGATACACGCTTAGGCGATCATGTATCATTCGATACATGACTGACGAGGCAGATTATTTTTCCCGCAGTCTGTTGCCATTACTTTCTGCGGTAGACCATTTGCCATCCAAGATTATAGAACCCAGTCTATCCTGCTATTTGCCCATATCTTGGGGTGGGGTGAGAAGAAAAGGATTCATAACTTTCCCAAGGGTATTAGCACGTAAGTGAATGTAATGGATCTGATTGGGATTCGAACTCGGCTCTCCGATTTCTCAATCGCTACCCATTACTCCACTGTGCCTCCCAAGCAGTGGCACCATACATTAAAATCGCTTCGACATTGGCGCGTAAGAATCTCTGAGGTTGTCTGGTAGATCAGATTACCAGATTACATCCGTTTTATTTAGGTATGTGAATTTTCATATCCTTTTGAATCGAATTTATTTCGTTTCCTAACTATATAAAAGTAGTGCTCCTAATTTGATTGTTTGTGCCAGATTAAGTTAATTGCAGTACATTTATACTTTAAAAAGTGAACAAATCTCTGAATAAACAATTTACTCTCGATTATTTTTCAGTTGTCTTCGAGAACTGAGTTCTCTTCCCACATGTCAGTCAGTCAGTTATGTGCCACGCGTGATACACGCTCAGGCAATCAGGTATGTTTCGATACCAGGCCGATTTTTTTTCTCGCAGAAGGTTGCCATTTCTTTCTGTGGTAAACCAGTTGCCATCCAAGGCTATAGAATCCAGTATGTTCTGCTATTTACCCATAGCTGGGAGAATAACATGTACGCAGCTATTAAAAAGAATCTTTGTTTAATAATGACCGACATATACAATCACCAAGTCAATCTTAAGCGCTTTCCATGTGAAAGAACCAAAAATATTCATCAAATAATCGTATCTCTATTTTCTTTTAGCTTCTGTCTCTTCACGACCAACTTCTCCTTCCTCTTTTTCTATAGATCCTTTATTTGCTTCGCCCCTTTTGATTACTTTGTCATTATCCTAATTTACTCTATTATCTTCTATGTTAGTCGTGTACCTGTTGACATTCTTATCAAGAGAATAAACAGGAAAACGATAAGTGTCGAAGGAGTCAAGATGGGTGGAAAAAACAAACCGTATGAGGACACCTACCTCTGAAAACAATGTGACTTACGTTGGAGAAAGAAGAAGAATTAATGGGCGAAGCCCATTTTTGCGTGTGACTAAACATTAATACAATCTCAGGCCATCCCGTTATACACATTTATGCATAACATGTACACACACACACACACACACACACATATATACACTCTCTATCATTCTCTTACACACACACGCATAATATATATATATATATATATATATATATATATATATATATATATATATATATATATATATATATATATACTTATCAGTAATATATATAAATGCGATTGTTGGTTACTCTTCACTTCGCCGAGAGTCGTTAAGATCTGAAGGATAAACTGCTCCTTGAAGTTTAAACATGCAACGTGTTTTAAGTGTATTTGTCGCCTTCTTTATCATTGCGATTGTCTATGGTCAGTACAATCCTCCGATCAATGTCGTAGAACTTTGCAAAAATGTAGCCGGTCGAATGGGCGCTCACTTTATCCGACATCCAAACAACTGCAGCCAGATGTATAACTGTGACGGTGATCTTTCCTTCCCAGTTTTGCTCAGTTGTCCTTACACTCTTCTCTTCTCTCAGTCCCAGCAGGTGTGCGTTAATAAAGACAGTATCTTCGATGACTGCAACAAGAAGTTTTTCATGGGTGCTTTTGGTAAGTCTCTTTTCACTTTTCTTTGATTTGTAAATACGCGATTTTTCAATGTCGCGTTCTGACTGCCCGAAAGAAATTTGCACTACAGCTATCAAGCAGTCACGTTACACTTGAGCATCGTCTTTACATAAACCCCTCTTTTTAAGATGGTTCTTCCCCGATCGATACAATCTTGAACTCTTCAAGTCTAGGGTTAACCGATATCTCTCTCGCATATCCCCATAAACTATGCCATTTACCCGGTAACTCTTTACCTCAAGTGGCTCTTGGGCCTTGTACAAGGTGAAAATCATTGCAAAAAATACATAACAATTAAAGATGTGGAATTAAGTCTAGACTTATAAACTGATAATGATTTTTTAATATGTCAAAATTATATATACCGGGTGAGACAGCAAAATTGTTCAATTCTTAGATTAGCCCTTTGAGCGCTGCGTTCCTGAACAATTTTCACCCTTCTAACTGAGCTCCTGAGTCAAAATTCGCAAATAATTGGTATGTAATGTTTCACGATAGATATAAAAATAGTTACCAGTGTTTACCCACCGTTATACCCGTAGCTGGGTATTAAGTCATTTTTCTCTACCGCTGTTCAACCGGTGGCTGGGCATTACGTTATTTTTCTCTACCACCGGTAAAGCGGTGGTCAGCACTCAAAGGGTTGTATATTAGAAATAATTAGAGATATCTTAGTGGAATTCTTCGAGGTTTTTATAACTCTATTGGACTTTACTTTGAAAAATAAGAATGTATTTAGCCCTAAGTTGAAATGATGATCCTTCTTGCTGTTGTGACCTCCTCATCCTGTTTTCCTCTCTACTGCTCCCTTTTTTGAAACTTATTCACCGTTCTCTTGATGGTTCTTGAATACACTTTGAAGATGAAAAACAGAGTATGAATATTCGTACCATTACTGAAGGGCTGAACGATCTTTTTCCTCTCACCATTGCTCAGTTCGGAAGATATAGTGGGGCAGACACAAAGCGATTTTAACCTGTTCTCTTTCTACCTAAATAACTCAATAACTAAAAAAATAATAACGTCTTAACTAAAAAAAACGAAAAAGAAACACAATTAGTTTTGTGCGACGGACAATTATCGTATGCTGTTGCACGATTTGGACAATTTTGTTGTTACAACCAGGATATATATATATATATATATATATATATATATATATATATACTTTTTGCCTGTAGACACATGCATATAGATCACTTTTGTGTTTTCTGTTTAAAAATGCATGTGTCGTCTAATACATAAATCAGTACTCTCAAAATAAAAGCAATTTAGGAAGCTGTCTATATTTCTGAAATGAGGTATTGTAATTATTTATACTATTTACATTGTTCGAACTGTTGTCCTCATCTTTGATGCCATGTTCACATTTCGACCATTGTACGATCCGGCCTTCTTCAGGTGATTGGAATTTCAAATCGAACTTGTTATTTCGTGCAGGGGTAGATTGTTCTAATTCCACGTGCTATGCCTCTTCTGGGTGTCTCAGTATCAGTTTTATCTCTTTTTTAACTCAACTCTCCAAGTTTTGTTCACCTCTGTGGCCAGGTATTGAACTTTGGGTCAAATAACTGGATCCCATCACCGTTATCCACTAGGCTATGTGTCCTTGAGGACATAGTGTTTTTCGGAATTATAAACCTAATGTCTAAGCAACCTTTTTTTTCAAAAAAGCTCGTACAACGAAGCATACAACGGTCGAAACGTCGTAAATATCGCAACAAAGATGAGGATAATAGTTAGAATAATGTGAATTGTATAAATAATTTAGTTAACGTACATTAATTTAGTGATCCGTATACCTTTTCACCTAAGGGTTCCATTTTGCAGAGAATGAAATTCTAGTGATACGGGTTTCAAGAACCCAACTTTTCTAGTCCATTTTCTATTTTGGAAAAGCTACACTCGTTTGCGATTAATCTGGCCTCGATTTTTCTCTTCTTCATAAAATTAACTTGTTTTGAATTCTGGATCACACAGAAAATAATATATAACAACTGACTTTTGCTGCACTTTACACCATTGCTAATGGTAATGATGACAAATTAAACATTCAACGTCTACTGACAGTAATGTTAGCATTACTGTTGGTTGAAATGAATAAAATCTACCTCTTAAAACTTTTCTAAAGTTTTAAAAGCTCACTGTTATTGCCATTTCTTGCATTGGTGGAGGTTTCCTTCGTATGGTTTTCTTTAACGTAGTGTGGATAGCCAAATTATTACTTTCCCTTCACCTTACATATGCTATCCACCTTGCTGTTGATAATGTCGAGAGTCTTCAAGCTTCTGTTATTTGATTAAGCTCTGATTCTGTAGCACCAATCTGATGCGGAGTAACGGCTCGGGTTGAGGAATCGGAGAGCCGAGTTCGAATTCCAGTTGAAACCATTACATTCACTTACGTGCTAATACTCTTGGGAAAGGTACGAATCTTCTTCTGGCTATGGGTAAATAGCAGGACAGACCTGGTTCTGTAGCCTTGGATGGTAACTGGTCTACCGTAGAAAGAAATGGTAACCTACTGCGGAGAAAAATCTGCTTCTTCAGTCATGTATTGGCAGATACAAGATCGCCTAAGTGTTCGCTTGGTACATAACTGATTGACTGAACACCAGTCGACGACATCCGAAGAAAGATATATCTCTTCAAAACCCACAGGTTGCGTTCGAGTTAAACCACATTTAAGCATTAAGCTGATAAAATGACTAGAGTTGATAGGTAAACATTTCCGGTCGAATTGAACGACATCTCTCTGTCAGAGTGTCGAAATCTGATGAAGACCATTTAAGAACATGAATCGTATTCTTATGTTAATGCTTTGGTTTTGTTGCATCTTTGCTTTGTTAGAAAAAAAACTACTCCTACTCCTGTTGAAAACAGTTCCTCAAGCTTTCACTTAGCATTGCATTCAAACAAAGAATTATGTCCTTTGATAATACAGGGTGCAACAAAAATATACATTACACATATACCCCCCAGAAATTCCTCCTACATAATGGGAAGATATTAACTAGATGAAGGCACCATTGTCATTAATGTCAAATAATTATATGATAGGTATTTCTGGGCGTTATATGCGGAAGGCATTTCTTTGATGCGGTGTAATGGTTAGCACGCTTGTCTTGCTAGCACTAATTAGGACTGAGTAGTGAGTTCGATCCTCACTGGGTGCCCCATACTTTCGGCCTTGTTCCACATCTACGCTACGCTTGGAAAATCACTATGTGGAAGGGATTTCTACCACAGCCTTGTATCTACATTTATTGTGGCATATACATTAATTTCGATAGTCGAACACTAAAAATGTCATTTTATATATCCTATATAATCTATGGATATGCAGATAACATAACGGTTCTTAAAACCTAGCCGATGGTTGTCCTCCGCAACTTCCCCCCTTTGTTATCTCTTATGTTCTTATTCCCCCATCCAAACTTGTTAAATATGCGATTCCCTTTCTCCTGTTGTTTCACTTATCTTTAATATGTCCTGTGAGTACTTGATTCTCCAAAGGTTAGTGACGCGAACAATGGAAATGGCGAGCGGGGTTCAAATTCCCTCCTGGTCTGATACGTTCTTTATCGCATAAATGCTTTTGGAAAATCATCTTTTCACCTTCAATTTATAAATTAAGTATCAGCTTATGTGATAGCCATTCTAGGAAAAGAGCTATGAATTAAAAGCAATGGTGCAGACAACCAATTTATTATATTTCCCTTGAAGTTATAGCAATTTAGAGATGATAAAGAAAGGAAACCTGTGGAGCGCCATGGCCAACTTCGACCTGAAACGATTTAAGAATTATAAACTACATACGGTTTATTGTTCTTAAGTTGCTGTTAACATAACGTTTTAGCTGTTGCGTCCTTTTGTCTTCATTAGGTGCTTGTCAAGGAATTCTCAACTGAGCCCTTTATTTAATCAAAGTTGGTAAATTGTTCGCATTTTACTTTCCATATCTAAGTATAACTTATCTAGTATTTATTTCTGTTGTGGATTCCGGGATGAAATCCGGTAGCAAATAATAACAAACGCCAAGAATGAATATAGGAAATAAATGTATTAACGTAATAATACAAACTGGTAATACAGGTTAGTAGTTCCAGGAATGCGGGGTTAGTAGAGAAATATATAGATAGTCTTTGATATCGACATATCGCTGTATGACTTCTTACTGAGTCTACGTGCTCGTTACTGTGACTCTTGCCGCTACGTTATTCTACTCGACCGACTCAACTCTATTACTACTACCGCCCGACTTGACTTAACGTACTATTACTCACTCAGGTATTCAGTGGTAGTAGTATATGTATACCTTGGGTGAGTACATTTGTGTAAAAAGGGGGGAGCCCTCAATAATTTCGTACTAGGTTATTGCTCGGCCTGTTTTCACTGGGTCCAACTGCACTCAGCCCGACCCAGAATTTAAACTCACAATTACTAAATCCATCAAAATCCTGCACTATTGTTTTAATCCTTTAATCTCTTATACTCATTATATAATCTGTATATTTTGAGCATACAATAAAAGTAAGAAACTAGATTATTTAGCATGTTATTATTTTATTACGAAATCCTTTCCAAAGATTATTTACTAAAAAACTATTTCATTTTGCAAATCTGTCTTCTCTCGAAAAAAAAAACCCTCTTTTCTATTGTTTCTGACTTAAAATGACACCAAATAATTCCTCATCAAATATGTTGGAACTCGATTTGATTAAGTATGCATTTTTTTTTTTTTGTTCAGACTCTCCTCTGTGTCGGCCACGGCCCAACGGCTTGAACAAAGATCCGCAAAGTTGCAATCGATTCATCCCTTGCTGGAAAGGAAACGCTTTGCCTTCAATGCCTTGCCAAGGAAACCTTGTATTCAACTTCCAAGATCAGCTATGCGACAATCCCGGAAAGGTCCCATGCTTCCCACAACCAGTACAGTAGAATAGTTGGTATGTAAAATGGATTTTTTCCCTGGGTTTACCTGTCAGCTTGAAATTCATTAATTTCGAATGAGTTCAATATTTTTATTTAAAAAATCGTTAGAATGTTAATGTCACAATGTTTCAGCGGTTTTGTCGACTCTAGCCTTCTTCAGATATCTGTCAAGCCGGGCAACCATGTTTCATTGCCATCATCAGAAGAAAAATATTCATTTTACAAGAAAAAAAATCTACATCAACGAAACAAAACGTAATTCGCATTAAACTTCTGAGACGTCGATTTTTACTTCTTCTTCGTCGTCATCATCATCATCATCATCATCATCATCATCATCGTCGTCGTTGTCGTCGTCGTCGTCGTTGTCGTCGTCGTCGTTGTCGTTGTCGTCGTCGTCGTCATCATCATCATCATCATCATCATCGTCGTCGTCGTCGTCGTCGTCGTTGTCGTTGTCGTCGTCATCATCATCATCATCATCATCAGTCGCATGTCTGGGTACGCACGACTGAGTACCCGACCAGTTCCCACCAAAATATGCGCTAAAAGCCGGGAAGGTATCTATCCATTGATGCGTAGTGTGTCTTGATCAAACCACAACTGATAAAATTAATTTTTTAAAAATGATGTCTCGATTTACTCACGGACTCGTGACTGTCGATTCCATCAGTAAGCCCTCCTACCTGATAGATGTAGTCCTCTACACAGTGATGTCGCGTAATCACTACCCTTTTTGCATACATAACTATGGCGCTAAGTATTCTCCACTGTGTTAGATGACCGTTGGCTCGACAAGAAATTTCTTTCGCTCCTTGACAGGTTTTGTTTTCAATGGTTCTACGAGTCATCTCACATTCTTCACCAGAAATGCTTGGTTTAGGGGAATCGATTCGGTCACTGATGATCTAACCATACGGCAGTTAGCACTCTGTCGAATTTTTACTATTAGCACGCGTAGACTGATCTGACATAAAAATGGTTATAGAAATTTTAACTATTTTCAGCCCTGTTATTAAGTTTTATTTATTTATTTACAGAATTATTCACCAAGACAGATAATCTATTCAAAGTAAATACATTTTTATTCAGAGTAAAGATAATTTTATTCAAACAAAATTACCGCTCTTCAAAATAAAAAAGAGCCTTACTAATTAGATCGATTCTTTTATTCAATCTAAAGATATTTTTATTCAAAATAAGAGACAGAATTATTCAAAGCAATGAAACCGTTATTCCCTATGGACAATATAAAATTCTACTACTCAAGGGTCGTGCTAATTGAAATTTCATGTAATGACCTGTCCGTTACATTTTCATCACTTTGAAGTCCAATGTTAAAACCAATAGAAGAGGCTTTTAGTTCTTTGAAAACAAAATCTTCAGCAGATCCTGAAACTTCATGGAAATTCAACGTAATTAAAGTTGGATTTGGAAGGATTTTTCTATGAATGGTGATTTTTATTCTGACATGGTTTAATTTTGCGAAAAATTTTTGGACAAAGATCCAATATTGTAACATATCTATGTTAGTATCAATAAAACACCTAGGTTTTTATTTACGTATATCGGCTCGCATTGAGGAATCGGAGAGCCGTGTTCGAATTCCAGTCGAATCCCTTACATTCACTTACGTGCTAATACCCCTGGGAAAGGTATGAATCCTCTTTTTCTCCCCCAGCTATGGATAAATAGCAGGACAGACCAGGTTCTATAGCCTTGGATGGCAACTGGTCTACCGTAGTAAGAAAAGGCAACCTCCTGCGGGAAAAGATCTGCCTCGTCCGTTATGTATCGAAAGATGCATAATCGCCTAAGCGCGTATCACGCATGGCTCATAACTGACTGATATTACAAATGGGCAAAAAATAGTCAGCAATATGCATCCAAAAGTGTTTTTCGAGACATTGTTGGCCACGTCATTTTGAATTTTCATCCTTATAGTAGTTAATAACAGTCTAATTACTTTGAATAAGAGTATCTTTTATTTTGCATAAAGTTATCTTTATCTGTCTATATTTCTGAGATGAGGTATGTACACTATTTACATTATTCGGACTCACAACGTTTCGGCCGTTGTACGCCCCGGCCTTCTTCTATACATGAAGACCTTAGGTATTCTGTTGTCACTCATCTTTGCAACATAATCAGACAAGCGAAGTTGTGACTACACCAAGAAAGTCACATATATATCATGAATTCAAACAAAATTTTGATAGTTTTCATGGTCTTCATCTTAAATTCTGATAAAAGTTTGCTGTTTGATAAGTAACCTAGAGAGAAACGGAAAATCTGAAATTCCAGCCATAGTCCAAGAGTTATGACCTGTTGAAATTTGTTTGGATTTTGTTTTTGTTTTTGTTATTTGTCATTAACATCATTTGCCCAATTCAGCACTTCGTAACCTTGCATCTTGAGGAGATATCTGTCTGTAACCTTGCATCTTGAGGAGATATCTCTCTAAAATGTACTGTTCCTATAAACTTATATCTAGAACAGAGATTCCTCATTACATATCTGTTTTATGTATTTAGATAGTTCTACACTTTTAAAAATCAGTTAAATGGATATTTTTGGTATCTGTCTATATTTCTGAGATGAGGTATTATGTACACTATTTACATTATTCGGACTATACTCCTCATCTTTGTCGCCATGTTTAACACAACGTTTCGGCCGTTGTACGCTCCGGCCTTCTTCATGTGGTTGGAATGTCGAACTGAACCCTTTATTTCACTCACTGAGATAGACTGTTCTAGTTCCACGTGCCATGTCTAATGGATGTCAATTGTCTCCTGTTAATTCCCGTCTGAATGTTCTCCACTGCCTTAACCAGATATTGAACTCACACTCTTTGGGTCCTGTCACTGGATCTAACTAACGCCTTTATCCACTGTGCCATGTGTCCTTGAGAAGGCCGGAGTGTACAACGGCCGAAACGTTGTTATAAACATGGCGATAAAGATGAGGACAATAGGACCACACCTTTTTACTGGTTATCTTTTTACTTTTATAATTTATTATTAAGATATATTAATGTATATTTTATTTTTATATTTTCTATATTTGAAATACATTTTCAAATTAGTCAAAGCGTTTTAAGCAGGAAGCTTTTCTGATTGCACAAAACGAAATCGACCAGGGATTTTTCCTACTACGTTTTGGCCTCACGCAAGCCACCAATTGCTCTATCTTGGTATCTTTGCTTTTTACTCTGTGTCCCACTCAGTTATATCGTTATCAATTAGTCACCATTAATTCTCTTATTTTGATCTGTCTTTTAGTAAATTTTCATCTATTTCTTACATTTATCCCTTATTTTGCTCTTTCCATTTGGCTTTGTTTTCATAGATATATAGATAGATACGAAAAGTGTTTAGTTGGGCGATTTTACACGTTATATTTTGCTGGATTATTTAATGCCGTCGGGTTATTTTCATGAGTTAACAGGTAAGGATCGAACTCCCTAATCATTAATATTGTTTATCCAAATTATCATCACTAGACAAACTTTAATCTTTTTTTTAATTATTTTAAGAAAGCTAAAAATGCAGTTCCAATTCCATTAAGTGCCACATGTGATTCACATCAGACACTCATGAATGACTGTCTGATTTCACGCGGTAGGCTGCAGTTTCTTTATGCAATAGACTGAAGGATCCTGTCTGTCCTGTTACTCAACCCATAGCTATGGAGGGAAAAAATAGATTCATACTTTTCCCAAAGGTATTTGCGCGCAAGTGAATATAACGAACCCGATTGGAATTCGAACTCTGCTCTTCGATTTTTCATTTGGAGTCGTTATCCATTACACTACACCGCACATTCGCAATTTAAAAGTAAAAGATTAGTGCATGTTACGAAGAAGTTATAATGAATTCTTATACATCTGAAAAATGATGTTTGTTTTGTTTTTTGTTTTTGTTTTCGCTGGAAATATGTTTTGAGTGAAGCTTCATAGACCAGGTGAAATTCATAGCAACCAAATCAAAGCATTACTTGAGATTAATCAGCTTTTGCAACATTATACTCATATTATCCAAATCACCCTTTTGGCTATGTTAGTTGCTTTGGTGTATAGCTTCCACATAAGTTGAGGAAAAACGCTAGAAGATTGGGATTTGTTAAGTAAACTTAATGAGAATATTCCTTTTCTAAACAAATTGTGACAGGTGATGAAAAGTGATTACCTTACAGCAACATGGAATCCAAGAGATTGTGGGGCAAATCAATAGAGTTGTACCAAAACCGGTCTTCATCTATACAAGGCGATCTTTTGTGTATTTCGTAGGATTGTACGAGAGTTCTCTATTTCTTAAAAAGTTCAATTTTCAAATATGTTATTCTCTTTACACAGCCTAATGTATGAAGATGATTAAAAATTCTTCATACGAGAGTGTATCTTATAGGGAGTTAATATGTTTAGCTTAACCTGGCACAAGAATAGATCATCTATTGAGAACCGAAGTTAGCATGCAGTTGAAATAACCTGCTAAACAAGCAGAATTCTTGAAAATGTCATGGTTTTTCTATTTGAATTTTATGATAAAACAAGATTCTTAATTTAATTATTATATAAGCTCCTTGCGAGTTCTCCTGATGTAAAATAACCGTAGAAATTGCCTTATTCATCGTTAAAGATATGAGGTTAACAATTTTAACAGAATATTGTAAGAACAGACATAAATATGAATGCAGGTTGTTATTTAAAGAAGGACAAATGAGACGATTAAAAATTGACAAGATTTTTCATTTCATTGATGTAGTCGTTACAACCTCCCCATCTTCCCATTCATATTTGGTTTTCTTTCTTTCTTTCTTTCTTTCTTTCTTTCTTTCTTTCTTATTGCTATGTATGCTTTCCTTTTTTCACTAAAACCAAACAACGCTTCTGATATATATTTTCTTCCATCTTTCCTCGCGATCAAAACGGAATGCTTCACTATATATTTGTAATAATGGCACGTGCTTGCTAACTTTCGAACTGAAAGCGGTACAAGCAAAGTTATAATACAATGGTGATTTTTTTTTTTCGGTGAGGTGTTCTAAATAATTTTCTTATCAATATTCCCGTAGCAAAGAATATCCATTTGTGTTATTAAATCAAATTTGTATTGAGTTTGAAATTCGATTTGAATATTATTCTATTTTATTCTAATTCACTTTCTTTCCGTTATTTTCAGATCACTTAATTGGCCGTAAGAAAATTATTTTTTGTTCCAGGTATGAAAAATTCATTGAAGAAATAAAACATTTCTCTGCATAACCATGATTTGATGTCTTCTTCTTCATTATCATTATTATTATTATTGCTGTTACTGGTGGTGATGCTGCAGCTGCTCCTACCGCTGATATTGTTCCTATGTATATTTATTATGTTAATACAAATGTTTCCAACAAAAAAACAAAACAAAAAACAACTGTTTTCAGCAGTGTACTCATTCTCTAGTTGTCCGAAAATAATGCTGAATGTTTTTGCACATACGGTATATATTTGTTTTAATAATTTCATCCCAAGCATGACAATAAAGCTACAAAGATGTAAGAGTTACTTTATGAGAGAAATATACTATTAAGGAGAGAGAACAATAAAAGGATAAGAATTAAGAAAAATAACGATTGGTATTGCATTTAAATTTTTGAAGATCGACATTGAATAGGAAGCAAGAAAGCCGGTAGACAGTTCCAGAGGAGAGAAGCGTGATAAAAGAAACCGTTAGCATAGAACTTATGGCTACGTCCTCGTGTTTCAGCTAAAACATGATGAGAGCTTCCATCAATTTAATAGTGTTTAAACTCATGAAATCTAGATACCATAGAGGAAAGTTCATCAGAACTATTACCATGAAAATATTTATAGATTTAGTTTAGCTCCTTGGGCGTTGAAGAAAAACAAATGCGCCTGAGCAAGCACTTGGAACAGGGATTAGCTTACTACCCTAACGGACGAGCAAAATTGGAAACGAATAGACATTCATTATACACACACACTTATATATATATATATATATATATATATATATATATATATATATATATATATATATAAGACTTTTTATGTTTATACGTTCTTTTTATAGATACAAATATTTAAGTAAATGTTCTGTTTATAATAAACAGTATTAACAACATTTACCGGCCTGAATGTCCGAGAAATTTTCATACAAATTATGCGTCCTCCGCCAGGAATCGAACCTGTATCCTATACGGAACCGTCATATAGCCTGACGTGCTTTTGCCGATTGAACCACAGAGGAGCGTTTCGGTTAGCAAGGTCGATTTTACTGTATTGAAACTACAATTTTCCATGATTTTCTCTCATACATTCCTATCTGCTCGAAGCGTATCCAAATGTAACCAAATGACGTCACACATTATGAAATAAACAATGTCCGCCAATTATTTTGAGACATTTTTTTTTATGTTTATACGTTCTCGGATAAAAGAACATTCGGACAGTTTTTATATAATTTATCATCCGAAAAGAAAAAATATTAGATCGCATGAGGAATTGTATAAAAACTAAATAAAAGCACCTTGTCTGTCCTATTCAGTGAAATTTGCATGAAAGAAGGATTGCTGCATAAATACACAAATATATATATATATAAATTATAATATCCCACACATAGTGCTGGTGATCGATGTACTATAACAGAGAAATTTTAAAATGCTAAAGGACGTTGCTAGGATAAAAATCCGATAAAAAATAATCATCAAAGCCGGGTAATCATTCGAAATTCGATGCGGATATACACCATAAAGTCATTAACAAAGAAGTTAATAAGTTTTATAAAATAACGAAGGTAATAACATTAATAGTGAAGCCACTGGACTAAAATCTTATGATAGGATCGACAGATTCCATAAACAACAAAGCATTCACCAAAATTAAAGATAGTAAGGCAAATTTTCTAAACAGTCCTCAATACTAATTACTCAATCCCAACTAAAATAATATTGCTAATATCAGCAAAAATATTCTTAAAAGAGCATGCAAATACATGAAAAATGCTCTCGGAATTAACCAGTAGCACAAAACAGCTGAAGCCATAGAACTGTTTACTAATATAAAAAGAAAGAATGAATATACATTCATCCAATTCAATATTTGTGACTTTTCTCCATCCATCACAGAGAATCTGCTAATGTCGTATTTAAATCGAGCAATAAATTACTTCCCTATTAGCGATCGCGAAATAGATATCATGAAGCAGGCACAAAAAACTATACTATTCTATAATGATTATCTGTGGACCAAAAGAAGTAACTCAGAATTTTGTATTGCTATGGGAGCGTCATATTCATCATTGACTTACGAACTTTTTGGAATTCTATTATTGTAGCGACTTAGATTTATTTTAGACATCAAGGACACGATACGGATTACTTCGGTAGTATGCTTGTCAAACTCTCTGCTTCTGTGTAGAGAGATACCCAGACGAGGCTATGCCAAAGGGCAGAGTCTCGTCTGGGGTGGTAGACAGCTACCCGACCCCGTTTTTACGGGGTCTAAGGGATTATATTTTTGCCCGAGCATACGGACTCGGATACCCCAGAATATACTCGGCCTTGTGCTACATCCGACCGCGTGGGGCGGTTAGTGAATATCAAGGACACCGGACTCTGTAGAGGTGACGGTGAAATTCTCCTCCGTAAAACTACCCCACGAAATATAGACCGATTGAGAAAGGAACAGATAATATTTTTTAAAGATCACGAACCAAATATTACCAACAACACAATGTTAAATTGATGAACTTTCTCGATGTAACCTTTGACCGGAATCATGGTTATTATAAACCATACACAAAGGATTTACATAACCATAGATACGTTGGTTAAGAATCAAACCACTACCACAAAATTCTAGATAATTTGCATAAATCAATTCAAGGTAGATTATCCATCAACTCCAGCAATAAGGAAATATTTGATAAGTCTGAAAAAAATTATCAGAAATGCCGTAAATGAAATATTTGATGGTTTAATCCACCTTTTAACCGTCATATCCAAAGTAATGTTGGAATAATTTTCCTAAATTTAATTCATTATCGCTTTAACAATTCTCCAACACTAAAAAAGATTTTTAACATAAATAATATTAAGATCAGCTATAGCTGCGCTAATAACATAGACACATCAATCTCTCGTCAAAGCAACATTATATTAAAAGAATATATTTCCAACAATAGAACGTAAATTCTTATAAAAATAAATGCAACTGTCGAAAAAGTATGATCTATCCTTTAAAAGGTTAATGCATGCCCAATAATATTGTATACCGAGCGAACATACATTCAGGTAACGATGTTACATTTTATTTTGGTTCCACTGAAAATCCTTGGAAAATTCGTTTTTATCATCATCGAATGACCTTAGGTAATATAAAATACAAAAACAGTACTGCTCCAAATGTTTCTGGCAATTAACGAATGATGGCATCTCACCATCAATCAGCAGGGAAATTATATCTAGAACGCAATAGTATAACGGAAAAGGAAATAAATATAGCTTATGTCTTGTTGAAAAATTGGTAATTTAAAACACTTAAATAAAAATAGCTTATTAAACAAGAGAAATGAATTGATGGTTACATGTAGGCATAAAAGTAAGCATCTACTTAAATACGTTGATCCAGATTATTCTTTAATTTCTAATGCAAATTACAGTTTATTTTCAATGGCATTGAATATAAAATTATGTTTTTGTTCTTAAATAACAATAAATAATCTCCCTTTAGTTAAAATGTATAAAAAAAACTAAAAATGATTATTCACAACTCAAAAATGTTTTTTTAATTTTTTTCTTGCATATATATATATATATATATATATATATATATATATATATATGTCATTCACAGACAGTACTGTTTCGCTGTATCACAGCTCCTCAGTGCGACTAGACTTCCGAATGCCTCAAGCCAGGATTGAAACACAATTAATTTGGTGCCAGCCAGAGCTATCTTCACTCGGTAGAGTTACACAACTAAATCTAGCGTATTGTTTTTACAAATGTAAACAAATGCCCATCAGCCAAAGTTCTCCATTCATTTTAATGAAGAGCTTTGCATTAGAGCAGGTGGCTGTTGTTTATAGAATTAACTTATCACTCAACAGTGCTCAATTGAAATGTATTTTGAAGAGCTAAATTATGTCATTCACAGACAGTAATGTTTCGCTGTATCACAGCTCCTCAGTGTGACTAGACTTCCGAATGCCTCAAGCCAGGATTGAAACACAACTAATTTGGTGTCAGTCAGAGCTATCTTCACTGGGTAGAGTTACACAACTAAATCTAGCGTATTGTTTTTACAAATGTAAACAAATGCCCATCAGTGCGAGTCTGAGGTCCAACTACCTATATATATATATATATATACTTGACTCTCCCGTCGAATTCGGCGTATGAGGGTCAAGCAGATCAGCTTCTAGGAAACCGACAGCCCGACAACAACACATAAGATTTGATTATAGTGATGAAGGTTTCGTGCAGGACTACCCACACTTTTTGAAGGGCCGAATATAAAGACCTGGTGCACTATGTGCCACAGGGTCTCCAAACGACCCTCCACAGGTTTTGAATTCAGAGTTGTCCTTCTCCTAGAGCAGTTGCCATTCAAGGCTATAGAACCCAGTCTGTCCTGCTATATACACATAGCTGGAGGGAGAAGAATGGTATTAGCACGTAAGTGAATTTAATGGATTTGACTGGAATTTGAACTCGGCTCCCCGATTCTTCAAACCAAGCCGTTATCCATTACTCCACCACGCCTCCCTCTCTCTCTCTCTCTCTCTCTCTCTCTCTCTCTCTCTCTCTGTGTATATATTCATTCAAGCATGTTACATTGAATAATATAAACATAATGTGTCTATTTTTATAACGATCGTTTAACTTCTCTAATTAGTCTATTGGTGTCAAATACTTTCAGTCACCCTCAGAGACAAATTCCAAAGACAAATTCATTGTAACTGTGATAAAATCTGCATTTCGTTGTGATGGTGATTTTTAAAAATTTCGCGCGAACGCGTTCTGTTATAATTATTTTTAAATGTAAAATTTATCCATTGTGGCTATGGATTTAAAAAAAAAACAAAAGCGTTCCAATAAAAGGGAAATTGGTAGAAATGCAAAATGGCATTAAATGCTTGATATATGAATTTCAATACGTTGCTGCTATACTCGGAATAAATTTTGTTGTGTGTTGGTGCGTTGCATTTTATATTTATTCATAAACAGAAAACATTAAATAATTGTCAAACTTAATCCATTTCATAATATGTTGTCATTGTTTACGTCAAGATACGTTTCGTGAGCAGATATGATCGATCGTGAAAAATAGTCGAATATTGTCTGTTTATAAACAGTTATTCGGTATTCTGTTGCTAAACATTATACCACGTTAGGTCAAATGACGATTTCCGTAAAGGAATACAGGTTCGATTCCTATCGGAGAATGCATATTTTTTATAAAATTTATCGAACATTCAGGCCGGCAAACATAATTAATACTGTTTATTTAAAAACCAGAGCATTTACTTAAATAAATTGTATCTATGAGAATAACGTATAAACAGAAAGTATATATATATATATATATATATATATATATATATATATATATATATATATATATATATATATATATATGTATATATATATATATTAACAGTATTACTCGTTTGAAAAACCTCGGATGACTCAACTTGTAGACACCTGAGGGCAAATTGGTACCCTAGAAAAAAATTGGAAGTAAAAAAAGAAAGAAGTAAAAACATCAGTATCTTAAGTCCTTAGTCCAAAGAAAAAAAAACCTAAGCAAGTATAATGACTAAAATGTAGAGTACTCAATACGCTAAGTAGAGCGGTAAATGAGAATAAATCCTAACGAGCCAGGCAAACCTACCTAGGTTTCACCTAAACGGATCTTCAGGGTATATATATATATATATATATATATATATATATATATATATATATATATATATATGATAAAATAAATAAAAAAATTTGTGTGATTAGCAGACAACTTGGCAGAAGACAAAAAAAATCCCGAAAAGGAAAAACAAAAAGGCCAAAAGGCTAACACCTGCCTTCACAGTAAATTAACGCCTAGACAGAACCGAAAATGTTTCACAACGTCAAAACTCAACGAGGGAGAGCTCGTATGGCTATTTAATATATATATATATATATATATATATATATATATATATGTGTGTGTGTGTGTGTGTGTGTGTGTGTGTGTGTGTGTGTGTGTGTGTGTGTACGCAAGTATGTATATATTAAATAGGGACACGATCTGTCCTTCGTTGAATTTTGACGTTGTGAATCATTTAAAAAAAAATCTTAAAAAAACTTCGTGTTAACTCACATTGACTCCTATATTCACCAGGATAATAACACGTATGTAGATGTTAAATAAATAGATTTCGTTGTGGTAGAAGTATTTGAGGGGTCGCATTTCTAAAGCTTAGGTAAAGGGCCGAATCTACTTTTACGGGTTGAAAATCTACATGTTCATCCTAATACGAACAATGGTGAATAATGAAAGACTGATGATAACCAAAAGGATAGAGCTCAATTTGTTTTAACAAATAAAGATGTAAACTGCAAATCGTATATAGACGGAACCAATGTTACTAATAACAGAGCAGTTTGACAGTAATTCGTACCTATTTTAACAATTAAAAACAATAAAAGTTTGGTAACTATATCATCTCATCCACATACAGGCCTGTTTCACAGCTCATCAGTGTGGCCAGACATCCGATTGCTTCAATCCTGGATCGAAACTCGACCAAATTCTACCCCTGAGCCATGAGGAAGAGGTGATTTCCAGCGTATTGTTTTTACGAATGTAAACAGACGCCAGACAGACACAGTGCTCCATTTATTTAATGAAGGGTGTTGCGTTAGAGAAGACGGCTTCTGTTTAGGAATTAACCTTTCTCCCAACAGTGCACAACCGAAGAATTATTGAGAGCATAATAATGGAAGATTTTGCACTGAAACGTTATATATATATATATATATATATATATATATATTAGATATATATATATATAAAAGTGAACATTGACGTCAACACTCAGAGGCGACAGGTTGTTTCATGCTGGACGCAATCGCAAACGCCTGACGACTGCATCCAGCATGAAACAGCCTGTCGCCTCTGAGTGTTGACTTCAATGTTCACTTTTATATTTATATTTACATACACTCTATCTCTGATATTGAGCACTTTATCCTATAAATATAGCCCACATTAAAACTATATTTCTTCATATATATATATATATATATATATATATATATATATATATATAACTTTTCAGTGCAGTGCAACATTTTTCTTTCAATGTATCTGTTCTTTTGTTGTCACTGGAAAGAAATTTAGATTCACCTGAGCTCGGATAGTAACCGTAAAGTTGATTAGTCTAATTATTTATGGAACGGTATTCTTCCCTAGGAACTGTACAGTCTGTGAAATATGTTACACACACACACACATACACACACACAAATATAAACATACATACATACACATAGAAAAAAAGAAAGAGAAACACCATCAACTGCCGATCTATTTCCATATAACAACAGATTTGGGAAAACCAATGAAGAGGAGGAAGGGGGAAAGAAAACGAGAAAAGAGGGTAAACAAGAAAGCTCAAGGAAAACGAACCGAAAAAGCGGGTGAAAAGAAATAAGCAAGAAATGTAGATGATAGAAACAGAGATAAGTTTGCTATTTATTCGTTTGATCATTCAAATTAGGCGAGGGTTCCTTTATTAAAATGTGGAGAGAGATCAAAAGAAGGGGTGAAAGTGCATAATGTCATTTTAAAGAAGTTGTTTCATCTGTAAAAATTTAGGATAAAATTAATAAATCAACGATGCTCCAAATTAATTTCGATCGTGTGTGAATAATATAATATTGAATGTGTGTGGTGAAACTACTAAACAGTCGTTAAAGTTTGCCGTTGGATATGGGTTTTTATTATCGGCAGAGTTTTTGCCCCCAAATGTGAATCATTGAGGACCTATTAAAGAGAAGAGCAAAAAGACTCTGCTGAATTACAGTCAAAAGAATTTTCCTCAATTACACAAGACGTATGAGTTTTACTATTAAATAAAGTTTCTTTTTCCTGCTACAGAACCAAATAATGTAAGCAATAATAGAAAAAGTTGTAATTTTAACAAGATCAACTGTGAGTAGCGTCCTAAGGAATATCGTGAACGGTCGATAATATATATATATATATGTGTGTGTGTGTGTGCTGAGAGTAAATGAATAAATGAATTTAGAAATACTAATGGAAACCTATTCTGTGACATGAAATTAGAAAAAGTATTCTGACAGAAGCAAAAACTGGTTTGTTCTGTTCTTTTCCCGTCCTATGTATAACCGTGTGAAGAGTGCATTATGACACCGCAACTCAACTGTAAATGCCGTTCAATGACGATAAGAAGCAACAAATACAATACTGGCAGCAGAAGCATCAAGAACGTGATAAGTTATCGAAACGAGTTGGATTAATGCACACGTCAAAGGCTTTTAATGTTTACTCTGCCAAAGTGACTGTTACATTTGCGAGGAGAATCAATAAACTTTTCTGTACTTACGGTGTCATTTGAATGTTCGGATTTCTTTGTTTTATCTTATTCAGATTTTTTTTACTAACTTTATTATAAAACATACTCAGGGTACACATTGAGAGAGAGAGAGAGAGAGAGAGAGAGACGGGCATAGGAAGCCACACTGCAAGTTTACAGTCAGTTACACGTTTCAGTGCGTTCTTCAGGCCAAGTGTCACTACTCCTGTATTGGGTTGAATATATAGCGAGTTCTGTAAATAGAACACGTGCTGATTAAGGGGATGTAGGGAAGAGGAAGCTGACCATGATTCATGGCTAAGACCTCTAGAGTACTTATTATTATCTATTTAAGGAACGCACGTTTGGTGTCGTCTCAATGAGGTGAAAAGGGATACAAGTTCGATTCCTTTCGGGAGGCACAATTTTATTTTACTTGGACATTACGATCTGGACGGTTGTCATTAATTTCACTTTTCAGATAATATTATTGATTTGTCTGTATAACGGCATATCAACACTTTATGGGTCATTTAATGAAGAAATTAGCATTTCTTGGGAGCTTGAAAGTAATAAAAATATTATGTATGTTATTCTGCTTTCACAGTTGAATACATGGTAGATGATACTTAGCTTTTGTGAATATACATGCTTGTGTGGATATGATTACGAGAGTCTGTGATGTGTGTTTTGTGTTTTGTTAAAATTATATTTTGCAATACAGTTTGATTATTCAGCTTCTTATCTCGCACTTCCCAACAGCGGAACTCCCTTCCTCTTACTTGCTTCCCTGATAGCTATAACCTTCAAATATTCAAATGTAATGTCAATCAATATCTTCTGATGCCTTGATCCTGATACCCATCCTTCTCTTTATCATTTCATCAAACACCTCCTTATTATTATTCTCACTCTCTGTAACCCCCGCTTGGAGTGAAATGATTAAAACAATATTATATGCATTAATGTCTTCAAAAATTATTTCATGTTGGTTGTTTGGTAGTATTTTAGACCAGTTTGGCTGAAGTTGCTACAATTTGTTATTATGTGAGTATTATTGGTAATTTTACTATAAATATGTATTGTTGGTCATTTTCTACTTTTTTCATTAAAAAAAAGTGTACTGTTTGTATTTTTACTATAAAAGTAAATGACGGTCAGTTTTCTCATAGATGAAGAGTAGACTTGTGGCATCAGAAACCTGGTCCTGCAGAAGGATCCTGAGAATGCCAAAGCTAGAACATGCGAGTAATGAGCAAGTGAAGAATTCCCAACAGTCTGGAAAGAACAGGTTACAATAATAATTTTAATGATAATAATAATAATGAAGTCAAGTATACATCAATCGAGCAAAATATCAGTCCTATCAGAGAAAGAAAAACAGAGAGGGTGAAAGAATGAGAGAGAGAGAGAGAGAGAGAGAGAGAGAGAGTAAGAAAGAGAATAATGAAAAGAGAGAGAGGTGGCAGAAATAGAGGGACAGAAGTGAAAGAAAGAGAAAGAGAGTATTTGGACAAAGAGAAAGAGAGAAAGGTAGAAGAAAGATTTTGCCTGGCGATTTTGTTTAGCAACGTATTAAAATAATAAAGGTTATTTAATGTCGAAATATAAATATTTTGAATTTAATTGTATGCCTTCAACTACAGATAAAATGTATTGTTGATAATTCTATTATAAAATTTCTGGTCATTTTGATTTCAAATTGTATTGTTGGTAATTTTACAATAAATAGGTATTACTGATAACTTTTTTATATGAAATTGTATTGCTGGTAATTTTACTCTATAAATGTACTTTTAATTTAGTTGAAGTTATATTTTGGAATACCGTTTGATGCCTTTAAGACATCATAGGATATTATATCGATTAGTGCCATGAAATAATTCTTTCATGTTGGCTGTCTGCTTGTATTTTAAACAGATTTGGCTGAAGTCACTACAATTTGTTAGTATGTGCATATTGTTGGTATTTTTTATATAAAATTTTATTGCTAGTGTTCTTATTATAAATTTAGGAGTTCCCTATTTGCCCATAGCTGGAACCATAATAGATACTACCACCGCGGGTCAGGATGAACCTGGGGAGAACAGTAATTAAGAGGTGGTTCCACGCTCATCAAAACCTCCCTATCAAAGACCTTGCTGCCTGATGTAGTTTATCGTTATACCCCGGACTAGTTCAAGAAAATAGAAATACAGGGATAGCAACATAAACATATGTGCCCACTCAAAATAATGAAGAGAAATAATGTCGGATAAAATAAATAAATCGTCTAATAAAGGTCTTATTGAACGGCCACGTTTCTATATCATTTCTCATTAATGTGAGGGTCATTCAAGGGCTCTATACTTGGACCTACGTTCTTTCTTGTCGCCATCAATGACATTTCAGATTACACTAATTCCCAGCTAGGCATTTATGCTGATGGCACATCTATTTACTCCTGTCTTAATAATAGCCGACAAAGTAAAAAATGACAGCTACTCCCGAAAATAAGTTTCAATCAGTTGTTAAATGAGACACAAAACGACTTGTAAATTTTAACATCTCAAAAATACTTCAATCATCGTAAGGAATAATACTTGCGCACTATCAGCATGGCTTTTTGGTCTCACGTTTTATACTGATATGAAGTGGAATGGTTCTATCAGATCAAGTGCTAAGTCTGCTTCTAAGAAGATTGGTACAAAGTGTTGTGCCAAACACTTTTTCTTGTTTGAATACACCATTCATTCGTGGATTGAATATTACTGCTATATCTGATCACCGGCGATATATCTCGAGGTTCTCGAAAAATTCCAAAGAATATTCTGCAATGTTATCGGTCTGCACCTGGCATCTCGACTTCAGTTATTTTTCCACTACCCTACCAATGGCTTCATCCTGTCTTTTCTATAAACATTTTCATGATAATTGTTCTAATAAGGTCTCCTATTTGGTACCTCGGTCATATGAATTTAAATATACTAATATATTGGCTACTAATTCTCATTGTTTTACTACGGAAATAGGTAGACAAACTGTAAGTTATATTCTCATAGTTTCTTTTCTCTTGTTTCTTAGTGGCATTATCGTCTCGTTTAGTATGATATATATATATATATATATATATATATATATATATATATATATACAAATGAAATGAGAACGAATCAAATCTGAATTCAAACGTTCATAACATTAATTTAAAAATAGGTCTTAATACAACAGTAGAGCGATAATTCTTTATTATAGGATATTACATTCGAATATATGTAACCGCTACATAAATGCCTTCACGTGTCGATGCATATCAGCGCATCTCATTAGGCGGTGGCAGTGGTTACATATGTTCGAATGTAATACCTTATAATATATATATATATATATATATATATATATATATATATATATATGTTTTGAACAATAAAAATATTGAGAAATTAAAACATTCAAATTTTCAGACACACTGGGTTTTATATTAATAAATTTTTGTTTTATTACTTCAATTAGGTTCCACGACTAGTTTCATCAGGAGAAAAAGAATTCTGCTTGTTAGTAGCAATGAACTACAGGAATGAATGACTTGATGAGGAAAATGAACTTTATCTGTAGTTTACATTTCTTTTTTTTTTAATTTTTTATCGTAAATTTTGGTGAGTCCTTGTGCTGGTCAAACAGTCTCTTTTAAGTTGTTATTTAAGATAGAGGCTGGATAGATTCATTCTACTCTGAATTCCCTTCGTCATTTTAACAGTTTTATTGGTTCCTGGAAAGGGGATGTGTCTGTATTAAGAGTGTGTTATCATTTAGTTCTTCCGGGAGTGAGTGAGTATGATGTGTGTACGTTTGTATATTAGTATGAGTGTGTGTATAAGTGTGAGGCCCCCAACACCTCAAGCATTTCGGTTTTGTGTGGGTGAGAAATGTGGGTAGGCCTGATTTGTGGGGTTATATATTAAATGTAACGACGTTGTTAAATTTGTGATTAAGCCCGTCTGGATGGGGTGTTTTGAGGCGCAGAGTCCATTTATCTTTATGGCCTTCTAAAGTTTTTCTAAAGTTATCTGCCCTGAACTTTTCTATTTGCTCAATTATAGTGAATTTGGCATGGTTTTATAATCGTGTCTTTCTAGGTGGAAATTTTGTTCTACAGGTAATAATCTTTCGTGTGGAGCCGACTTAATTCGACTGCTGTAATTATGAATTCTCTAGGGAAAGAGCCATTTAGATTTTCCCACATATTTTTCCGTGCATAGTGTGCA
>OZ038480.1:26411982-26464482 GCA_964036315.1 Acanthosepion esculentum
TCACTCGGAACTCGGAATAGGATAGCCGTTTTAATCGCCGATATTTCGACTGGAATACTTACGGAAAAGTGAGGGAAACAAAAAGAAAAAAAATTGAATTTTTTAAGTCTGTAAATTTTTGTAATTCAGGGTTCCTTAAGTTTTGCATCAGCTATAGCTGGCAAGTCACATAGATCTACTATAACTGCTAGGGTAGGGCTAGACAAGCAACTAACTATAACGTTTCGATCTCCCTTTATGTGGCCTATACCTGGTATATATTCTGTGAGACTTTCTAATTGCCGCTGCTGTCTATCTGACTTATCAGGGTTTAAATTATGGAATGCGTCGCACAAATCTATATGGTCATTTAATAATAAAACTTCTTTTCCTTTGATAACGTGTTTAACTGAGTTGTTAACGAAGTTTTGTTTTGGGATTGATAGTTTGAGTTTTTTCCCGTTGCCTTCTCCACGGTGATTTATGACCGCTGACTCAGTGAGTTCCTCCGCCCTTTGTTAGGTCATATCTTTTGTCCAACTAGCTTGCTAATGAGCCTCCTCACTCGGAACTCGGAGTGGGATAGTCGGTTTAGTCGCCGACATTTTGACTGGAATACTTACCGAAAGGTGAGGGAAACAACAACAAAAAAATGAGGTCTTAGAGAAGTTGCAAATAAGAAGGATGTTATACTTAGTAATTGGAAGAGGCAGCTGAAGTTTCTGGGAACACATAATGGGAAAGGAGGGCCTGGAGAATCTGAAAGGAGGGCCTGGAGAATCTGAAAGAACATGGCACATAAAAAGAAAAAAAAGAATTAAGTTAAATTTTAACGAATGGTGAACCAAATATTTTAAGTCCGACAAAAGTCTTCGGGTGTACCCGGCAAAAATCATACTAAGAAATGTGTTGAGGGACTGGTTTTTTATCCGTCATCGGATGACTAATATTTACTCTATTATTGAAGTATGTGTGAGTGTACCTACGTTTCAATTAGATTTTGAAAAGATGCGGTTGATACAAAGTGACTTTCATAAAAGGTACGTATTTGAGGATGAGCCTGAGTGTTTGAAAGTAAGTCAAATAAGTCATAGAAAAATATTTGCTTAAAGATCAACCTTCAGTTTAGCTTCTGTTAAATGGTTTTGCTTTTCTTTCATTTCTAGACTTCCTTAATTAAACAAATGTATTGCGATTTTTAAAATTGGTTAGAAAGCATGGAGCCGGGAGGGAGTTCCGCAAGCGAGGAGTGCAAGATAAGAAGCTGATAGCATAGAAGTTGCGTCTCCGTCTAGCTTGCTCAACTCTCAACTGAGGAGATCTCGACGCCAGTCTAGTACTGCGCTTAAATTCAAAAAGTCTACGCACTATAGCAAAGCGCTCATCTGAACAATTACCATGAAAGTATTTATAAAAAAGGCACTGAGATACAACCTAATGGTGGTGGGAAAGTGACTGAAGCCGAGCCGCTAAATCAGAACCAATAATATTGCTGATTCTTCTTTGGATCTTATCCAGGTTCTCCAGGAAAATAGCAGGGACACCGGATTATATATATATATATATATATATTTTTAATCATATCACCTCAAGCAAGGCCGGAGGCCACTATCACGCAAGGGGTTTAAGAAGGGTCGGAGGAAGAGCAGATAGGAGTGGCAAGGGAGGGGATGTGAAGAAAGAGAAAGACAGTGGTTCGATCAAGGCAAGGGGGCTACAAAAGATCCGGAGCGAGAGCAGATAGGAATGAAAAATGAAAGGATGTGGAGAAGGGAAGTGTATAGATCAAGGCAAATGGAGATGTCGATTGACGCTACACTTAAACTGTTGGAGATTGTATTTGTCAGGGAAACAGTAATAGGGAAGGGATGGCAGCGATATCCTAAGCATGGTCGAATGGTAGACTTAGAGATATGCAAGATAGATTCCGGATAAAAACATTGTCTCGCCCGACACAATGAACCTAATTTCTTAGCAGCTGATGTAGTGATGGATTCAATAAAGTATTCCAATCACATGTCAACTGGGAACATTAGCCCGAGAAGGTGCAATATTACTTTCTTGGAGGTTAGCATCAGCCATACTGATGGAAGGCAGAGAGGGGTCACTAAGATGATTAATGGAGAGAAGTTTAGTTTTGAAGACATTAAAATTGACAAGTCAACTTTTGCCCGGGTTAATGATGTTTGCACATTAGCTACCATTTTGACTGTCAGACTGATGAGCTTTACTATCGAGGCAAGAGTAAATAGTAGTGTCGTCAGCGTAGATGTCAAGGGTTCTTAAAAACCGGAACAAAAGACGATGAATTCCTGCAAGTAGTAAAGCATGAGCCAACGAAGCATTTATTATACAGTTGAGAGAGAACAGGAGCCAGTTTGGGAGCAATTCTTCTTAATGACTATTACAGGGATACCATTGGCTCCAGATTCTTTATAAGTGATCAAGATTAGATATGATAGCAGAAACCATAGAAGAGGTTATATGCATGTCACTCAACAGAGAATGAATTCTAAGTGGGAAGTTATGCATTGATACTCCAGATGAGTCAAGAGTAGAGTTTGAGGACAATTTGTGAGCAAAGCATCCAGGTTTATCAGTAGAGGATGATAACACCTCAAATCAATAGAAGAGGAGGGGAATGGAGACTTTGCACTTATTTAGTACCCTATGACGAAGACGCGAATATCCGCGAGGGCCAAAGTTTTTAGAGGCAACTCGTTGCCTCATTCTCTCAGCAAACAATGACTTAGCATCTTCGGCAACTCGCTAACATTTGTTACGAGCAGTAGCAAATAGGCACCTGTTATGATGAGAGCTGTCAACATGGTATCGTCGGAAAAGTTGTTCCTGTGTGCGATGGCAGCCTAGCATGCTGGCGGGAGCCTTGCAGAAAATTTCAGTTTCACCTGGTACATCCGAGAAGGGATGAATGCGTCCACGCCGGCTTTAACCCAAAAGCCTTAGAGGCGCATTTTTCAATTAAGAGGTTGAAGTTCAACGGGCGTCAAGAAGAAAATCTCGGAATCAGTCCCCATCAGCATGCTGGTACTCGAAAGGAGTCTTATGGATAGGGGGGATCCTGTTTACTTGGAGATATCAGTAGCTATCACAGAGTTGTCCGAGTCACCAAAAGAGCAGTATTGTGAAGCTTGGCAAGAGCGGGGAGAGGTGGTAAGATATAGACCTAATAGAAAAGCATTTTGCTCGGTTTGACTAGCGAAAACGAGTAGAGAAGTCTAGGATCTGAGTGAAGGCTTGGGTAATGGAAAAATGTAATGTCTGTATACCGGCATCAGTACTTTTAGAATGTTTCAGCCACGTGTCGTGGTAAGCATTAAATCAACGGAGACAAATATGTTTGCAGATGGATGGAGAGAAAGTGCCTTTTCTTTACCGTCAGCTATTGGGTCTAATATACTGCAGTTTTAGGAGAAGGCGGAGCGATAAAGGAAAAAGAGATAGCTGACAGAGTTCAGTAGCGAAAGTAGGAAACAAGCACATAGAAGTGTATTCAGTGGCCTCGAGAGCCAATTCCCTGGCCACGGGAAGATTATCCGTGATGTAAACACCAAGGCCATACATGTGAATGCTGGAATATCTTCAGCAAAAGGGAAGATACCCTGGAACCAAGAATGTGTATATATATATATATATATATATATATATATATATATATATGTATGTATGTATGTGTGTGTGTGTGTGTGTGTGTGTGTGTGTGTGTGTGTATGTATGGGGAGTTGCGATTGATAAATTGTTGTCTAATTACGTAAGAATGAAAAGAACACTGACATCTCATTTTACCAAATAAATTTATCAAAATTACACAAAAATATCTTAGAATGCTAAAGAGTAAATTTTCCAATAAAATCGCCATTGTTTTAAACAATGGCCTCCAGACGACTTTGGAATCTCCTGCATCTCATCTTTGGTGTTAGAAGTAGGTTTGTTGGTTTCTCGCTCAATGTATGACTTCTCTTGATTTCTTGACAGAGGAGTAAAAAAAAATGAAAAAAGAGGTCGTAGAGTCATTGAAAAAAGAATGGAAGAAATTATCAAACATATACTTTGAGAAACTTTTGAAACGAATGACAAAGATTTGTGCCGCAGTAATCAAAGCTAAAAGAGGATATTTTGACGAGAGCAAAATTTAATCATAAAATACTTTTTTTTTCTTTTTGTCATGATAAAATTCCTAATGAAAAATAATGTCTCACTTTTATTTAACTATGTATAACAATTTTCTTTTATTTTAAGTACAAAACGACTACTTTGGGGACCAATTTAAAAAAATACCAGTAGTGACCACAAACCTTTGAACCGTAATGTATAATTTAGGAAACTCAATGACAAAATGGACTTCATCTGATTTTATGTTGATGTGATTACAAGTGCGCACGAAGGAGTCTTAATTTCTTTTCTTTTTGTTATTGATTTTCTTATACTACTTCTCGTTTATAAAATTTTATATATGTTTCCCATATGTATACACTATAATTAATAATACCCTGATGTTGACATTATGCTATGTCGAAAGTACTCGGGTAATAAATTATATTATGAATCAACACGGAGTTTTCCTCTCATCTTTCAATAATCACAAAAAAAGCTTATCCGTGAATATGAGATGATCCTATGGAGAATAAGTAGACAGAACATGTGAAAATCATTCAACAAAACCTGTCTTAATGAAAATATGATGCCGAAATATATGCATCTTAAATTACACGATCTAGCAGTTCGCCGGAATACCGATACCTGGAATTTTAGGTGTAGCCTTGTGAGACAAATTGATAGAACTAATGAAATATTACACAGGCTCAATAGCAGAAAACAAGACATACATAACAAACTGCAACATATAACTACTCCCAATCAACTCGAAGAAATCACACACAAACTTGGGAAAATTAACAATGCACTAGAAACTCAACACCGCCTAAAAATCCAAAAAAAACTGAACAAATTATACAAAGTACACATCACTCTCCCTAACAAAACCGATTATTTTAATAGTATTTATAACCACGCACTAACCAAGCACCGTCCTGGGTATGACGATAAACTACGTCCGTGTCCTGGGTAAGACGATACACTACGTCCGTGTCCTGGGTAAGACGATAAACTACGTCCAACAGCAAGGCCTCTGATCAGGAGGGTTTGAGGAGCGTGGAACCACCTCTTAATTGCTGGTGCTTCCAGGTCCACTCTGACCCGGTAACAACTTCACAAAACAACACCAAGATGCTGATAAGGAACCTCGCAATCATCTTTTAGGGTCCCAGCTATGTTAACCGCCAAACTCGGATCAAAACACTATGAAAGTATAAAAATAGGTTTTAATACCAGAAATACTTTGTATAAAAAATTATTACCAGCAATACATTTTTGAAAAACAAATATTACCAGCAATATATTTTTTGAAAAAAATATTATCAGTGAAGGAAAATTCTTACCAGAAATAGATTTTTGAAGGAAAAAATATTTCCAGAAATAGATTTTTGGAAAAAAAATATTACCAACATTGAAAATTTTGTCGTCATTAAATAACCCATTGAGGTTGATATGTTGTAAACCAAACCAAACCAAACCAAACTAACCAATCATCAAAAATAATTGCTTAACCTGGGATGAGGCTGCCACATATACCGAAAATATAATCGTCTGATTAAAAAAACGAAATTTAGATGCTATACCAAAACATCGAAAAACTCCAAGACGAACAACTGATCACAACCATATCAGAAATTCGGGAGGATACTCACGGCTGAGGCAGTTAAGGATAGACATGGCAGCGGTAACAACTTCACAAAACAACACCAAGATGCTGCTAAGGAACCTCGCAATCATCTTGATATAACAGTCAAAAAAGCAAACAAAACCAACATCTTCGTAGTCTTAAACAAATCCGACTATAATGCAAAAGTCGAGAACATACTCAACAACCACACACAATTTTAAAACATCAAGAAAAATCCAACCAACCAAATAAAGTTAAAAATCAAAAAAATAATCACTGCTTATAATGCCGAACAGGACAGTTTAAAACTCCCTAAAATCGTCAGTGATTATAAACCCGGTTACATATATGGCACTCTCAAAACACAAAAACAAAACAATCCTCCCCGCCCTATTATATCACAAATTCTCACTCTCACTTATCAATCAACAAAAAAGATCAATGAACTCATCACGCCATATCTCCCTAGTAAATACAGCATAAAATCAACTCTTGAGGCAATCTAAAAAAAATGAAAAGTCTAACAATGAAAATATAGCCTCACTCGATGTCGAAACCTTATTCGCTAACGTCCATGTTTGCGAAGCTATCGACACTATTATGAAAAATAAACATATACAATAATCTTTCTATACCTCCACTTAAATTTAGTCCTAATATATTAAAGAAAATACTGCTAACCTGCACCACCGAAGTCCCATTCCGTGATGAGAAAAATAACATATATATATATATATATATATATATATATATATATATATATATATCAAATATGTGGTGCAGTTCAATCATTCATACAAAAGGTAGATTAGTAAAGTTAATGATATAAAATGGCATGGCGAAATAACATAATAATTTCCATGCCTGAGGATGACTGAATGTGCAGTTGAAAGTACTAGCATATTAAAGAAAGTCCTTATACAGTCTATAATTTTTAAAAAGAAGGATCATAACATTCATTGAGTGATTCGTAAGTTAATGTACCTTTAAAATTTTGTTTGCGAAACGATTTCGCCATTTTATATCATTAACTTTACTAATCTACTTTTTGTCTGAACGATTCATGGTAATATAAATTGAACTGCACCACATATTTGCTTTAAAAGAACTGATCCGATGTGCAAATTTACGGGATAACATCTGAGACATTACTCTATTTATTGAACTATTTAGTTCATGCCATGGGACCAATTAAAAAAATACCAGTAGTGACCACAAACCTTTGAACCGTACTGTATAATTTAGGTAACTCAATAACAAAATGGACTTCATCTGATTTTATGTTTTTCTGCAACACGCTAGTGGCCGGGGAAGAGTCATTACGAAAGATTTTATTAGATATAGTGGATTTAGTGTAGTACATAATTAATTTTATTTTTATACTGGGAACTGTGGTGGATGAATTAGTTTTTATTAAATTTTTAGGGTATTTTCATCTTGCTTATAATTAGCATGCATTTAGTTACGAGATTAATGTTGATATGTTTGGGGTTATTTGGAAAAATATTATGTTCTATAAAATCGATGGAGCAGCACTCCGACAACAACAAAAATTCTCAAATTACCATATTATTAAAAAAACACTCTTAAATTTTCAAAAAATTCAACCTTAGCGTTGCGACTGCACGCTACAAAAGTTTGTATCCATTAACAATAACACATTTAAAACAAACATATTTCGATTCGCATTTAATTTTTCGTCTCGGATACTACCTGAATTTTACCAATAACAAAATAATTTCCATGCCTGAGGATGACTGAATATACAGTTGAAAGTACTAGCATATTAAAGAAAGACCTTATACAGTTTATAATTTTTAAAAACAAGGATTATAACATTCATCGAGTGATTCATAAGTTAATGCATGTTTAATATTTTGTTTGCGAAAGGATTTCGCCATTTTACATCATTAACTTTACTAATCTACTTTTTGTATGAATGATTCATTGTAATATATATATATATATATATAGATAGATATATATAGATATATATATATATACAACACGATGACGTCTCTTTGGGTTCAAGTCTCGGTCCGACTTTTAGCAATTTCTACATGTCTAATCTGGAGAATAACATCTTTAACAATTTTTTTAAAAAAATCTCCATCTATCTAAGATATGTCGATGATATTCCATGACTACTTCGTCCTTAGGTTTGCATACGAGCTTAATAATAGCAAAAAATGCCTTCCTTGATATACTGATAAACACCAATAACAATAAGTTCACTATCTGTACATATAAATAAAACTACCAGCAGAAATCCCTGTGCTCTTAACTGTAATTGCGAATGTCTAAATAACTACAAAATAGCAATTATAAAAACCTAATAAACCGGGCAAAAATAAATTCATCCACAAAACAGATTTTCTACAGCGAACTAAAAAAAATATAAAACAAACTCTCATCAATAACAACCTTTCCAACTATATTGTTAATGAACAAATAAGATGCTCCATCAGAGATCTTTATACAAAACAAATAGAACATAATATTTCTCCAAATAACCCCAAACATATCAACATTAATCTCGTAACCAAATGCACGCTAATTATAAGCAAGAGGAAAATACCCTAAAAAATTAATAAAAACTAATTCATCCACCACAGTTCCCAGTATAAAAATAAAATTAATTATGTAGTACATTAAATCCACTATATCTTATAAAATCATTCATAATGACTCTTCCCCGGCCACTAGCGTGTTGCAGAAAAACAAAATTGTCTATAAATTTAAATGTCCTTTGGGCAGTTGTATCTCCAACGGTAAAAATAATATTTATATTGGACACAGTACAACAATGCTCACATTGCGGCTAAGTCTCCACTTGAATAACGCATCCATCATTTCTAAACATTTACAACATACATGTCCACATTCGCAATTCAGGAAAATCCTCGTTGAAAACCCCTCCATACTTTTTCACGGAAAGAACAGTCATAAGCTAAAAATCCTCGAAGATACTTATATAAAATTTGAAACCAAACCTTAAAATCAATTATGAATATATCACAAACATTTTATGATGTGTACAGTTGATAATTCAAAACGTCATGATTTTGCCCTAATAGTTTCTTTCCTTTATTTTTTCCACTACATATTTTGCAAAATCTTACCATAACATACCTAGTTAACTCCCCTTATACAGTGTCCGCCAAATATGCCACGACACAGCATCCCTGGCTTCACATATAAGAAATTTAAATTTTCAGTTGTTCACAACAATCTTCGTCCTTCGCAACCATGAACACTACAAAACTTAGCCAATAATTAATAATACCCTGATGATGACATTATGCTATGTCGAAAGTACTCGGATAGTAAATTATAATATGAATCAACAGGGCGTTTTCCACTCGTCTTTGAATAATCACACAAAAAAGCTTATCGACAATAGGTAGACAAAACATGTTAAAATTATTCAACGAAACCTGTCCTAATGAAAATATGCTGCCGAAATATACGCATATATATATATATATATATATATATATATATATATGATGATGATTGCCCTTTTTTACAGAAGACGACCATTCTTGTTTGTTTTTAAAATGAAAATGTGTTTGATCAGTAAGAATAAAGATATTAAAGCGACAAAATATTAAATAAGGATGATATATGGTAAAAAATCACTCGCAATTGCAAACAGATTTTAAAAAGCTATCCATATTATAAAGTGGTAAAACACTTGCATTTAAAAGAATATTAAAAAAAGATATAAAATAAGAAAAGCTAGTAAAATGATAAAACAAATAACAGCCAGTTAAGAAAGATTTAAAACAAAATACAGCCAGTTCACATTTATGATAGTGACTGCAACTTGCAGTACATTACCACGTTCATGTGCTCTTTAAACCTGCTGCATTCTTACAAGCTTCTTTTGCCTAAGTAACAAATACATGCTTTAATGAGAGTTATATATATATATATATATATATATATATATATATATATATATATATATATATATATATATATATATATATATATATATATGTCGTGAATCTAATGAACTTGTTATCGATGTATTGGTTCTAAAGTTTTCGACACTGAAATGAAAGTCTTAAAAGTCTGGAAGGTTTGTAGAAGGAATACAATGAAATGTAAATTTGTATCAAAACTTTCAAGAAAGTAACCATTCAATGCCACTTATGCAAGGCAACAATTTGAACAAATCGCGTAAATGCAATCGTATTTTAAAAGAATGAATTACGACTCTCGGTTGGTTTAAGTTTCAAAAGAGCATTTACTTTGAGACACCAAATATTTGATTTTTTTAACTTCTAACAAAGAGAAAAACGTTCTTTTTATTATGTGAAATAAAAATAAAAATGTTTGGAAGAAAAATGAAACAAGACTCAAATGTATTTTCACGATTTTATTCTACTCTCTTTTTTAAAGACGTTTGTACCCGAGAAAAGTAAGTGTATAAAAATAAAAAAATCGAATACTCATCATGAGAATCAATGCGGCTGGGAATGCTGAAAAAGAGTAAGCAATATTACATTAGTTTAAATCCACCATTTGAAAATAAGAATCACAAGATTATATTTGACAATGGACATTAGGCATATAAAAAGAGATACCAGTATTATATCGTAATCAATGTTAAGTTGACTCTAATCAGCAAGCAGGTTAGTTTTAAGGCTCCAAGTTCTCTGCAGAAAATTGTCCCACGTGCATAAAAGCATAATTTTTCGTATACTGCATTAAAATTTCTCACAACTATGAACTAAAAGATAAGGAAGGAGCAAGGTTTGCAAGGAATATGTAGAATAGATAACGGTTGACCCGACTTAAAGAAATACTGATTGTTGTGATCAGGGATACATCCCCTCCGGTGCCCTATCCACGATGCAACAGCTCTGGGGAAAAAAACCCGTCTCAGTTGAATTTCAGTCAGTCAGTCGTTCGCCATGCGTGATACACGCTTAGGCGATCATGTACCTTTCGATATATGACTGACGATGCAGATTTTGTTCCGCAGTAGGTTGCCATTTCTTTCTGCGGTAGACCAAATGCCATCCAAGGCTATAGAACTCGGTCTGTCCTGCTATTTACCCATAGCTGTGGGGAGAAGAAGAGGATTCATACCTTTCTCAAGGGTATTAGCACGTAAGTGAATGTAATGGATTCGACCGGAATTCGAAATCGCTCTCCGATTCCTCAATCCGAGCCGCTATCCATTACCGCATAAGTAATTGGAATATGACGTCAATGAAGCTGAGGAGACTATGTGTACGCGGCATGTTGGGATCGACCTATGAATTTCTGGGCTGGTAGAGACAAGGACTGGTAGTTATCCCGAATATGTGCCATAAAAATAGTGGTAGAGGAGCTAGAAGATAACAAAGTTATATCCAGAGAAAATTGGCTGAAGGGTGGAAAACAATTCATCACGCACAAGACCGCGCAAACCCTTTTGAACTCGCTGGAGGCGAAAATATGGGAATTATGCGGCTCAGGCTCAAATGTGACAGCAATAATCTATTTTTGGTATGATCTGGCTCTTGTAGTGATAGATTATAGCGGAATTCAGATAGTTTCTGAAACGCTACAGTGAGACGTCCATGTTTGACATTTTTGCCTCGTCTCTAAAGTTGGATCGTATATATGAGTGTACCCAGGACCGGCGTGTCTTACACTCGAACGCCATTTTTTTCACCACTGTTTTATGGTCATCCGCTATTTTTTAATTTTATTAATCTGACGTTACATTGTCATTTATCAATTAATAATATAGATTGTGTATCCGCATGACTGGTGCGGTGCGTACTATGCAGGAAACCCTGACATGAGGTTGGAGTCCCCAAAGAGCGAGATGCAGCCACGTTTTTTTTTTTTGTACATTTTACTTTTTTCAGCCTAAGTTATATTGTCATGCATCAACTCACATAATAGGACATAGCCTGTGCCCGAACCTCTCAAACAGCATGTGTGTCCCATACCTACTGGGGTGGGTGGGAAGAAGTGCTAATTTAAGTAGCTTTTCTTTTAAATTGTAATTTTCTTACTGAACAGTTCTTTTAAATCACTTAAGAGGGTAATACATCTTGGTAAAATGATTTTTATTCCAAGATCATCCACTAAAGAGGATCTTAGATTTTTTTAATATGTAATACTAGCCAAAAATCCATAGCTAATAATTAAAATAAAATTTCTAGCACCTATTTTTTACATTTCTAGAAAGATATAATCGAGAAAATGATCGCTTAAAAAATTTTTAAAAAATGTTTAAATATTTCATCACATGAAAAAATTTCCCGAAAACTGAAATACTGTTTTTAAAACAAATTTTTAAGATAATCCCATTTGTTCTTTTTTATGAAAAATTAAAAATACTCTGGGAAACACATGAAGTCAAATCATTGCATTTTGTGTGTGGGCAAGGGGAAGTATAATTAAAACACTACTTAAAAAAAAGATTACATTTCATGTGTGCGACACACCCTATCTCTCCCCTCTGTTTGTATTTAATACGCACTTACCAGAGGTAATAAAACATTAACTTCAAAGACACACAAGAAGATATCTAAGCAGAGACAGATTTATAAGAAAACAAACTGGGAGGATTTGGCTAGATATTTTTGCATGAAATTTTAAGTCATTCATTGGATGTCTGAATAATAGTTTCACACTATTAATAATTTCCAGCCATTTAACGTATTTATTTTACGAAAAAGAATGTTTAATTCAAATCTAAAAAAAAATAAACTTCATTAATTTTTTTTGTTACTAACTAATGAAAAAGTACAATAAATACGTCTAAATTTTTTCAAACCAAAAAAGTTTTGAAAAGAATTTAATCGTGTTTCTACTTTTTCATTAGTTTCACTTGTCAATTAAAATAGTAAAGCATTGGAGATTATTTTCCTTCGAAGAAATGTTTTGTCAAAAACTAAAAACATTCATTAAACTTTAATTTTCTAAATCTTATGAATTTTTTATCAAAGAATCTTATTTATCATTTCATTATTTATGGAATGGAGTATTTATTTATAGAAAACTCTTGGAGGAGTTTCGGAATAGAAACTAAGTTTTCCGCTTACCATAAATCGCTAAAAATGATTTTATTCAATTGAATGTAAATTTGAGACTTTTTTTCGGTTACTGTGGTTCGTAAGTTCGACGTAGTACCCTTATAGACTTGATGTATAGAGATGCGAACACTCACTGAATGACAGTACAGTAAGACGTGTTACTCATGTTTTCACTTACTGGGCAAGGGATCAATTTGACCCCCTTTACGCCGTTTTTGCTAACAGCCGTTGGATGATAGTCAAGTTGGCAACCCTGTGGTATGATAAAAAAAAATATTGAATGTTAGAACTCTTGATGAGTCACCAGCTAAATAAGTAGACATGGCGTCTCGATAAAATGACCGTATAGATGACATCGGGAAAAAACTCAACTATCAATCACGACGAAATTCATGCCTTTTAACGACCAAATCATGAAAGATAGCGGCGTGAAGGTTATTAAATATACTAGAATTAACTCTCCGTCCAGTAAGAAACATATGCAACAGGTGTCACCTGTCTATCATCCAACGGCTGTTAGCGAAAACGGCGTAAAGGGGGTCAAATTGATCCCTTGCCCAGTCAGTGAAAACATGAAGAACACGTCTTACTGTACCGTCATTCAATGAGTGGTCGCATAAAACAAAAATAATTCTCGGCACATGGAATGTCGAAAACACGTAATCGATTTGGCCTGTAAGAAAATAAAAAGCATGAAATGAACAAATTAAAAGTTAATATTTTAGGTGCCTGTGAAACGATGTGGACAAACAATGGATATTTCATCAATGGCAGACAGAGGGTCATATATGAAGGCGGGGAGAAAAAAAGAGAGAGAAGTAGAGCTGATATTAGACCAAGACATGAAGAAATGGGCTCCAAGACACTGTTAACTATCTGAAATAATTATTGTCGTTAAACTGAAAAGCAAGCCTATCAGCATATCCATCTTAGTGGTATATGCGCCGACAGCGCAAAATACGGAAGAAGAAATTGAAAACTTTTAATGTACGCTAGAAAATGTACAAGGCTTAATAAAATTACGGAATACAAAAGAACGCAAGGAAAGAAATTAAATTTAATTGTTGGCAAATTCGGACTAGGAACTCATAGTGAACGCTGAGAAAAATGGCTCCAATCTTTCACGGCGAATGATTGAGTAGAAGACAACACGTGGTTTAAAGAAAACCCAAACCTATATGAATATGGAGTAACCCAGGAGGATAAACGAAAGAAAACCTAATCAAATATATAACTATCAATAAGGAGATTCAGGAATGCAGTTTTACACTACAAAACATATTGAAGTGCCGACTGTATGGCTTGTATATTTTGATGCTCACAGGACAGATAAAGTCAAGAGGGAAAGATGACAACGACGCATAGTCCACCTGGTGCCCTTGGGTAAATGAATGGCGGAACAAGGTTTAGGATGACGAAAAGATAGCATTAACCAAATCCAAATCTAGCGCCAAATCAATCCTGACTGACTATGTCTTCAACGCGTTTGGCTTATTGCGGGTAGATGAATCAGATGCCTATTGACCCTGAGGGGTTCAAGGCGCCCTTTAACAGCTTTCATTGTGCTTCTACGGCTCCACATACTCTCCTCACTAAACCACGCTCTGGTTCGGGAGCCGGTTTAGTCGCCGACCACTCATCTATTAAATCCAGTGTTGTCCTTCTCGACCGGATAGACGGGATTGATTCATACCTATTGCAAGGGTATTTACACATCATTATGGAAGGTAGGTAATACAAATGTATAATTCAGCCTTATAGTAATTAACCGAGTAATAAAAAAAAAACGTATGAACGATAACCTGTTATAAATTTTTCCCCAGAACGAACATCAGACTAAAAATAGTTTTATCGATGGAGTTAGTCATATATATCGAGAAGGTGGAGAAATAAAACAAACGCCTTTTTATTATTTTGCGACGTCTGTTAAAATTTTACAAAAGAAACGTTAAAAATACAGGGACGCTCAGCTCAAAATTTAACATTTTGATGCCCGATGTAACAAATGTTAAGCATGGCCAACCACATTCAGCGTTCTCTTTTATTGATTTATTTTCATCGCTATTGTTTTAACACTTCCTTATTTGGAAATAGTATTTGAAATTCTTACATTTATTTACACGATGAATATATTCAGTAGAATTTAAAGTTTTATGGGAATGCGCCACAACAAAATGTACAGTAGTGTTTCCTTCGATGCCAGATTTTGGCTATGATGACCTACGTGTGTATTTCTGTGTACTTATGTGTGTTTAGGTGTTTGTATCTATGTGTGTGTGCGCGAGCGCGAGCGTGCGTGTGTGTCGCTTTGTGCGCAGTTATGTAACTGTATGTGTGAGTTGATTTGCGTGTGTGTTCTGGAACAATGGAAAAAGTAAACAAACACGTTCGAAAAATAAGGAGAAATGTTCAATTGACGAAAGAATGTATCTGATGATTAATTCATCATTCTCTCTCTTACTCCATCTCTCTCTCCATTACTCTCTCTCCCTCCCCCCTCTCTCTCTCTCTCTCTCTCTCTCTCTCTCTCTCTCTCTCTCTCTTACATACAATCACAAACACACACATATGTATACATACATAGATATTTTTGTAGAATCTGTAAGGGGTAGAAAGAATTTCATTTTTCGTTCTTTTTCTATTCTGTCTCAAATATTTAACGGATTCTGTCTTTTCGACACCCACCAACATTTTCATTCAGATAAAAAAATATTTATGCAGCAAATAAATGAAGGAAGATAAATAACCATCCTTTGTTAAAAAGTATTTTGTTTTTCGATATCTATGTTTATTATTTGTTGTAAGTTTATCTTCTCTGAGTGCATGTAGATAGAAAACAAGGAAAACGTACAATTCAAATAATAATTAAAAGATTAAGGTAGGTGGAAGATCAATCCCATACCGGAAGTGACTCAACAAAGAACCTTTTCTTGGGCTATAAAAGAAACCAACATCTGACGAATTTCACTCTACCAAAGAACAACCACGAACAGCTTAATCACTGAGCAGTGTTTACAACAACCGCCATCATCAATCATGTTTCGCACAGTCTTTGCTCTTGCGTTCCTCGTTGGAGTTGTTCTAGGACAATATCCAAACGTCGTAGAACTTTGTAAATTTGTCTCGAGCAGAATAGGCTCCCACTATATCAGGGCCCCGGGTAACTGCAGTCGTATGTATAACTGTGATGGCGACTTATCTTTCCCGGTTCTAATGAACTGTAACTACGGCCTTGTCTTCTCGCAGTCTCATCAGGTTTGTGTCTATCCAAATAGCGATTTCGACGACTGTCACAAGAATGTGTATCAAGGAAAATTTAGTAAGTGATTTATTTTTCTTTTATTTGTGCTTGACACTGTCTGAATTTCCATGTTCAAAATGCTGTTTCAACCTGGTCAGTAATTATTTGTTGCAAAGGTTATTGCACATGTTTTACACGTATAAATGTTTCATTTAAAATCTCGTATTTAATTTGGATTTAGTGTGGAGCTAAACAATGAATTTGCTTTCAGTAATACTTATATCGTTTCTTAATTTACAGGAGAATAATTGCAGTAAATTATCAAATTTAAATCGCTTTATATATATATAACATCTGATAGCTTCGATAATGACTTTGTAAATGAACGTATCTTGTTTTTTGTTCTTTTGTTTTTGTTTGTTTCCAATTCAATTTGGAAACTTATTATAAAGTAATTGTGGAAAGACATTTATCTGAAAATTCAAAACAGAAATTCCTTTGATATTATCCCATCTGTTGTTTGATTCATTTAATTCATTATTTATTATTCATATTTGAAGAAATCTCAGCCACTCTGTTTCAAGGAATCAAGTTTACTAAATCTTAAATGTAAGCATGAATCCAGGCGAAGTTATTTACTAAGATAACAAAGGGGAACAGGTATTTTATTGAATGATGTCTGACGCGTGATTCTAGATAAATTGGATGCGCTGAATAGGAATTTCAACAGGTTCTGATTCTTGTCAACAGTGTATGTGACATTTTACAGATTGTTCAAATTAGGAGTAAAAAATTAAGTCACATGCTAAATATTTATTATCAAGTTTCATGAATGCAGATAGTTCAAACTACAGTAGAATTACATTATCACGATAGAAATGACTTAAAATAATAAAAAAAACAGTTATGAAGTTCTCACTAAGGCAAAGTGTTTCTTTTAAAAGATTTTCTAGCGTATTCTTTTGTTGGTTGAAGGTATCTTTTCAAGCACCAACAATAATCAGCTATATGTGGGAATCCCACAGATCTTGTATCGTTCCTCCATAATTTTGGTATATTGGTGAAATGTCCCCCCCCTTGTTAGTCATTTACATCATCTAAATTATTTGAAAATTGGTCAAGATGGTTACTCAAGAAATACATTTTTACGATCACATTGGAATATAACTCTTTATAGTTCCTTACAAATTCTTTTTATGATTTCTTGGCACTTATCTGCTCTGTAATTGCGTCAAAAGTTTTCTATCACGTCCACCAATGAGAAACAGGTTTGTTGCGTTTATTTATGATATTAGCAAAGTTGTTGTCTTTAAATAATAATCTTATTATCGTCAAAAATTCCCGCCTTGATTCTTTTGAAATTATTCCTGAACATTTTGAAGTTATGTATTTCAAACACTCACCGTTCTTATATAAATCTTTTACCTATTGTTCAACGAGACCTATTTTGATATGTAGCGGAAGAAAAATTATTTTATCCCTGATCATTAAAGGTGGATAAATTGCGTTTTTTTTCTCCGACGGTAAGTGATATCCGTGCTAGCGAGATTGTTTGAAATAAAGTTCTTCTTTGACTATGCTATCCCATAAACAAAGGAAACATGATATTCTTAGCTTAACTTAATATTCAAATTTGTTTAAAATGAGAAAATAAAAAAATATATTCATGGTGTTACATATGAAAGTATACATAATACGACAATACCAAGAAAGAAGAATTAGCAAGCATGAAGAAAAGTTTTTTTTTTATGAATACGACAAAAGTGGAGGGGTGTTGAGGAAAATCAGGTCCTTATAGCTAGTAACGATGCGTGATCAAGGCACTCAAATTACATAGAATTATCATATTCAATTACAAAATATTTAAATGTTTTCACTAGTGTTTTATTTCATTTAAACAACAGAGTAATAGCGACAAGTTCTTTGAAAGTATCACATGAAAATTGGTGAGATACTAGTAGTAAGGTGCTGATCTCTGACACAGTAAAATAGAAACAGGCTTTCAAAGGGTCAATTCCTTTTTTATGATAATTACAAATCTTATCCTTTAAATCTGTAAGGATTTATGTCACAATGGCAACATAAGTTGGGTTATTGATTTCGATTTAGTTTCAGTAAAAGAATCTATTTCAGTTTTGCATGGAATCATAATGGAAAGTTTTATATTAATAAATAATTATCGTTTCACATGCATCTGCTTGATATTTGTGTAGCTTTAAATGGTTGATTTCTTAAATGGAATCTTTCGCTTCAGAATCCTTCGCTCTCAATTGACAGAACTGTTCAAGTTACTTCTCCTACTATAAATTATTCATAGATTTATGCCTTTGAAGCAAACATTTATGTTTTGAAAACATTGCCATCCCTTCATATATCTACCGAGTCTGACATAAATCGGTCTGTGAAGATGGCCGATGGTGACCAAGATTACGCGAAGCAAATAAACAACATTTATGTTTTGAAAACATTGACATATTTTATATATGAACCGAATCTTCCATTTTCCCTACGTAATGATTGTCAGCAGTTAAACAACCAAATACTGCATATTTCCCGATCCTAATTTTCCCTGATAATCGTTGAATTTTATTTTTATTTAGTTTCAGTAGAAGAGTCTATTTCAGTTTTAGATGGAACCATAATTGAAAGTTTTATATTAATAAATAATTATCATTTCACATGCATCTGCTTGATATTTGTGTAGCTTTAAATGGTTGATTTCTTAAATGGAAGACTTTCGCTTCAGAATCCTTCGCCCTCAATTGACATATCTGTTCACGTTTCTTTTCTTACTGTACTTTATTCGTACATTTATACATTTAGGAAAACTAATGATATTGATTATATTGTAATCAAATATTTCCGGTTAGCATTCCTTACCTCAACATAAGACTATGGCTTACATGATGAGGAAAACTGAATTATAATATGGGTATTATGAAAGAATTTGTGGGGATTCATAGCGTGTCTGGACTTCAGTAAATTTAAACACCATTGACGTAAATCGGTCGGTGAACATGGTCGATGGTGACCAACACGAAGCAAATAAACGACATTTATGTTTTGAAAACATTGCCATCTTTTTATATATGAACGGAGTCTTCCATTTTCCCTACGTAACGGTTGTCAGCAGTTAAACTAGGTACCTCTACGATATCGCTAAAAAAATGGCATAAGCATGATTAAAAAGACGCCAAACTTGACGAAAACAAAATTTTATCTTTTAAATGCTTATATTATGTGGAAGAGGAAAGAACAAAGTTTTTTTTCATTATTTTTAAAAAATTTTTCCTTCTTTTTAGAATATTCTAAATTTTGATTAAAAAACTTTGTTTATCTTTGTGTCACGGTCACCAGTGAAATAACATATACAATTTTTATCACTTTTTTTTTGTATGACACACATTATTTTTGGAAATCTTGCAAAAATGAAAATAATTGTCGGATCTTAATGAAACTTTCAGAAAGTATTCACAGATGATCGAAATTATTATAAATATGTTTTTTTTTATTATAGTCATGGCAGAAATATTTTTTTTATATTTATTATCCCCCCACCATAACTAATTTTATGAAAACTCTAGAAATTCGCTCGCATCGGATTTAGTTATTACAATAGTTAAAAGCACAAGGCTTTGAAGAATGCAAATCACGTTTTGTTTTTTTTTGTAATAACTCCACTTGTACCTGAAAAATAGCTTTGAACTGTAATATACAAAACTCAATAAAACAAATATATTATTTAATTTCAAATGCTTTTATTTGCTTTTAGTTGTTTGTATTAATATGGACAATATTTTCTGAAAGCAAAAAATTTTTCCGATGAATAATAAATTTTTTATTCAGTTATTTCTTAATTATTTAACTATAATACATTTTTTACATTAAGTTGGTAAAATATTTTAAAATTACTTACAAGCCGCGTCGGATTTTCTAAATGCCCTTATGATATAGATCTTGTTTTAGTGCTTTATAAATTGTATCGTTTTGACTACTCCGAACTCCACACGTACTTAAAAAATGTAATTTTGTCTTAAAAAAAAAAGTTAAAACGGTTGTTATTAAAATGTATGAGAGGTAACAAAAGTATAAAAGGTCATGTGACTTGAGTTTAAATGGCGTTAAAAATTCTTAGCGAGACAAATGTTGTGCATTTTGAATTAGCGGTTTTTACTCATTACAAAAATTTGAACATCATCCTAAGCCATTTTCACCATCAACATTACTACATTTTTAAAAATACCATTTATTTCATTTATCATTTTACATATTTCATTGCAATTTCAATGTTTTGAAGTTGTTTTACAGCTTTCACTTTTTTTCTTTCAGTGAGCCGTCTGTCAATTTTTCAATTACGATTCATTTTCATACTGTACCATTTGATTTATTTTTAATTTTTTTATATAGCTACTTTTTCAATATATTTCTTGAATTTGTGAAATTCTTTTTATAGATTTTTTAATTCATGTATATTTTTTTTTGTTATGAAATAAGAAAGATAACATATCCAACCGAGCACTGAAATTTGGCGCACTCAGATATTTTTCGACAAATTTTTTTTTTCTTTTTCGTTTTTTATATTTTTTGATTTAGTTTTAATAGTCTTCATTGAGATTTTAATTCATTTCATTTACATATTTTTCATATAAATAAGAAAAAGAAAAGAAAATTACCTAGCAATAGCTGATATTATTTAATTTTTGTCATCATTTATTTATCAAAATACTATATAAATTTACAATTTTTTTTTTTTTTTTTTTTTTTGCTCCTTATTAGTTTGTTTCATTTCTAGACATAAAGAACAACATATAACTATCTCGGTGATCATTGTGAATTCAAACAAACTATCCAGTATTGCCTCCGAGTCCTTGGTACATTCTGTCTTACAGCTCATAAAAATTCATTGTCATCACCCTGCTCAAAATGTGTTAAAAAACAAAAATACATCAAGCCATTTCTCAAACTTAAATTATAAAAAGAAAAAAAGAAAAAATTGGGTTTTTTTACAAGGTGGTGACAACTTGTTATTGTTGGCTGGCTGGCCCTTGACCCAGCAATGTCGAAGTCATTTTTTTGGGCTTAATTTCAACAGTTTTCCTCAATGCTGATTTCAAATAAAAAACATGCAAAAAAAAAAAAAAACTGGTTTCTAATGTTCAGATATAGTAATTTTAACTATTTTTTTTTTCATATTTTATGCCCAGAAAAAAATTTTTATAATCATTTTCATTTCACCAACCAATTTCACTCAGAAATGAAAGAGCATTCTTTGCTTTCAGGAAATACTTAGTTTCATGGAGTGCAGATCAAAAGTTTCCTTGATATTTTGTTCAGATGATGACATAAGTTATTTTTCAATATTTATTTCAGGGCAAATAGGCTGCAGAGTGTAACAAAATAACTATTGATATGTTTGTGATGATTTTTACTTAGGATAGAAATGTTTTACCAAGCAGATATGTATTGACTTTAGGAGGCTACCGTGACGTCATTTACGTCCTTCCGTATGATCATTCGGATCTCACGTTAGCTGACGATATGTGATGACAACACATCACTCATTGCCTGTCAATAGCGAAAGATGTTAAGATCGCCTCCCTTTATTTTAAACCACATTTTTTTTCGAAGAAAGTAAGTAAAAGTTTCCTTAGAAATATATTAAATAATCTTTAAATTAGATAATTTTCGTTAAAAAAATTTTGAACAACCTATAATTTATTTTTAAAAGAAATTTAAACTCGGATTTTAACTTAGTTTAAAAAATTTTAAAAATATGGCTGATATCGATTTTTTTTCGATAATTTTGCTGAAAAAAAAAAACAAGATTTTTAACTAAAATTTCGGACATGCTAAGAATGAGTAAAAAAAATTAAAAAATACTCAAAAAATATTTCGGTATTTCTTCTTAATAATGATATATATCCTTAAGCAGATAAAAATTTTTTTCGTCAAATTTAAGGCCTTTCTTGTCAAGCTATACTGATTTGTTTACATTTCGTGGAGGTACCTAAGTTAAACAACCAAATACTGCATATTTCCAGATCCTAATTTTCACTGATAATCGTTCCCTAATAATCGAGGGAATTTGATAACATTTAAGCGAATGAGAAAATTTATTTGTCTAATGTACGTTGAAGAAACATATTCGCTTTTAAGACTAAATTATCTACGATTTCCAGTTTCTAATCACAGAAGACTTGTATGTGTTGAATTTGGAATCAGTCTAGTCTGGAGATAATTCTTCTATCGCACGCACACGCACGCACACACACACAAACACACCCACCCACACACACACACGCGATAAACACACACCGATATGTAAGGCTACACAAATCATCAAATACTTGCAAAAGCCAAAATATCTGATTAAGAAAACGTGTTTATTTTACTGATCAAGAATCAATAGTCTCTTTTATCACTTTTTCAGACGATCCTCTTTGTAAACCGAGGCCAAATGGTTTAAACCGAGACCCGTCAAGCTGCAATCGTTTCATCCCGTGTTGGAAAGGCAACTCATACCCTGCCATGAAATGCCAATCAAATCTGGAATTCAGTTTCGAAAAACAGCAATGTGTGGAACCAGGAAAATCTGATTGCTAGAGGCGGCCTGGCTGATAAACTCTGAATGCAATGGTTAGATCATTTTTAAACAATCTCACATTTTATGTAATCATATAAAGTCAGCCGCTAGATTCATTTTCTCGTGCTTTGTGCTAAGGTAAACATTTCGTGTACTTCTCCCTCAAGTTATTAATTGTTCTATATGCATTAAAGAATAATTTATTCTCTTTGTCGAACTGCTTCCAAGACAAAGTGAAAAGATTGTAATTATAAAATACTTAGGTTTCGCTTAACTACAGCTGAAAATAATTCAATTGTCTTTTGAATGGACATTTGTTCAGATTGTGAGTAATAGCAGAGGGCATTCCACCTCGCCTGCGTATTTGTCTTTTTATTACATCGGCAGAAATCGAAACGCTAAATGTCAGGATTGGATATTGAGAAAGCCAGCTGTCATGAATGATCATCACATTAATCGCTTTAATATTAATAAAAGACATTTTTAAGAGTTTAATATTCTAGACACTGAAAATGAAGCGAATCTATGAAAAATATTTTACACGTGTTTTTTGTTTTAGTAATAAAGCCTAGTTTATGCACTTGTCTCTAAGTTTTTTAGGTGTTTTCTATTCAATAAAAAATAATATATCCTCTTACTAGGACGTTAGTCAATGTTACATCATACGCGTAAATAGCCTCCCGCTTTCAATTAAGCTAAAATGAAAGCTGTTTCAAATTGAATATTAATTTTAAACCTTACGTAATCCGAACCGAATTAGTGGAGGTAGCTATTTTTATTTATAATACGGACCACAGTCGGGATGTGGGAGTCACTGTAAACTCTATGACCCTTTAATGAGCTTCATATAGTATGCGTTTCACCAGTGATAAATACGTTTTTGGGGATATAGCGATATCTTACTTTTAGATTGATTCCCAACCAAGGCTGAAAAGTCCAGTCTGCTTGCTATTCAACACATAGCGCAGTAGAGAGAAGGATTCATACCATTGCGTATAAGTGATTGCATAAATCTCGACTGGTATTCGAACTCGCTTCTCCGATTTCCCATTGCAAGCCACTATCAATTACATCACCCGCATATGCAAGATTACAGCACCTGGAGTCCCAAAGTAGTCAACTCCAACGTGATATGACCGTTAGTTTAGCGACAAATAGATTTTGCCTCATATAACGAATTAATAATTTTATAAATTTCATGACAAGTAGATATTGCTGTCTGTTTTATTATAACGAAGAGTTATTTGAAAGGCTAAAAGTTGAATTGAAATTGAGCCGGATTTTAAATGTATTCAAACATCGATTTCTTTCTTTTATGTTCTTCGCAAAGCACAAAATAATTATAAAATCTGAACTTGTCAAATGTCGTAGAAGAAAAGGAAATCTTTATCATCGTTAAAGAAAGGATAACTTTTGGATAACTCACATCCTGTCTATTAATAATGTTGATTTTTCTTTTCGTTTCTTATTAAATATAAAAGATATCAATACAAAAACTTAATTATTATTTACACTACTTATATTCGAATTATTGTCCTTATCTTTGGTATTGTATCGATCAGGGTAACCTCCATGGAATTCTGAACTGAACACTTTATTTAATCTATAGGTGTGACTGTTCTCATTCCATTAATCATGTCTAGGGTTATCGTCGTTCTTACTTTTAGTTCTACTTGCCCGCTTCCTCTGAGTGCAAGCACACACCGCCCAACCCAGGGGTCAAAATGGTTGTCACCAAATTCACAAACCAATGCTTTTATGCACGTAGGGCAATTTGCTGTGGTGAACATGGAGCTTTAAACCTAACCTTTCTGATCATTAGGCTTAATTTATAATTTAATATTGGTTACGATAAATTACTTGTATCTCTTTTTATATGCCTAATTTCCATTATCAAATATAATCTTGTGATTCTTATTTTCAAATGGTGGATTAAACGCATGAAATATCGCTTCCTCTTTTTCAGCATCCCCAGCTGCATTGATTCTGATCCTGGGCATAAGATTTTTTTTACTTTTGTACTTTTAATTTTCTCTTGTAAAAAAAAAAATTTTAAAAAGAGATTAGAATAAAATACTCGAAAATACATTTGAGTTTTTGTTTATTTTTTTATTTTTATTTCACAGAATTAAATAATTTGTTCCTCTTGTTTGTTTGTTTATTTATGTTAAAGGTTAATAATTTGGGAGTGAAGTTAATAGAAAAGAACTATTTGCTGTCCAAAAGTAAATGTTCTTTTGAAACTTGAACCAAGTAAAAGGAGGAATTCATCTTTCTAAAATACGATTATATTAACGCCATTTGTCCAAATTGTTGCCCTCCATTAGTGGCACTGAAGGATTCCTTATTGAAAACTTTTTTTTACTGACGTGTCGTGTAATGTTGTCACAAGTACGCAGTATAGTCAAGAAAAGATCTCTACAATTCCGAGTGTAGACACCTTCCCAATTACATATACAATCTAATTTGAATATCACCACATATCCCGGAATCTTAAAGGCTTACTTCACTTAGTAGATCTGCTACTTCTACGAACCATTCCAGGAGGTGTACAGCTTGTCTCATAACGTTTGTCTAAATTCCTCTTATTTTTTTTTGGGGGGGGGTCTCGTTCTTCCCGGATTCTCTTCATTTGAACGTTCTTCATGTTCCTCATTATCACTAGGCACACTCATTCTCTTTCCCTTTCACTCTCCAATTCTTGAGGAAATCATGATTGCTCTCTTCTGCACCAGGCCCTTCATCCATTTCAACATCTTGCTCTTCTCGCAATCTAAACTGGTCTTCATGAGCTAAGACACCCTGTCCATCTTTGTTTATACGACCATATTATATCTTTTTTCAGTACAAATTTTGCTTTCTCAGTATTCGAATTCTTATTCCTTTTGCACCAGACCTTCTCATTTGTTTAGAAGGACATGGTTATTGGGGCTCTAATTTGCCTTCCCATCAATGCTGAGGGGCTTTGTGTTCTACTCGCATGCAAGATGATCATGTAAATTAAAAGCAACCTTGGTAGATAACTTTATAGGCTGCAATTTCCTGGAGAGAATGATTTTAATCCAACTTTTATCGTCTGGAACTTCCTCGCCGCAATTCCATTTGATTTGATATGGGGTTTTTGTATGGCCTACATCCAAATCGTGTTAACCATGTACACAATCTTTCTTCATCAAACTCTGGAACATTATCCGATGCCAATATCTTAGGTACTCCATTACACGGAAATACTACATTTAACACCTATTTTACAGTACTTGCTTTTCTGTCCGAAAACTTAACCATTTCAGGCCAATCTGAATATGAGTCTACTAGTATGACGAATAGGCCTACATCTTTAATGTTTGCATGATCTATGGGTACTCTTATCCAAGGCTCCTTCTCTTTTGACCATGAATGTATCTTGGTTTACTTAAAGCTCTTTATCTTTGCACACTGTGGGCATATTTTGGCATAATCCTCAACGTCTGGCGTCTACCCCGACCACCAGGCTTGTGGTTTCAACCATAGTTGTGTGTTCAATATACCACTATGTATGTCGTCGTGTACTGCTTTAATAACATCATTTAATAATTTCGGTGGTACAATAAGATCTTCACTACATATGACTCTTTCAGCTGTTAATCTGTACCCTGTTTCTTTAAAAGGCCTTTCCGCCTTAGAGCAATTGCTACATACATTATTTCGTATTCTATTCAGTACTTATTTTAATATAAGATCCTGCTCGGATTTAAACTTGAGCCGCCAGAAGGATAAAACATCTGTCTCTACCAGTGCAAAATTCTGTACTCACAACTATCCTTTGTTTCAAGATTCTGGGCATTAAAATTAAATCTTGGCAATGTGTCTTCATGTGGAATATCCTTTCCTTTACTATACATGATGTCGAAATCGAATGGCTTAAGCTTAACCGCCCCCTCAAAATTTCTCAACTCTTTCTTCGGTTTGGTTTGGTGTGGTTTTTGTTTTACGGCATATCAATCTCAATGGGTTATTTAATGCCGACAGTTTTTTTCCTGGTAATATTTTATTTTGTCGAAAATCTATTTATGTTAATATTTTTTTTCAAAAATGTATAGCTGGTAATTTAAAAAAAAAAACGTATTGCTGGTAATAGTGTTTTTCTTCAAAAATTTATTTCTGGTAATAATTTTTTTACAAAGTATTTCTGGTATTAAAACCTATTTTTACACTTTCATAATGCTTTTTACCTCAGTTTCAGGGTTAACTATTTGCCCATAGCTGAGACTCTAACAGGTGCTACCACCCCGGGTCAGGATGCACATGGGAACACCAGCAATTAAGAGGTGGTTCCACGCTCCGCAAAGCCTCCTGTTCAGAGGCCTTACTGTTGGAATATAGTTTATCCTCTTGTCTCTTTCTTCGGGTTGAAAAATAACTTTAACTGCTTGTGGACTGAATTTAGTTGAAATGTCTTGACCAATAACAACTTCCGCGCCTTTTAGGTAGTCCAGACAATTGCTAGCTCTTGTTTTTCACTGTTAGAATAATTCGTCTCTGCTGCCGTCAACTTTTTGGGCAATTAAATAATAGGATTAATAGTAGTATAAGATATATTTGAATTAAGTCTAGCTGTTGTAAAAATTCAAAACCCATGTCAATATTCATATTCTAGAGTTGAAACTGTTCCAAAATGTCATCGTTCGAACTCAGAGTAAGACCCTCCGAGTTATCGACCTACAAGAAATAATCGATAAGAACCTCGACCGATCTCTTCCTAGCTCAATTCTGCTCGCATGATTATGGATTCGTTAGACTTATTTAGCTTATACCTAACTACCTGATCCTGGTAGCGCTCGCTAAATTCGCAGAAGTTGCCTAGCTAATCCTATCTCTCGGGAACTCTCCCAGCCTCCGCCAGGGACAAACTTTCCTTAAGAGCCTTCACATTTTTAGCGTTACCTAAGGCGATCCGTTGGCTATATCCCGTGCTGAAGGACTTAATTCTAATTTAATCATCTCCCATCACTTGTTTTCAATAACAGCCCCCACTATATATATATTGTTTAAAAAGTGATGGAATGCATTTCTTTTCTTTAAAAAGAATCGTTTCCGTCAAATATTTCTCCAAAAAGATTCATGAAGAAGTCTTGGATGAAAAAGGTTGCTTTTAAGGAAAAAGAATGTCCTCCGTTTTTGAATTTTGTTTTATACAATGTTCACACATACACATACACATACACATACACACACATACATACATATTAGAATTAACTTCTGTTAGAAAGAGACATGTGCAACAGGTGTAACCTTACTACCATCGAACGGATGTTAGGGAAAATGGTGCAAAGGGGTAAAACTCCTCGAAATTGATCTCTCGGCCAAGGGAAGACATTATAGGCAGGTCTCAGGGGACCATCATTCAGCGACTGTTGGCATCAAACAAAAATAATTCGCATTATATGGAATGTCATAGCACTAAATGAAACTGTGCAGTTAGAATATAAAGTATGAAATGAACAGGTTAATGTTAATATTTTAGGCGTATGCGAAACGACGTGAGCAAACATTTAATATTTCATCACTGACAGACAAAGGGTCTCATATGCAGGCGGATAGAGAATGAGAGTGGAGTATTATACCAAGACATAAAGAAATGTGTTACAGAATAATGTCAACTGTCTGAAATAAATATTGCTGTTAAACTGAAAAGAAAGCGTTTCAACATATCCACTATATTGGTATATGCACCGACAGCCCAAAGTACGGAAGAAGAAATTGGAACATTTTACTGTACGCTAGACAATGCTAAAACTCAATGTAAATCGAAAGAAATACAGAATGCAAAAGTAGTCAAGGAGATAGATCGTTAAATAGTTGGCACATTTAGACTAGGAACTCGTAATGAACGCGGAGACAAATGGGTCCAATCGTTCACGGCGAATAATTGAGTAGAAGACAACACATGGTTTCAAGAAAACTCAAGACGTATATGGATATGGAGAAACCCAGCATGAAAACCGGCAAACCAAATTGAATATATAACTAGATTCAAGGATACAGTTTTACACTATAAAACATACTCAACTACTGTGGGAGCCATCAACTTCCAGCAATATGAAACTATGGAAATTGAAGTGGATAAATGGAGCAATTAAATTGCAATAAAACAGATTTCCGAATGTGAAGAAGAAATACATAGACAGCGTTACAAGTAGATACAGTGGACTAAATGAGGAAGGAAACTCGAAGTGAGACACATTAATATCATCAATCGTGATCATTCAAAAGAAATCTAGACAAAGAAAAAAAATGATTCATAGATAAAATTCTCTACATGATTAAAAGAAGACAAAGACAATGCCAAGGTACGGCACAAAATACAGGATTTGCACAAAGAAATTAGGAACAGATGCCGGCAGGCTAAAGAGGAATGACTCAACGAAAAATGTGCAAAAACAGAAAGAATGTGTATCACAGATAAAGCAGATAAAATAATAACTAAGAGGAAAATAGACATATATATCAACAGGATGCATAAGATTTAAGGCCGAAACTCTTAGACAAGAGAAAGAAAAAATATTTCAGAGTAATGCATCGAGGAACTCTTCCGAGGACAAAAAGAGAACAACTGGCAATACACAGAAATGTAGAAGGACCAGAAATATTAAAATTTGAAATGAAATCAGCACTGGCCAATTTGCAGGGAAACGATACAACATCAGGGCCACACGGAATCGTAATAGAAATCACGACAGCCTTCGATATCAACAGGATGCATAAAATTCAAAAGCAAAACACATATTAGAGAAAGAATAATTATTTCAGAGATTATTTCAGAGTAAGGCATCGCAGAACTCTTCCCCGACGAAAGAGGACAACTGGCAATACACAGAAATATTAAAATCTGAAATGAAATCACCATTGGTCAAATTACGCAGAGACAAAACAAAAAGAATAGATGGAATTGTAATAAAGATGCTGGCAGCCTTCGATAATTCCAGAATTGACAAGATTACAGAAATAATCAATGAAATATATAACAGTGGTGATATAAGAATGTGAACTCCATCGGACAATCAGTCTAATGAGCTATATAACAAAAGTTAGCATCCGATGAAGAGAGAGAGAGGCCAGCAGATTTAAACCGAAAATATTATAAAAGAAGTTCAGGTTTGTTGAGGACACTGGAAAAAGGAATGCGATTTTCATGTTCAAAATGGTGTCAAAAAGAGAATTGCAAATGCAGAAGGATGGGTAGCCATGTTTTATTGATGATGCAAAAGCGTTTGATATATTATGCTATAAAGATTTTTTTCGAACTACAAGGTAACCTTGGCAGAAAGGATATTAGAATAATCCATAACTTATACTGGCAGCAAACCACCTGCATCCGAATAGAAAATAAATTCAGTAAATATTGGGGAAATTAACAAAGTGAAAACCTTTACTTATGACATGTTTCGTCCATCAAGGCTTCTTTGGACTAAATTTGTTATGTTAGTACGAATAGACATGCTCATGGCATAATGACTCTGGGAATCTTAGAATCTTTTTATTCCATTTTTATCAGTCGAATTCATTTCAGTATTTTCTTTTTCTAAGTCAATAATAAACATAAAAAAGAGCTAAAACCTTAAGGAAGATTTTGCTCCATCTAGTGTCATAATATACAGGAGAAACATCAAAGAATCTAAATAAATATTATATGAGTACAAAAAGGACATATTACAAAATAATACATCAACCAGACAGACCAGAAGTTTTTAAAAAATGCTACTCTTATCAAATGAGAAAATAATTCAGTACGACGTAAATGTCTAGAGACTGCATTAATCGCAACCTCATCAACAGTAAACTTGCGCCCTCGCTTTTACAACATTTCGCCATTCCTGGCAGATCTTCTAATATCACAGGGTGGAATACCTACTTAAGAAATTGATGCAAAGAAAAAGAAAAAAATACTAAATGAATTCGGCTGATAAAAAAAAAAAATTATTAAATTTCCAACAGCTCACTATTTACATTATTCGGACTATTGTCCTCATCTTTGTCGCCATATTTATTACAACGTTTCGGTCGTTGTATGCTCCGGCCTTCTTCAGGTGGTTGGAATGTCGAACTGAAGCCTTTATTTCGCTCACTGGGGTAGACTGTTCTAGTTCCAGGTTCCATGTTTGATGGATGTCAGTTATCAGTTATCGCCTGTTTATTCCCCTCTCCAAGTTTTCCACTGCCTTAACCGGGTATTGAACTCACACGCTTTAGGTTCTGTCACCAACGCCTTTATCCACTGTGCCATGTGTCCTTGACACAGTGCATAAAGGCGTTGGTTAGATACCCCAGTGAGCGAAATAAAGGGCTCAGTTCGACATCCCAGCCATCTGAAGAAGGTCAGAGCGTACAAGGACCGAAACGTTGTAATAAATATGGCGACAAAGATGAGGACAATAGTCAGAATAATGTAAATAGTGTACAGAATACCTCATCTCAGAAATATAGATAGATACTTTCCAGCAGCTCTCTGTCGTGCGCTTGTGTAGACCTACCAACACAATAAATTTCGCCCGATGAAATCCTGAAGGACGAAATGCGATACAAATAAACTTTCTTCATTTTGTCATACAATTTCCCCAATCCTCTTCTTGATATTAAAAAAAAATATTTCGTTACTTCAGTAAGTTTCCCAAAATAGAAATTAGTGTAAGACACGGATATGACTTCTCGCCGGAATTATTCAACCGATACAATGTGGCGATTCTGAGATAACTAGAAGTCTTCCCAGTATTCATTATAGGCAGGCATAGTCTTAACAACTTAAGATATGCAGATGACACAGTGTTGATAGCAGGCACAGAAAGAAAACCTGCAAGACGTCCTACAGAAGGTAATGAATAAAAGCAATAAGGAACGACTAAACATCAAATGCAAGAAATCAATGTATGGTTGTTAGCAAAAAGAACAGTCCAACATGCAAATTATAAATTGGAGGTTCCAAAATCAAACAAGTACGATATCTAGGAAGTGTTTTAACAAAGGAAGGACAGCGCGACACTGAAATCCGAAAGTGTATTAGGAAAGCGAAAGATGCGTTCCAAAAGCTAAGGTAAGTATTAAGAAACAAGGAAATTTCGTTAGAAAGAAAAGAGTACTGAACTCTTATGTAATATTGGTCCTCCTAATTGGCATTGACTGATGGACAATCGCCTTGCAGATGAAGAAGTGACTTGAAGCAATAAAAATGAGGTTCTATAGAAGGATAGTGAGAATACCATGGACCAAACATTTGAGCAAAGATAAAGTTTTTCATTAAATAGAAAGAAACAGGGAAAATATACATAGCATCCGATGGCTTGGATAGTTTGATGCTCACAGTACAGAGTGAAGACAAACACGAAAACAACGTTTGCCCCACCTAGAGACCGCGAGCAAATGGATGGCGCAACAAGGTTTAGGAAAGGTATGGAAGACAGATTTTCTTGGATTATTTATATTATTAGGACTGTTATCGTCATCTACATTGTCATATTCACAATATTTCGGTCGTTGTATGCTCCGGGCTTTTTCAGGTGACTGGAATTCTGAACCGAACCCTTTATTTCCTCCGTCGGGGTAGATTGTTCTAGTTCCACATGCCTTGCATCTTCCGGATGTCTCAGTTATTTCCCTTTAACTCAACTCTCCAAATTTTGCTTCACCCCAGCTGTGGCCTGGTATTGAATCCACAACACTTTGGGTCTAGACACTGGATCTAACCAACGTTTTTATTCACTAGAAACGTTGTGAATATGGCAATGAAGATGAAGACAACAGTCCAAATAATGTAAATAATTCAAGTAGTCATAATACCTCATCTCAGAGATATAGACAGATAAGACAGAATTAATTAAGAGCTACGAATGACAAGAAGTTTTGGAAAAGCAATGATTGTCAACGCCCTGAAGGGACACACCACATAGAAGAAGAAGGTAAATAAAGAAACATCTTTTTCTTTTCTTTTTTAAAGCATTTCACCCCAAGCAAAGTGGGAAGCCACTAGCAAGCAAGGGGTTACAAGGAGTTAAAGCGAGAGCAAAGCGGAGTGATAGAGGAAAGGACGAAGAGAAGGATAGGGGATAGATCAAGGCGTCTGGAGACGTCGATTGACATTACATTTTAATAGTCGGAGACTATAGCTATCAGGGAAACAAAAAATGGGGAGGGAGTTCCACAGGCGAGAAGTGCGAGACATGAAGCCATTGGAGTAGCAGAAACGGCTACATTTAACAGTTTCAACAATGAAAGGGTGAGATGCCAGTCTAGTTGAACGCTTAAATTCATGAAGTATGGGAACCAGCGAAACAGCTCATCGGAGCAGTTACCGTGAAAGTATTTGTAAAAATGACAGAGAGAGGCAAAGGCACGTATGTGAGACATAACTTACATCTGTTGATATGCCTTTCTCCTCACCAACAAGCACGAAGAGAAAAACAATTTAAAAGAAATTCATAGTTATGATTATGATTAAGCTATAAACCTTTTTGGCATTGATGGAAAAATGAATAGTGAATTCGTGTTTCACTATTAATTGATTAATGAGGGAGTAACTGGCTTGTAACATTCAATACCTCTAAAATGGTTTCATACTTACAGACCCGACCCCGACTTTTCTTATGGCGAACGCTTTTCTTCTCAATGAGGCTCGCTTCCTTGACTAGAACGTCAATTGCCACACAAGCTCACGCCAGACCTCAACTGTAACTTGTATATACAATCCATCTTTAGAGATCCGGCAAAAATGGACGTCACCCGGAACCGTTCTAGAAATTAACTGAATTCTGTTATTCTCTAGTGATAATGACGAAACTGAGGAAGGTTCAAATGAAGAGAATCCAGGAAGAACGAGATCTCCCCGACAAAAAAAAGAGGAATCTAGACAATAAACCATGAGACAAGCTGTACACGTCTTGTAGTGGTTCGTAGAAGTAGCAGATCTACTGAGGGCAGAAAGCCTTTAAGTTTCCGGGAAATGTGGTGATATGCAAATTTGATTGCATATAAGTAGGAAAATTTCTACACTCAGGATTGGAGTTATCTTTCCTTGACTACATTGCGTACTTCTGACAACATTACACGAAAAATAAGTAAAAAAGTTTTCAAGAAGAAATCTTTCAGTGCCACTAATGGAGGGCAAGAATTTGGACAAATGGCGTTAATATAATCGTATTTTAGAAAAATGAATTCCGCCTTTAAGTTGTTTCAAGTTCCAAAAGAACATTTACTTTCGGAGAGCAAATATTTCTTTTCTATTAACTTTTTTCTATATTTATTAACTTTTAGCATAAGTAAACAAACGAACAAGAGAAAAACTTTTTTTTAATTCTGTGAAATAAAAATAAAAATGTTTCGCAGAAAAATTAAGGAAAACTCAAATGTATTTTCGAAGATTTTATTCTAATCTCTTTTCATCATTATTTTTTACATGAGAAAATTAAAAGTACAAAAGAAAAAAAAATCGAATGCACAGGATCAGAATCAATGCGGCTGGGGATGCTGAAAAAGAGGAAGCAATATTTCCTGCGTTTAATCCACCATTTGAAAATAAGAATCACAAGATTATATTTGATAATGGACATTAGGCATATAAAAAGAGATACAAGTAATATATTGTAATCAATGTTAAATTTTAAGTTAACTCTAATCAGCAGGCATATTAGGTTTAAGGCTCCAGGTTCATTACAGCAAATTGTCCTACGTGCATAAAAGCGTTGGTTTGGGAATTTGGTTACAGTGCGATTGTAATCCCCAAGTTGGGCAGTGTTTGTTTGCACTCAAAGGAAGCGGACAAATAGAAGTAAAAGTAAGAACAATGATATCACTAGACATGATCAGTGGAACAAGAACAGTCACACCTATAGATTAAATAAAGTGTTCAGTTCAGAATTCCATGGCGGTTACCCAGATCGATACAACAACAAATATGTGGACAATAATTCGAATATAAATAGTGTAAATTATAGTTAAGTTTTTGTATTGACATCTTTTATATTTAATAAGAAACGACAAGAAAAATCTACAGTATTGATAGACAGAATATGAGTTATCCAAAAGTTATCCTTTCTTTAACGGAGATGAGATTTCCTTTTCTTCTACGACATTTGACAAGTTCAGATTTTATAATTCTTTTGTGTTTTGCGAAGAACATAAAAGAAATCGATCGATGTTTGAATATTTTCAAATTCGACTCAATTTCAGTTCAACTTTTAGCCTGTCAAATAACTCTCAATTATAATTTAACAGACAGCAATATCTACTTGCAATGAAATTTGTGAAATTATTAATTCATTATATGAGGCAAAATCTATTTTTCGCTAAACTAACGGTCATATCACGTTGGAGTTGACTACTTTGGGACTCCAGGTGCTGTAATCTTGGATGTGCGGGTGGTGTAATTGATAGTGGCTTGCAATGGGTAATCTGAGAGGCGAGTTCGAATACCAGTCGAGATCTTTACCGTCATTTATGCGCAACGGTATGAATTCCTTCTCTCTACCGGGTTATGTGTTGAATAGCAAGCAGACTGGACTCTTCTGCCTTAACTGGGAATCAATAATATCGCTATATCTCAAAAAACGTATTTATCCCTGGTGAAATGCATACTATATGAAGCTCATTAAAGGCTCATAGAGTTTACAATGACTCTCGCATACCATCTGCGGACCGTATAATAAATAAAATTAGCTACCTGCTCTAACTCGGTTCGGTTTAAGTAAGGTTTAAAATGAATTTTCAAAAATGAAAAAGTTTTCAAAAATTCTAAAGGATTTAAAATGCATTATTTCGTGTAAGCACAGTACTCTATACTTTATTTCAAACAAAAATCATATTGATCGAAATCGATGTTTTTACAGTAAAATCGAACAAAACGATAGACAACATTTGATTTCCATAATAAAATCTCACATCACTGAATAAGTTGTTATAAATATTTCTAATAAAAAAACATGTAGGGAACAAAAGATCTAGATTTACAATTCTAATTTTAAGCACTGACTCATTGATTTTGTTAGAAATTAAAAAGACTCGAATTTACAAACTTTGCTTAACACATACTCGGTTTTAAAAGTCTTGCAAACTAAAATATATATTTCTGAAACGTTATTTAAGAAAAATTAGTAGATTTATAGTTCAATTAATCTGGTGTGAAGCGAGTTCGAATTCCAGCCGAATCCATTACTTTCACTTACGTGTTAATACCCTTGGGAAAGGTGTGGATGGCAACTGGTCTTGGAGAAGGTCAACTCTGATTTCAAAACCTGTGGATGGTCGTTTGGAGACCTTGTGGCACTTAGTGCACCAGGTCTCTGTATTCGGCCCTTCAAAAAGTGTGGGTGGTCCTGCATGAATCCTTCACCACTATAATCAAATCTCATGTGCTACTGTCGGTTTCCTAGGAACTGATCTGCTTGACACTCATACGTCGAATTCGACGGTAGAGTCGAGTACATATATATATATATATATATATATATATATATATATATATATATATATATATATATTGATAATAAGAAGACGAAGACTTTAATTATCCATTTCGTTTATAATTTTTTATTTCGCGATCACCGAGATGTTTATCCCATCAGAACGAAAACCTTCTCCGCAAATGGAGAAAGTACACCGGACGGACACTTTAGATTGGTAGTGGGGAGAATGTTTTCGTTCTGATGAGATGGACATCTCGGTGTTCATGAAATAAAAATTATAAACGAAATGAATAATTAAAGTCTCCATCTTCTTATTATCATTATAATGCGCTTTAGTCTACATTGAGCTCTCCCTGGATTTATATCCTCCTCGGGATTATGCCTTCCAGTCATAAACTGGTTAAACGCATAATTACATATATATATATATATATATATATATATATATATATATATATATATATATATATATATGTGTGTGTGTGTGTGTGTGTGTGTGTGTGTGTGTGTGTGTGTGTGTGCAAAAGATAAAATTAACCATAATGTTTAATTTGTACTAAGTTAAATTTGACATTTAGCTATTTTATTTCCTATTTATTTAGTCGAGAAATCTACGTAGCACTCAGTGAGAATCGCACTCATTACTATTCATTACATCATATCGAGGGTCCTGGTTGAGAAATTAATGGATTGATAAAAAAAATGGTAAGTAAAATGGCATACTACTAAATGTATGCTAGTGCAAAAGAGCTCGGACATTTTACAAGAAAAATAATGTAAAAAGCCTGTCTCTAATGAATACAGAACATTTTTGTCAATCAAATACTGATTGCCTGCAAGCATGCTTTCAGAGGTTTCGGTATATACAGTAGCATTAATCATGTTAAATATGTAGCAATATGAGGCTGAGTATATTTTTTCATTTTTATTAAGGTTTATTTTTTCTATAACAAAGGTTCCCACGACTTATTATATTTATTTTCAATGAAAAATATATAATGATAATATATATATGTTTGTGTGTGTGTTTGAGTAGGAAGTATATGTAGGTAGCGAAATTTCATCCAAATGAGTTATATTCAACCAAAATGCTTATTTCTTTATATTTTTATTGTATTTCTATAATTTTCGAACAAGATGTTTCATATCCAAATCAAAATTGTAGATCAATTGTCCAAATTTCATGCTTTGCTCTAAATTGTTAATGTACTTTCGACCGTCTTAGTCATTTTCAAGAACATGGTGTTGTCATTGTGTTAGACAAGATTGGTTAACTACATCAAGTGTTTTAAAGCATATAGAATGACTCAATGGGTATCATATTATTAAAAGAAATATTCATATAAACTCTAAGTTACATTTTATTTTATAATTCGAAAGAGTTAAAATATCATTTTCCCATAGATTTTATATGGAAGCAAATCCAAAATAAACATAAAACTACCATTCAAAATTAATTTTAGCCGTTTTTCGGGCACGTTCGTTCAAACATTTCCCACTATTTAATGGTCAATGGACCGTGTAGATATTTTATTTTTTTCATCAAGCTGATTAATGCCATTTTTAGTCATGGCAGATGATTGACTAAGTGCAGTTTTGTTAAATTTATTTAGTGACTGGAAATTATTTTATCCATGTTTACCTTTGCATAAAGCAAGAGAAAAGGAATCTACAGGTTTACTTAGATGACCACATAAAATGTGCGATACTTAGAAAATATGAACTAACCATTCTATTCCGAGTTTATCAACCTGAGCGCCTGTGGCAACCAGATTTTCCTGGTTCCATGCATCGCTGTTTTTCGAAACTGAATTCGAGATTTGATGGACATTTCATCGAAGGGTATGAGTTGCGTTCGCTACATGGGATGAAACGATTGCAGCTTGAGGGGTCTCGGTTTAAACCACTTGGACTCGGGTTACAAAGAGGATCATCTGAAAAAAATGATAAAAGAGACATTTTATGAATTGATTCTTTTGTCTCGGATAGTTTGATATCAAATTCGGAATACACAAGCCTTCTGTAATTAGCATATTGAGATCGCAGGAAATTCTTAAAAACGAATATGTTACTTGAATGTACACCTAACAAATAAAAGCGTTTTTCTTTCTATGTAAAATATTGTAAGGGACTACAAAGAGTTAGGTCGCATTGTGAGCATAAATATACATTTCTTTATTGCACATCTTGACCAATTTCCAAGTAATTTAGGTGATGTAAGTGACGAACAAGGGAAGAGATTCCACCAAGATATCAGAATTATGGAGGAATGGTAACAAGGCTGGTGTTATTCCAAGATGATGGCTGATTGCTGCTGGTGTTATAAAAGAGACCTGTATCAACAAGAAAATACGCTAGAATATCTTGTAAATGTTTTTGCCTCGGTGAAAGCTTCATAACTGTTCGCTTTTATTTTAATTCATTTCTATCGTTATAATGTAATTTTACTGTTGTTTGAAGTATTTGTATTCATGAAACTTGAAAATAAATATTTAACACATGACTTTATATTTTAGACCTAATTTGAACAATTTGGAAAATTGAACATAGACTGTTGACAAGAATCAGGACGATAGATTTAAACCGAGTAAAATTTTCTAATCAGCGCACCCAAATTACATAGAATCAAGCGGCAGATATCATTCAACAAAATACGTGTTTCCCAGTGTTATCTTCGTTAGGATGCATGCGCCGACATTTAAGATGTAGCAAACTGGCTTCCTTGAAGTAAAAGCTAAGATTTCACCGAATCCAAATATAAATCATAAGTAATGAATTAAATGAATCAAACAGTAAACGAGGTAACATCAAACGGATTTCACTGTCTTCTATTCTGAACCTCCAGATAAATGTATTTCCACAATATCTTTATAAGAAGTTTACAAATTGATTTGGAGAAAGGAACACAAGATACATTCAGTTACAAACTGATTATCGAAGTGTCAGATGTTCTAGTGAATATGTAAAACGATTCAAATTTCATAATTTAAGTTACAATCGAAGTATTACTGAAACTAAATTCATTGTTTAATTCCACACTAAATCCAAATTAAATACGACATTTTAAATGAAATATTTATACGTGTAAACATGTGCAATAACCTTGCAACAAATAATTACAGACCAGGCTGAAACAGTATTTTGAATATGGAAATTCAGAAAGTGTCAAGCACAAATAAAAGAAAAATAAATCACTTACTAAATTTTCCTTGATACACATTTTCCTTACAGTCGTCGAAATCGCTATTTGGATAGACACAAACCTGCTGAGACTGCGAGAAGACAAGGCCGTAGTTACAGTTCATTAGAACCGGGAAAGATAAACTGCCATCACAGTTATACATACAACTGCAGTTACGCGGGGTCCTGATGTAGTGGGAGCCCATTCTGCTTGAGGCAATTTTACAGAGTCCTACGACGTCTACATATTGTCCTAGAACAACTCCAACGAGGAACGCAAGAGCAAAGACTGTGCGAAACATGATTGATGATGGCGGTTGTTATAAACACTGGTCAGTGATTAAGCTGTTCGTTGTTGTTCTTTGGTAGAGTGAAATTCGTCTAATGTTGGTTTCTTTTATAGCCCAAGAAAAGGTTCTTTGTTGAGTCACTTCCCGTATGGTATTGATCTTCCACCTACCTTAATCTTTTAATTATTATTTGAATTGTACGTTTCCTTGCTTTCTATCTACATCTTTAAATGTTTGTATTTCCCTTGCATAATGTGGCACTTAAAGAAAATAAAGTTACGGTAATTAATAAAAAAAATACTTTTTAATAAATGACGGTTATTTATCTTCTTTAAGTTGTTTTGCGCATGAATATATATATATATATATATATATATATATATATATATATATATATATATATATATATATATATATATATATATATATATATATATATATAAATAAAAAGAAAGAACAGTAAGATATAAAATCCGGTGTTCTGACAGATATTTTTATTTTTACACAATAGTGCTCAATGTCAATTTACAGAGCATTAATGTTATAAATTAAATATATATATATATATATATATATATATATATATATATATATATATATAATGAAAATGTTTGGGGGGGGGATGACAGGAAATCCTTTCAATATTAAACATAGAATAGAAAAAGAAGGTAAAATTAATTTCTCTCTACCTATTACAGATTCTGCAAAATCTATCAGTGTATGTGTACGTGTGTCTGAAAGAGAGTTAGAGAGAGAGAGAGAGAAAGATAGAAAGAGGAGGGAGATAGAGGGAGAGACAATGGCAAAGTAATCATCAGATAAATTATTTCGTCACCGTTTCTCCTTATTTTTTGTTTACTTTTGGCGTTGTCTCAGAATAGACACACAGACAAACCCACTGACATATACATTTACATAACTGCACACAGACACACACGCACAGATGTAAACACCGAGACACACATAGATACAGATAAATACAGACGTAGGCCGCATAACCAAATGCTGGCACCGAAGTATACACTACTGTACATGTTGATGTGTCGCATTCCCATAAAACTTTACATTCTACTGAATATATTCATCTACATATATGTGTCAATAAATATAAGAATTTCAAATACTATTTCCAAATAAATAAGTGTTAAAACAATAGCGATGAAAATTAGTCAATAAAAGAAAACGCTGAATGAGATTGGCTTGGTCAACTTTTGTTACATTAGGCATCAAAATATCAAATGTCAAACATATATTGATAAATATTAGTCAGGTAGGGAAAGGATCTTGTTGTGTAGCTTGGAGTTAGAGACAAAGATGTTTGCCTTATCTGACAAGGATGAGATAAGTTCGTGAACATTCATGATGGACGGCACTGGCGGTTTGCCCTTGTCGAGAATATTTATTTGAGATTTTCCAGAACTCACGGGAACCAATTTTTTTGTTTTTACCTTTGGCCTTGATTACTTGCCCATAGCCGCTTTTAGAATTTTTTTTTTTTTGCACTGATCACGACTAGTTCTGAAACCTGTAAGGGTTCTGTTACACTTCTCCTTTTCATAGAGACGGTCATAATTGAAACATTGAACTATGACCGCAGTACATTCGGGCGTACACCAGGGCTGGCTATTCGGCCTTTCTATGGTACTATTTTCTATATTAATGTGAAATTATCTAAAAATTGGTTATGTTTATTCCATATTTTTATAACGAGGTTTCTGTCTTTGTAGCCTCAGGCCTACTTCAGATGATTTTTTATTCGGGTAACCTTCAGGTAATTTCGAACTGAATCGTGTATCTAATCTTCGGGTTTAAATTGTTCTCTTTCTGCTTTTCATGCGCAGGGATATGTTTGAGACGGAGGCTAATATTTACAATGCCAATACAAAATTGAAATCTGACATTGGGTCTGCATGTAGGATAAAGAATCTGTTATACTAAAATTAATATTCTTAACAATAATTACAAATCGCATTCTTTCAACTAGGGCCTGACATATATCAGGACGAGGAAGGTTTGGCTATGTGTTTTCCGTTTTCAACAATGATGACAAACATATATTAGGTTTCTGTTTATATGGCGACATAAGGGTAGCACACTGTTTGGCGATAGAACTGGGGGTGGTAGATGTAAGCCATGCGCTGCCAGACTATGTGCTCTCCCCTCTCATCCTAACCGACTGCCTCCAGTCAGTGTTAACAGCCATCAATACCGGAAAAACGTTGCAAAGGAAAACTGTATCAACACTGGAAAAACCTTAGGAATGAAAACCTCATCAACACTGACAAAACGTTAAGAAGATAAACTTCATAAATACTGGAAAAACGTTAGGAAGGAAAAGCTCATCAATACCAGAAAAATATTAGAAAGGAAAACCGTATAGATACTGGGAAAAGTTAGAAAAGAAAACCACATCAACAATGGAAAAACGTTAGGAAGTCAGATGGCATAAATACTGGAAAAACGTTAGGAAGGGAAATCCTACCAAAAATGGGAAAAATTAGGAAGGAAAATCGCATCTATACTGGAAAGACTTTAGGAAGCAAAATCTAGTCAATAATCTAAAAACGTTTGGTAGGAAAGACGTATCAATACTGGAAAAACGGTCGGAAGTAAAACAGCATCAATATTGGAAAAACGGTAGGATGTAAAAAATCATTAATACTAGAAAAACGTTAGGAAGGAAAACTGTAGCAACAATGGCAAAACGTTAGGAAGGAAGACTGAATCTAAAACTGGCCAAGCAATACTGGGAAAAAGTTAGGATGGAAAACCCCAGGAATACCGGATAAACTTTAGCAAGGAAAGCCGTATCATTCCTGGAAAAACGTTGGGCAGGAAAACCCCATCAATACTGGAAAATTGTTAGGAAGTGAAACCTAGTCAACACTGTGAAAACATTTGGTAGGAAAACCCCATCAATACTAGGAAAACGGCAGGAAGGAAAATCCCATCAATACTGGAAAAACGTTAGGAATAAAAAGAAAACATCAATACTGGAAAAAAAACTTTGGTAGGAAACCCCCATCACTACTGGATAGAGCGATAACAATTACTGAACTTGTGAAACCTATTTTTCTGAAAAATTGTTTTACGAGTAAAATTTGGCTGCCCGGGAAATGATTGCTAAATGTTTCCTTATAAGGAAACGGCAATATTACCATTACCGTTATCATTAAAACGACTCTGTCTGATGCTGATATTACTGCTGCTACTGCTTGTCACGCTTGACTACGTTCATCGCGGTTTCAGTGAGGTGTTTATTTCTAGATTTGCATATGCGCTGATGGACAAAAGAAAGATGAATGAATTTGTAAATATTGTATTTGTATTAAATTATTGCCATATTCAATATTATTGCTTGCATTTTGGGGTATTTAATTAATTTATTTATCTGCTGTTTATTATCTTCTAATCCCTAAGTATATATTATTTTATATTTGATTTCATTCCATAATTATATATGTTATTTAATATTTTATTTCGTCTCATAATTTATTTCTAGCTGTGATGGAGTGAAGAAGGGGACTCACACATTTCCCAATGTTATTTGCACATAAGGGAATAAAACGAACTTGACTTAAATTGGAACTCGGTTCTCCATTTTCCACTTACACCATCCACACATCCAGCTAGCAGCATCTGGTATTCGCAAGTTGTCACCCATCTCGGGACTGACCAGGCTCGACTTGGCTTCAACGATCGGATGAGAACTGGTTTCAGTCAAGGTTGATGAGAGCTATGATCTATCAAGGATGACTGGAACCATTATCCCAATAATGTACCCACATTATTGGCATAAATGTTCTAACCAGCGGGCGTGTCAACACAAAACCAGGAAAAGGAGAGTTTATATCGATTTAATCTTCTATAAAAAAGAATCCGCTACACTATTTAAAGATTAATCCTATCCAACTTTTCAGATTCTCTTAATTGAATTTAGCCACTTCTGCCACAAAGGTAAATGTTTCTAATTTACTAACAATGGATGACAAAAGCCAACTGGCGTTGCTCGCACACAGGTCTAATCTTACTTTTGGTCTCACTGAGTTACGTAGAGTTTCTTTCATTCCAGGAATCATTGGCCGGGTCCAGACAATTATGTATGCAATTCATTAATGTCCATAGGTTCAGATTTTTTCAAATGTTTTTGGGGGACCAATTATTTTGGTTGCATGTTTAGGCTTCCATTAAAGTTGCCACGTGGAAGAAATGGAAAACGCTGCAAGCAAATTCGCTAACAAGAAGCTTCAAGTTGTGCACCCAGAGCAGTAATAAGGCCGAATTTAACATAGAGCAATCCGAGCCCGTATTCTCGGCTAAAAATTCCCCGTAGACCCCGCATAAACGGAGTCGGGTCTGTCTACCAGCCCGTGCGAGACTCTACCCTTCGGCATAGCATCGTCCGGGTTCCTCTCTGCTCGAAGGCAGAGAGTTCGACAAGAGCTAAGACCTGAGCACGCGGCCATCTCCAGCTGCCTAACTAGCCAGTGTGTGCACTCAGAGCAGACGCAAAATAAAGATCTTTCACTTGTTAGGATATACCTGTGACATTGAGTCTTTCACGTTTATTCGTATTTCTAATTTTATGGGAGCGTATCACGTCAACGTGTCTCTATTGAGAAATGCCTTTAGTTATGACGATGTATGTGTTTATTTGCGTTTCCATGGGTGTGTCTAAGTGTGGATGTGTATGTAATTGTATATAACTATATGTGGGAGAAGTTGTGTGTATAAGTATTTGCGTACGCTCGGAGCCAACGCCAAATGTAAAGAAACACGTTAGAAAAATAAGGAAAAGCTTTTAAATGACAAAAGATTCCGAATACGTTTTACTATTAATTCATCGTTCTCTTTCTCACGCACTCACTCACCCACTCACACATATACAATTGATGTTGACTTTTAAAATAAAGTAGATTTAAAGTGAAGAATTTAATTGATTTTCCGTTTCTTTTTATCATTTATTCTATTTTTAATATTTAAATAATTAGCTGCCATTTAACACCCGGACTTTCTTTGTTAAATATTGTATTCAGGCAAAGAGGCATTCTTTAAGGATATAGATATCCTTTCGTTAAAAATCATATCCTCCATTTTGTTTTTATTATTAACAATAATTTCTCTGGGATTCCCCTTATCAAAAAAATATAAAGGAAGAAAGTAAATCAAAGATTTCTATTCAAATAATTAATAAAGGTAGGTGGAGAATCAATCATATCCTAGAATGACTCAGAACTAAGAACGTTTTTTGGAGGGCCTATAAAAGTAACCAATTTTAGGCAAATATTAACCTACAAACGAATCACCAGAAAAAGTTTAACAACTGACAATCGATAACATCAATCATGTTTCGTTCGGTTTTTGCTCTTGTATTTCTTGCTGGTGTTGTTTGCGGACAATATCAAATCAATGTCAAAGAACTCTGTAAACTATTATCAAGTAAAATGGGTTCTCGCCTTATCAGGGACCCACGTAACTGTAACCGTTTTTACAATTGTGATGGCGACTTATCTTTCCCAGTTTTACAGTACTGTAACCCCAATCTTGTTTTCTCCCAAGCTTATCAAGTTTGCGTCTTTCCCAATAGCGATTTCGACGACTGTAAGATGATCTATCGTGGAAGATATAGTAAGTCATGTATTTTGCCTTTCTTTATATTTGATTTTTTTTTTTCAATTTCCAACTCTAAATCTTTCCACTCAATTAATTATTTATTTCAAATGTTACTTCAGCATTCTTACACGTATACTTTCCGAAGGTTTTATTTATTGTTTTCTTTTTTTAATCGATTCACTCCAAGCAAGGCGATAATGTCACTAAGACGGAAGGGGCTACTGGCAGTGGAGGACATTCAAAAGACTTTAGAAGGAGCCAGGAATCCAATTCTAAACAGTGAACAAGGAATAAACTTCTACTCCTGTTCAAAGCATCGCGTAGGAGTGTGAACCGGACAACAAATAAACCTGTTTACTATTATGTCCTATTCAGTTCAAATCAACTTCATTAATCTTTTTGATTGAGGAATATATATAATGCCAATTGACTTGCGGTAGAATAATTGTAGAATCTGATCAAATGGGATTCTTCCGTAGAATTTCTGTCCGCTTCGAAAATGATTTTCTAATTTCATGTACTATACAGACATTAAGTTATTTGAGATGAATCTTTAATATTATCGATGTATTGATCACCTTCTGGGGAAAATAAAGATTGTTTCGTTTGTTGTACAGCATATCAACCTCAGTGGGTTATTTAATGCTGACAAAATTTTATTGCTGGTAATATTTTGTTTTGTCAAAAATCTATTTCTGGTAATATTTTTCAATCAAAAATGTATTGCTGGTATTTTTAAAAAAAATGTATTGCTAGTAATATTTTTTTTTAATTTATTGCTGGTAATAATTTTTTAAAGTATTTCTGGTATTAAAACCTATTTTTACACTTTCATAGTGTTTTTACCCCAGTTTCGGGGTTAACTCTTTGCCAATAGCTGGAACCCTAACAGGTGCTACCACCCAGAAGCAGGGCGAACCTGGGAACAGCAGCAGTTAAGAGGTGTTTCCACGCTCTCAAACCTCCTCATCAGAGGCTGCTTGGCGTAGTTTATCGTCTTACTTAAGGCGCGGATGTAGTTTATCCTCATATACAGGACGGAATAAAGATTGTGTTTCGCGGGGCCAATTTGTCTTTATAATAAAAATATATCACCTTTTAAACATGTAAGTATTTATGTCACATTGTCGATATTCTTTTGGTTATTGATTGCCATTTCGTTTCCATTAAAAGTTTCAGTTTTAGTTTTAAATAGAACCAGAATTTCAAAGCTTTATATTGATAAATAATTACCGTTTCGCTTGGATCTTTTTGCGTTTTTATAATTTTAAATGTTTGATTTCTTAAATGGAAGACTTTTACATTAGTTGTCTCTAGAATCCTTTGCTCTCAGTTGAAATAATCCTTCAAGCTACTTTTATTACAAAAATCAGTAAATTAGTTCAGTTTAATCGACATAATAAATCATATTGTTTTTATATATCCTGTTAATTTTCATTATTTCGCTAAAACATAGCAGCTTGCCTGGCGAATTTAGTTATCTTGACAGCGAAAGTATTGGCGCCATATTTTGGAGTTTTGTATTCTGTAAAAACTTTTTTAAAAAAGAGATGAAATGGTCAGAATTACTCGTGTAAATTGACTGAACTCAGTCGGTAAAGATGGAAGCAAATAAGCACCATTTATGTTTTCAACACATCGCCATCTATTCGTATATCCACCACAATTTTCCTGTTTTTTCCTACTTTACGATTGTCAACAGTTAAACTGCCAATCTACTTCATGTTGCCTTGTCTTAATTTTCAGTGATGACGAGATAATTGTTCGCTAAAAACCAGGCAATTAGATTACGTTTTTATAGAAATAAGACTTTATTCAACATCAGCGCATTCGTTTTCTTCTCAGAAACAATTTAATGTGATCACAATATGCCAATCAAATAACTTGTGTCCTCCAAATTTGAAATTTAACTATTCAGGAACTTTTCTATAAGACGAGCAAAACGCACAAATACAAAACCCGTATACACTCACCCAAAAAGTATTTCCTTTATTTTAGAAATTCTAGTTATACTGTTATTGTTAACAAAATTATTTCTTCAAGCAATGGATAGTAAAATCTTTCAAAAGTATTTTGGGAGTTTGAGCAAAATTTAATTTATTTTTTTATCGTTTTTTTTTCCTATGTCACGTTGCCTTCTTGCAATAAGCAGAGTTAGTATGCTTCTTGTCTTTGTCAATTCACGCCAAGCACCTCTGTAGAGAGGGACATATACGTGGATACATGTCACTTCCATATAAATCAGCAAAATAACACTCAAGTTATTTAAGTCAGAAAATTATGTGCAAATGTCATATCTCGTAAGTTAAGAACAATGCTTGTTACGTAGTAAGAAACATTGTTTATTTTGTTGGTCAGAAATAAATTTTATATATATAAATATATATATATATATATATATATAGTCTCGAATTCTTTTTCCTTTTTTACTTCAGATGACCGTCTTTGTTACCAGAATTCATATGGTTTAATCCGAGATCCGAACAGCTGCAACCGTTTCATACCATGTTGGGGAGGCAGATCCTCCCCTTCCATGAAATGCCCATCAAATCTGGAATTCAATTTCGAAAAACAGCAATGTGTGGTACCAGGAAAATCTAATTGCATCAGGCGTGAAAATTGATAAAATCGGGAGGAGATGGTCAGTTCGTTTTGTTTAACATTCAAATTTTATTTGTGGTCATCTAAGCCTTTAGAATTATTTTTTTCACCTGTGATATAAAAAGAATAATATATTTTACCTGTGGTTAATAGCAAAGAAATGTTGGTATATCTGGCCCGCACTTTATAACTTGTCTCATTTCCCTTAAAAAAAAGGTATTTGGTCTCTCCTCTCAATTAGATCCATGTCAAACAATACTTTTGGTGAAAGAGTAAAAATGAATGATACTTGGCTTGTGGTGGATTTTAACTGAAACATTTTAAAAGTGCTCATATCTGGGAAACCTTTTAAAATATGATGGGAAATGCGACGCCGAGATCCGAACACGCATTCGACTATCGAAAGAAACATTCCAAAGGCTAAGCAACGTGCTGAGAAAATCGTTTGAAACAAAAAAAGTCTGCTGAATTGTAATGTATTATCCATCCTCTGATATGATAATAATGCTAGACGATCTCCCCACGGATAAGGACATAGCTAGAAGCAGCAGGAATGTAGTTGTACAGACGGATACTGAGAATTCCCTGGATGGGACGAATAAGCAACAGGGAAGTCTTTAAGAAAATGGTAACGGAAAGAACACTTTTACTCAGAATCAGGAAAAGACATCTGAAATTCCTTAGACACATAGTGAGGAAGGAGGGCTTGGAAAACTTAATCCTCACTAGGCATACTGAATGAAAAATCGATACAGGAAGGCAGCGAGCCACTAACCTGACGAGCTTGTGTGAATGGATAGGGGAAAGGCGATGGGACCAAAGGAGAAAAACTGCTAAGATCCATACAAGATAGGAAGTTGTAGAGAGCCATGATCGCCTATGTCCTGAATAGGCGTGGCACATAGAAGATCATGTTTAGAATATGAGCAAAGAATTTTGAGATATGTAATCAACTGCGGAAGAACTTCTCTGGGCGTAGCTTAATTTTCCTTAGCCCTAAGAAGTAGCTTTTTAAAAAAAATAATTGAGTTATTTAGTAATTTTCTCTGGTTATAGGAAGTTTATCTCGTTGAAACCATTCCAGCTAGGCTTCGTATTTGTTGGTTTATTGCATTTCTCTGCTTTATAATATTATTTCTTGAGTAAATTCCTCATTGTTTTGTATATAATAAAAGATGGAAAATGATATTGCAAACACGTAAATAATATTCTCCAAACATTCATAACTGGACCCTAGTATCCATACAATATGTTGGAAGTACAAATGCATATTTTTTTATTCTTTAAATGAAAGACCGAATCTTTAAATGAATGATCTGAACATTATATGGAAGGCGTGTTTTTAAACAATTTGGAACCTAAGTTATATTTATAATACCGCAACATTTTTCAAAAATATGCTTTTACTGATATCCAACGAAACCTGTTATAATGCTAAATTACTGATAGTATATAACAAAGCGTAGTGTTAGAGTTACGATGTAAATTGGAATTCATACACGCATAAAAGGACACACGTATAAGCAGTGAGTATTAGATTAGAATCAAGAATCTAAATATCCAACTACAACAGTTATTTTCCTTTTCATTATTTCTTATAAAAATGTCCAAGTTGTTTTACCATATATGGGTATGTCATAGGATTTTGTCTTACAAATTTAAGGCAACATTCTATGAGATAAAGGATTTTATCAGAATTAGACAGAATTCGTTACTGAACCAATAATTAATATTAATAATAATAATAATAGTATGAAGAATTTGTCAAAATTCATCTTTAGAAATATGTAAAAATTCACTTTCTACGTATTTTAAAAAACCCTCTCTGCCTGAATATATTCAAATAAGGTCTAAATTAACCAAACGTGAAATAAGCAAATTTACTATTTAAATATTTCAGAAGAATGCGTAGTAAATGTGAGTGTGTATGCTTGTACGATATAAGTATGCAGTAGCAGAATATCGATGCTAATAAACACAGGATAACTATCTGAAAGATTGGAGCAACACAATCTTTCTGCTTATACCCTTGTAATATGGCCGTGCCTATTCGCCTCTCTAGGATTTTACATGATAAAGGGTTTTCTTCTCGATACCATTTACGATGAAAAGAACCCTGAAAAGATTTCATGGAATTTGATAAGCTGATTTGTACTAATTTCAAAGAGAATAATTTTCCAAAATTTAGAATAAGACAAAGAGATTTCCCATAATGTGAAGAACTAATAATTTTACAGATTTTACGTGTCGATTTTATTCGATTTTATTAGCCATTGTTTTCTGCTTTAGAGATATTTTAACGGGTTCAGAATGAAATGTTGAAATTAAGGCACATTTGAATAGAATGGATAAATTTCAATCAAATTTTATCTTTCTATGTTCATAAGAAAATAATAAAACGGTTTTAAGAAAGGAAAACTTGCGTATAACTCATATACGCTCTGTCAACATTGTCGACTTCTATTCTAAATATAGAAAATATCTATGCCAAGATTAATATTGAGATATATTACTGGAATCACAAAAGAGAAACCTTTACACTTGCCTAATGTACATAACCAAATAAAATTTTTATTTTTGCTCATTATACATAAACTATAAATTTCTGACATATTTCTAAAGACTGTATTACATCTCATCAAGTATTTCTTCTTGTTTTTCAGCATCCCAGGCCACATTGATTCTACTGATGCTCAATGGATCTGTTTAGTTATTTAATTTTATATTAAAATATTTTGTATTAAATATATTTTTTAAAAGAGAGAAGAATAAAATCATTGAAAATATATTTGCGTTTTGCTTATTTTTCAGTAAAGTATTTTATTCTATAACCACACCCTATTTTTTTTCCATTGTTCGTTTTTACCCTCAGGTTAATTTCAATATAAACTTGTACTAAATTGGCACCAACTTATCAACATTTAATTGAGCACAAGATAAGAATCCCAAACGGAAGATGCCACATTTTATTGGTAATAAAAAATATAAATGCATTATTAGTTCTGACAAACAATCTTCAGTTTCCTTCGTAGATACCAATATTATTGTGACAATGAAAACTGTTTAAGAAGAACGAAAGTCGATTTAATAGAAAAATGGCATTCCAAATAATAGCAACAAAACTATAATTCTTTATCAATTTTTAACTAGAAACTGAGTAAATATGCAATATATATAATAAATAAAGGCTACACTATTTACCTTATTCGGACTATTTTCCTCATCTTTGTCGCCATATTTCCGGCCTTCTTCAGGTAGTTGGAATGTCGAACTGAACTCTTTATTTCGCTCACTGGGGTAGTTTTATAGTCCAGGTTAGGACCAAGGAAGAACAACACGAACACAAGAGTAGAAATAACGAAGATATATTACACAGAATAATAATACAAGATGTGGAAGGTATGACTGTCAGTCTGGTTTGGAGTGAATTACTATCGGCTCGACTCGATTCGTCTCTCTCTCTCTCTCTCTCTCTCTCTCTCTTGAGAGGCGTAGTATACATAGTGTTATGAAGAGTTCATTCTGTAGTTATAGGTAAGGACCCATAACCCCCCCTCTCAAACTTTTACCTCGCAGGTGTCTTTAATATGTTTTCCTCTTCGGATTAATCATCAAAGTCTCTGTAAATTTTCTTTTTCTGTTTGATTTCCGCGGTCCGGAAATTGCTTGAGGTCTTTGCATATTGAATGTGTCAAATATTGTGTCCATTACTTCCTCCTCTTCCTTAAGTAGACCGTTAGAATCCTCTAACAGCCTCTTTCTGATCTGATTTAAGTACCTTTTATGCGAGAACTTCGGACCCTGAATTATGTAAATCACGTTCCCGATTCGTCTCTCTCTCTCTCTATCTTTAGAGGCGTAGTATACATAGTGTTAGGAAGAGTTCATTCTGTAGTTATAGGTAAGGACCCATAACAGGTAGGCTGTTCTAGTTCCACATGCCATGTCTAAAGGATGTCAGTTATCAGTTATCTCCTGTTAATTTTCCCTCTCCAAGTTCTCCACCACCTGAAACAGGTATTGACCTCACACTCATTGGATCCTGTCACTGGATCTAACTAACTCCTTTATCCACTGTGCCATGTGTCCTTGAGGGTTCAGTTTGACATTTGTTGTAGAGTTACTTTCCTCAGTGGAAACTGTATTTGGACTAAATTCGGTCCTAAATAATGTTCAACGTACAAAAACGTTAGGAACTTGTTATAATAAGTATTACGCAGACTAATCTATTTGTGGTAGCTGACTACTTTCGTATTCGACTCCCTGTCGACCCTCACTGACTCCTACTTATATTAGGTGGGAGAGTCTATTATCTATAGACTAGGTGTGTTTCACCATAACAACATTCCAACCGCCTGAAGAAAGCTGGAGCGTACAACGACCGAAACGTTGTAATAAATATGGCGACAAGGATGAGGACAATAGTCCGAATAATGTAAATAGTGTGCATAAGAACTCATCTCAGAAATATAGACAAATAAAGGCTACTATTGATTCACGCTTCCTCATAACAAAATATAAGTGTTTCTTTTTATGTATATTTTAAATATAATAAACGAAAACATTTCACACTAATAGTTGAACATGTCTACTAGCATTATGAATAAACTATTTTTTTAAATTTTAAGCGTCTTCAAAATCGGATTGGATGAACATCAGTCAACCTTTCGTAAAGAAAAGATGACATGAACACAAAATAACCTTTTCGGCCTTTTTTTCAAAAAATATAGAGTTAAAAATAAATTCATTGGTGTAAAGCAGATTTATGAATTTTTAGAATGTTTCTAATGTCGA
>OZ038480.1:26469482-26589482 GCA_964036315.1 Acanthosepion esculentum
TAAACCGTTTCTCGAAATACCGCCGAACCTCGCACATGTTATCGGTCGATTTCTGAGTCGTCCCTCCGGCGTATCTACCTCCCAAATGTATCGATCAGAACCTCGACAGATCTCATTCTTGCGCAATTCTGCGCCCGTGTTCATGTCTTCATTAGACATCTTGTTTAACCTATGCTTCACATCTTGTTTAACCTATGCTTCACAATCTAGCCTCGCGCTGTCGAACCTGCCTAGCTAAACCTATCTCTAGGGACTCCCTTACATGCGCCCGCCCGAGACAGACTACCCTTTCGATCCTTCCCCCTTTTAGCGTTATCTAGGGCAAGCCGTTAACTATATTTGGTGGTGAAAGACCTAATTCTACTATAAAGCCTATTTCACCACTTATTTCCAATCACCGCCCTCACTAATTCCTGCTGAACTAATATAATTAGCTGTTGCCGGAAGTTCCGCTTGTCCAGAAAAGATAGATTGAACTTCCAGCTCCAGTGGGCGGAAAACCCTAACTCTGATCCCTAATGACCCTTGCATTCATGCTGGCTATCTTTTCAAGATGGATCTCCTAGGCGGAAATCTGCGGGCTCAAGTAGCCCGACGGATTATTACTAGTTTCCCTGTGCCCGTCTCTGACATCATCCGTCCATCTAGGACAATACCGCCAACACCCGTGGTAAATATTATCTTAAGAACTCTATATAAGGAGAGAGGGAGAATTACTGGGACCCTCCCTGCATAGAATTTAGTTTTTTTTTTAATTCTGTGGTTCCCATATGGGAAGGCGTCTTTGGCTTTGTACAGGTTATTCCATACATATATGACTCCCCGTATCCTTCATCTATGTTATTACACCTGAGGCCTTAGAGAAATTATGGGCGCTACCACCGACTTTCCGTCGAGAGCGGCTACTTCAAATAACAGACCCAAGATGGACCTTTTTCTGAGTGGAAAGGTCCCTTTCCAGTTCCTGCGTGTCTGTCAGACAGAGCAATTTCCTCTCTGTGGAAATGTCTGTTTTACTTTTTTTTTCTTTGGACGGGCTGGGAGTGGTGGATGTAGAATGCGGACGGAGGACTAGAATGAGAAGGGGGAAGGCTCTTTGATTTTTGGGGTGGGTACCTTCAATATTCGCTGGCGAAGCCGGGACGGATTGAGACTTGGTTTTGTCCATATCTTTTTCCGCACAACTTCATCCATACCGTTTCTCCACCTTGAGAGTATTTTTCTCCAAATCTTCCTCCCTCCTCCTCTTCAAACAGAAAGACCCAGGTGTAGACATTTCCTCTGCCTCCATATTAGAGTCTGCACCTTTCTGCTTTCGCTGTTGTTTTTTATGTTGTTGTTGTTGCTGTTGCTTCTGTTGTTCACACTGTTTTCTTGCTGAAGTTGTTTTAGTTCTTGTCGTTGCAGCAACTCCCATTGTTGTTGCTGAACTTTTTGTTGATTTTCTACCTGATGCAGTGGTTGATGCTGTTTGGCCGCTACTGGGGTTGTTGTGGAACATCCTGCTGAGGAAGAGGGTTTGCTATCTTCCGTCCCCTCTTTACCATCTTCTTCCGTCACATCAAAATGTTTCGTGTGTCTGCGAAGCTCCTGCGGGCCATTGTTAACTGGAGAACAAAGACCCCATTAGCAGTGTCTTCTTTACTTATAATTGCCAGGACGTCCTCAAATTGTCCCTATCAGGTAAAAAAAGGCCCCCCATCCTGTCGTTGGAAATATCCACTGACACCCCATGGACGTTTACTCTTGTCTTCCTGGTGCATGTATTTAGTCTGTAAACGAATTGATTTCACCATTAAAATGCTTCCAGCCTACTGTAGCTCAGTATCTAGCAAGTTGTTCCACAAGACGTTTCATCATTTGGCCAGCATCTTTGGCCCAATTTTCAGGCTCTTTAGCACCTCAAACCAAGTTACCATGCTGACACAAATTAATTTCCTAGTTCTTACATCGGTAGTCAGCTGGGTGATTGTTTTCGTTTTCACGGCGTCCAGTGTTTCCGGAACAGTGAGAAGCTCATTTCCTCTTATATATTCTTCATACAATCCCTGAAGTTGCATGTAGTAATTAGTGTCTTTTGGCGACTGTTTTCAGTTCAGGCCGTTTTTTACGAGGTGCAGTTTGTTCCACCTGCACCGGCGGTGTCTGCGGCAATTCTACCATGATAATCGGAGCAAATCATTGTGCACACAAGAATTTGATACACAGAAATAAAACAATAAAGATTAAAGCAAAAAGAGAAGGGGAACGCGTATAAAACCAAAACAATTCCAGCAAATTAAAATAAAATAAATGAATCTTGCATCGAGCTAGACAGGATTTACAAAACTCCAAAAGAAAAACAAAAACTGAAATGGAAATTTAAAAAAATAACCCAAACTCAACAAACTTAAATGTAAAGCAAATTAAACCAAAATTCTACTTGCAAAACAAAGTTGTTTGTAATAACTCGTCCGGAAAGACAAAAATTTGATTTCCAACCGCTAGGAGTAAACTGCCAAGGAAAGATAACTTATTTATTCTTTATTGTTAAAAATATAATGATTGTGTCACAATGCCAAAACAAGGAAATGGGAATAACGCTGGTCAACATTAACTATCCGATGCCTAGCTAATCAGATTCACGATCCATTCATACATTACAATTTATTCATTCACCACAAGAAGTCACCCTTCACCATTCACTCCTACATATACCACAACAACCCATACTCACAGAGTATATACAAAGACGTCCCATGACATAAAAGTCATCAACGACGTTTACTCATATTAACTAAGTACATAAAGAGAGTCTATCTTAACCAGGGGATGCTTCTACAGGAATTCACCCCATTGCAGCCAAGGATATTTAAAAAGGAAATCAAGGTTAGCTCCGTTCAAATGAACCAAGCTTATTATATTCACCCACCTTCCGCTGAAAACTGTGGACAAAAAAAACGCTTTCTATCAGTTCTGATCTTCATATTAAGCTGATTCTCAAAGAATATGATCAGATCCTGATGAGAATAGCGTTCGTATCTAAAAATCCGTCCATCCGGGTTGTACAAATCAACATTCTTGCTACGAATAGCTGCGTTAGAAACACTAGAATAACTATAAAATAAGAGATTAAGGAATTAAATTGTACACTACAAAATATACTCTGGAGCCGACCGTAGGAGTGACCAACTTCCAACAATAATAAAGCATATCCTTATTTTACACGCTTTCTATTTTTGCATACTAACTGAAGTAACAAAATATATTTATAGAAAACCAAGAGGGTGAAGGGATTACTTAGTTTGTAATACAACTGACTCCCGAATGACATGAATATGAAGGAGAAATATAAGGAGAATGTTAAAAGCAGATACAATGTAATAAATGAGAATGGAAACTCGAAGTGAGTCACATTAAGAATAGCTTTAACAATCGTGAACATCTCAAAGAAATCTATACAAAGAAAAAGTATGGAGGCAGATGGTAAAAGAAGGCAAATACAATGCCAAGGTATGGAACAAATATAGGAGTTTGCAAAACGAAATTAGGAACAAATGCCGGCAGGCTAAAGAGGAATGACTCAACGAAAAATATGCCGAAATAGAAAGAATGAGTATCACAGATAAAGCAGGTAAAATAATAACAGAACTAACAGGAAAAACATGTTCATTAACAGGATGCATAGCATATAAGACCGAAACTCTTAGATTAGAAATATTAAAATCGGAAATGAAATCACCATTGGTCAAATTACGCAGAGACAAAACAAAAAGAATAGATGGAATTGTAATAAAGATGCTGGCAGCCTTCGATGATTCCAGAATTCACAAGATTACAGAAATAATCAATGAAATATATAACAGTGGTGATATACGAATGTGAACTCCATCGGACAATCAGTCTAATGAGCTATATAACAAAACCTAGCATCCGATGAAGAGAGAGAGACCAGCAGAATTAAACCGGAAATATTATAAAAGAAGTTCAGGTTTGTGAAAGACACTGGAAAAAGGAATGCGATTTTCATGTTTAAAATGTTGTCAAAAAAGAGAAGTGCAAATGCAGAAGGATGGGTAGCCGTGTTTTATTAATGATGCAAAAGCGTTTGATATATTATGCTATAAAGAATTTTTCGAACTACTAGGTAACCTAGACAGAAATAGAAAGAATGCATGTGACAGAAAAAGCAGATAAAAGAATAAGAGAACTAACAGGACAACAGATATGCTTATAAACAGGATGCATAGAATCCAAGGACGAAACTCTTAGATTAGAGAAAGAAAAAATATTTCAGAGATGGAATGCATCAGAGAACATTTCCACGAACGAAACGGAACCGGAAATACACAGAAGTATCGCCGGACCAGAAATATTAAAATCTGAAATGAAATCACCATTGGCCAAATTACGCAGAGACAAAACAGAAGATATAGAAAGAATCGTAATACAGATGATGGCAGCCCTCGATTATTCCGGAATTGCGAAGATTACAGAATAATCAATGAAATATATAACAGTGGTGATATGCGAATGTGAACTCCATCGGGCAATCAGCCTAATGATCCATATAAAAAAAACTCATCATCCGATCAAGAGAGAGTCCAGAAGAATGAAATAATGATAAAATGAGTCAAGGTTTGTTAAAGACGCTGGGACAAGTAATGCGATATTTATGTTCAAAATGGTGTAAAAAAGAGAAATGCAGAAGGATGGGTACCCGTGTTTTATAGATTATTCAAAAGCGCTTGATAAAGTACGTTATAAAGAATTTTTGGAACTACTAAGTAGCTTGACCTATTTATGATGGATATTGGAATAATTTATAACTTATACTGGCAGCAAACCACTAGCATACGGATAGAAAATTAATTCAGTAAATATTATGGAAATTGTATGACAAAGTATAAAATGTTGACTCGTGATGGGTTTCATCCTTCAAGACATCATCGGACTAAATTTGTCGTTAATACGACACCTGCGTACGACAGAGGGGTGATGGGAATGTTAGAATTTTATTTTCTTTTATTTTTATCAGCTGAATTCATTTAGTCTTTTCTTTTTCTTTGTCAGTACTAAACAAAAAAATAATGCAAACCTAAAGGAGCAGTTTACGCCATCGCCTGTTATAATCGTGACAAAAGATACATAGAAGCCTCATGGAATCTAAATAAACGATTATAAGAAAACAAAAGGGATATTTTACAAAATAATACATTAAATGCGTTGATTGACTACAGTAACGAGACTGACCACAAGTTTGTCATAAAAATGCTACTCTTATCAAATGAGAAAATAAGTCACTACGACGTAAATGTCTAGAGAGTGCATTAATCGCAACCTCATCAACAGTAAACTTGCGCCCTCGCTTTTACAACATTTCAACATTCCTGGCAGGTCTTCTAATATCACAGGGTGGAATATCTACTTTAAAAAATTGATGGAAGAAAAAAGAAAAAAACACTAAATGAATTCGGATGATAAAAAAAAAAAATTATTAAATTTCCAGCAGCTCACTATTTACATTATTCGGACTATTGCCCTCATCTTTGTCGCCATATTTATTACAACGTTTCTGCCATTGTACGCTCCGGCCTTCTTCAGGTGGTTGGAATGTCGAACTGAACCCTTTATTTCGCTCACTGGGGTAGACTGTTCTAGTTCCAGGTGCCATGTTTAATGGATGTCAGTTATCAGTTATCGCCTGTTTATTCCCCTCTCCAAGTGTTCCACTGCCTTAACCGGGTATTGAACTCACACGCTTTGGTTTCTGTCACTAACGCCTTTTTCCACTGCTGATAAACAAAATATATAATTTCCAGAATCCCTCTGTCGTGCGCATGTGTAGACCTACCAACACAATAAATTTCGTCCAATGAAATCCTGAAGGACGAAATGCGACACATAAATTTTCTTCATTTTGTCATACAATTTCCCCAATCCTCTTCTTGATATTAAAAAATATATATTTCGTTACTTCAGTAAGTATCCAAAAATAGAAATTGGTGTAAGACAAGGATATGACTTCTCATTGGAATTATTCAACTACGGCGTAAATGTCTAGACAGTGCCTTAGTTGTAAGGTCATCTGCAGAAAATTTTCGCCCTGGCTGTTACAAAATTTCGCCATTCCTGGAAGATCTTCTAATATCACATTCTGAAATACCTACTTACAAAAGTGATGAAAAGAAAAAAAAGATTCTAAATGAATTCGACTGAAAAAAACAACAAATTTAATCCGATAAAGTCCTGAAGGACGAAACCCGACACAAATTAACTCTTTTCCACTTTGTCAAACAATTTTTGAAATACTCTTCTTGATAATATAGTTCGTTACGTCAGTAAGTTCACAAATATAGAAAGAGGTGTAAGACAATGATGTCCGTACCGGCCAGATTTGTTTGAAATAATGTTCTTCTTTGGCTCTGTTGTCCCATAAACAAAGGAAGGATAATATTCTTAGCTTAACTTACTAATATATAATGGGTTAAAAATGACAAAATAAAACACATTTTTAGTGTGTTGCATATAAAAGTATAAGGATGACTTCTCAATGGAATTATTCAACCGAGAGAGTGTGGCGATCCCGAGGGAAATTAGAAGTCCCACCAGTATTAATTATTGGCAGCCATAATCTTAACAACTTAACATATGCAGATGGCAGTGTTAATAACAGAAAGCAAACTACAAGACATTCAACAGAAGTCAACGAAGAAAAGGCAGGAGAAAGGAGTAAACATTAATTACCAAAAGACAGAATGCATGGTCGTTAGCAAAAGGAACAGTCCAACATGCAAATTACAAATTCTAGATGCCAAAATCAAACATGTACAATATCTGGGAAGTGTTTTAACAAAGGAAGGAAAATGCGACATTTAAATCCGAAAGTGTATTAGGATAGTGGAAGATGCATTTCAAAAGCTAAGCTATGCATTAGGAAACATGGAAAATTCGCTAGAAAGGAAGAAAAGAGTACTGAACTCTTATATAATATTGGTACTCCTATGTGGCAGTGACTGTTGAACAATCGCCACGCAGATGGTGTAGAAGCAATAGAAATTAGGTTCTACAGAAGGATACTGAGAATATACAGGACTGAACATTTGAGCGGCAACAAATTTTTTTATAGAAAATGGAAACAAAAAGGGAACTGATACATAACTTCAGAGAGAGAGAGAGTTGGACATGATGAGGAAAGATGACTTGGATAGTTCGATGCTCACAGGACAGATAAAACGCAAGAGGGAAAGACGAAAACAACACATAGTCCACCTAGTGCTCTTGAGTAAATGGATGGCGGATCAAGGTTTAGGTTGACGAAATGACAGTATCATACAAATCCAAATCTAATTCCAACTCCATCCTGTAAGAAGAACCTTTCACTGACTGACCATGTCTTCAGAGCGCTTGGCCGATTGCGGGTAGATGAGGTGGATGCCCATTGATTCTGAGGGGTTCATGGCGCTCGTTCATACGTTTTCGCATTTTGTTCTGCTGGTGCTCCACTAACTCTCCTCAACAGACCACACTCTGGTCCGGGAGCCGGTTCAGTCACCGACCACTCGACTACACATGTTTTAAATTCAGAATTATCCTTCTACTAGACCGGTTGCCACCCAAGGCTATAGCACCCCCAGCTTGGGAGAGAGGTGAGGCGGGATTGATTCATATCTTTCACATCAATTCGGAAGGTAGGTAATACAAATCTATATCTCAGACTAAGTAATCGAATAAAAAACATTTTACAAAGAAAATGTTTTAAAATAAATACAGGGACGCTCAGCTCAAAATTTAACGTTTTGATGCCCGATGTAACAAATGTTAACCATGTCCAACCACATTCAGCGTTCTCTTTTATTGATTAATTTTCATCGCTATTGTTTTAACACTTCCTTATTTGGAAATACTATTTGAAATTCTTATATTTATTTACACATATATTTAGATGAATATATTCAGTAGAATTTAAAGTTTTATGGGAATGCGCCACAACAAAATGTACAGTAGTGTTTCCTTCGATGCCAGCTTTTGACTATGACGACCTACGTGTGTATTTCGGTGTACTTATGTGTGTTTAGATGTTTGTATCTGCGTGTGTGTGTGTGTGTGTATTTGTGTGTGTGCGCTGCTGTGTAAATATATGTGTGAGTAGGTTTGTATGTGTGCGTTCTGGGACAACGCCAAAAGTAAACAAACACCCTTGAAAAATAAGGAGAAACGTTGATGGTAACGAAAGAATTCATGTAATGATTACTTTGCCATTCTCTCTCTCTTCTCTCCTCTCTCTCTCTCTCTCTCTCACACACACACACACAGATACACGTACACATACACAGATAGTTTTTGTAGAACCTGTAAAGCGTAGACAGAATCTAATTTTCCCTTCTTTTTTCTATTCTATTTTTAATATTTAAAGGATTTCCGCTCACTTCAAGATGTTCTTTATATATATATATATATATATATATATATATATATATATATAATGCGACAAACACCTTAAAGAAGATAAATAACCATCCTTTATTAAAAAGTCTTTTTTTTATTAATTGACGTAACTTTATTTTCTTTAAGTGCCACATTATGCAAAGAGAATTACAAATATTTAAAGATGTAGATAGAAAGCAAGAAAACGTACAATTCAAATAATAATTAAAAGATTAAGGTAGGTGGAAGATCAATCCCATACGGGAAGTGACTCAACAAAGAACCTTTTCTTGGGCTATAAAAGAAACCAACATCTGACGAATTTCAGTCTACCAAAGAACAACCACGAACAGCTTAATCACTGACCAGTGTTTATAACAACCGCCATCATCAATCATGTTTCGCACAGTATTTGCTCTTGCGTTCCTTGTTGGAGTTGTTGTAGGACAATATCCAAACGTCGTAGAACTCTGTAAAATTGCCTCAAGCAGAATGGGCTCCCACTACATCAGGACCCCGCGTAACTGCAGTCGTATGTATAACTGTGATGGCGACTTATCTTTCCCGGTTCTAATGAACTGTAACTACGGCCTTGTCTTCTCGCAGTCTCATCAGGTTTGTGTCTATCCAAATAGCGATTTCGACGACTGTAAGAAGAATGTGTATCAAGGAAAATTTAGTAAGTGATTTATTTTTCTTTTACTTGTGTTTGACTCTTTCTGAATTTCCATATTCAAAATGCTGTTTCAACCTGGTCAGTAATTATTTGTTGCAAAGTTTATTGCAGGTGCTTTACACGTATAAATTGAGAATGTTTAATTTAAAATCTCGTATATAATTTGGATTTAGTCTGGAGTCACACAATCAATTTAGATTCAGGAATACATATATTGTTACTTAAATTGCAGGAGAATAAATGCATAAAATGATCAAATCTAAATCACTTTACATATTCGCTATGACATCTGATAGCTTCGATAATGACTTTGTAACTGAACATATCTTGTGTTTTTGTTTCCAAATCAGTTTGGAAACTTTTTATAAAGAATTGTGGAAAGACATTTATCTGAAACTTCAGACCAGAAATTCCTTTGATATTACCCCATCTGTTGTTTACTTCATTTAATTCATTATTTATGTTTTAAATTTGGAGAAACCTTGGCCACTCTTTGTTTCAAGGAACCAAGTTTGCTAAATCTTAAATGTAAGCATGAATTCAGGCGAAGTTATTTACTAAGATAACAAAGGGGAACAGGTATTTTATTGAATGATGTCTGACGCTTGATTCTAGGTAAATAGGGTCCATACGAATTTCAACAGGTTCTGATTCTTGCCAACAGTGTATGTGACATTTTACAGATTGTTCAAATAAGGAGTAAAAATTTAAGTCACATGCTAAATGTTTATTATCAAGTTTCATGAATGCAGATAGTTCAAACTACAGTAAAATTACATTATCACGATAGAAATGACTTACAATAAAAGAAAAACAGTTATGAAGCTTTCATTAAAACAAAGATTTTACTTTACAAGACTTTCTGGTGCATCTGCTTGTTGTTGGCAGGTCTCTTTTTGGCCACTAGTAGAAATCGGCTATTATGTGAGAACCCCAATGGCTTTGATATCCTTCCTCCATAAGTTCGATATATTGGTGGAATCTCTCGGCTTAGTTGTCACTTACACCAACTAATTTACTTGGAAATTTGTCAAGACGGTTATTCAAGTAATGCATTTTTACGCTCACATTGCAACCTAACTTTTTGTAGTCCGTTACAAATAATTTATTATTAGTTATCTGCTCTTTAATTGCATAAACATTTATCGCTCATGTCCACGAATGAGAACAGGGCATTATTTCGAGAATTCACGCAGTGTTATGTATTTCAGACACTCGCTGTTCATACATGAAGCTTTTATATATTGTTTAACGAGTCCTATTTTGATATGTAGATGAAGAAATATGATTTTATCCCTGATCACTAAAGGTGGATTAATTATGTTTTTTCTCCGATAGTAAGTGATGACCCTGCTGGCCAGATTTGTTTGAAATAATATTCTTCTTTGGCTCTGCTGTTCCATAAACAAAGGAAGAAGAATATTCTTAGCTTAACTTACTAATATTGAAATTGTTTTAAAATGAGAAAATAAAAATATTTTAGTGTGTTGCAAGTATACATAATACGACAATACCATAACAATAGGGAAAATTCCTAAATAAAAACTTAGATGCATAATGTGTAAGAGAAAGAAGGCTTAGTGAATATTGAGAAAAAAAAACTTTTATGAATACGGCGAAAGAGAAGTGTTGAGCAAAATAAGGAGCAGATAGAGCAAAACCGAGGAAAGATTCTTGCTCAGCGCACCCAAATTACATAGAACTAACTGTCAAATCTAATTCAATAGACAAAAATGTTTTAATATGTTCCCCAATGTAATATTTCATTTAAACAACAGAGGAATATCAAGTTCTTTGAAAGAATCACATGAACATTGGTGAGATACTAGTAGTAAAGTACTGATCTCTACACAGTAAAATAGAAATAAGCTTTCAAAGGGTTAATTCTTTTTTATGATAATGACAAATAAGGATTTATGACACAATATAAACATCGGTTTGATTATTGATTTTTATTTAGTTTCAGTAGAAGAGTCTATTTCAGTTTTAGATGGAACCATAATTGAAAGTTTTATATTAATAAATAATTATCATTTCACATGCATCTGCTTGATATTTGTGTAGCTTTAAATGGTTGATTTCTTAAATGGAAGACTTTCGCTTCAGAATCCTTCGCCCTCAATTGACAGATCTGTTCACGTTTCTTTTCTTACTGTACTTTATTCGTACATTTATACATTTAGGAAAACCAATGATATTGATTATATTGTAATCAAATATTTCCGGTTAGAATTCCTTACCTCAACATAAGACTATGGCTTACATGACGAGGGAGACTGGATTATAATATGGGTATTATGAAAGAATTTGTGGGGATTCATAGCGTGTCTGGACGTCAGTAAATTTAAACACCATTGACGTAAATCGGTCGGTGAACATGGTCGATGGTGACCAACACGAAGCAAATAAACGACATTTATGTTTTGAAAACGTTGCCATCTTTTTATATATGAACGGAGTCTTCCATTTTCCCTACGTAACGGTTGTCTGCAGTTAAACAACCAAATACTGCATATTTCCAGATCCTAATTTTCACTGATAATCGTTCCCTAATAATCGAGGGAATTTGATTACATTGAAAGAAATTTGCTTTTGTATTCAAGTTTACATTCAAGAAACATTGATTTTAAGAAAACAATTCTCCGATCTCAATATGCTAATTACAGAAGTGTACAAAATTTGAAATCAAGCTATCCTGGACATAATTCCAATCTCTCTCTCTCTCTCTCTCTTTCTCTCTGTCTCTCTCTCCCTATCTATGTATATCCCTCACGCCCACACACAATATACACACACCAATATATATGTGTGCATAAGACATCAAATTCTTGCATTAGCCAAAATATCTCGTGTAAGCAAGAAACATTGTTGAATTCTGATGAATTTATTTTCCTGCTTAAGAATCAATAAATAAAATGTCTCTTTTATCATTTTTTTCAGATGATCCTCTTTGTAACCCGAGGCCAAGTGGTTTAAACCGAGACCCCTCAAGCTGCAATCGTTTCATACCGTGTTGGAAACGCAACTCATACCCTTCCATGAAATGCCAATCAAATCTGGAATTCAGTTTCGTAAAACAGCAATGCGTGGAACCAGGAAAATCTGATTGCTACAAGCGCTCAGGTTGATAAACTCGGAATACAACGGTTAGATCATATTTTGTAAGTATCTCACATTTTATGAAGTCATATAAATTCAACCGGTAGATTCATTTTCTAGTGATTTGTGCTAAAGTAAACATTTCATGTACTTGTCTCGCAGGTTATTAATTGTTCTATATTCATTAAAGAATAATTTGTTCTCTTTGTCGAACTGTTTCCAAGACAAAGTGAAGAGATTGTAATTAAAAATACTTAGGTTTCGCTTAACTACAGCTGAAAATAATTCAATTGCCTTTTGAATGGACATTTGGTCAGATATGTTAATTCACTTGTCTCGAAATATTGTTTAACTAGCAGCATGACCCGGCGTTGCCCGTGCTTGATTCAAAAATCGTACGACTCGTACAGCAATCGCTATCACTTGACTTAAAATATTTTTGCCCTTCCTTGCCTGTAAAGAGTGCCCTTTACTGTGCTGATATTGCTACATGTCCTATTCTTGCCTATCTCACACTGCGAATTTTTTCTAAGCTCTATACTAAACATTAAATCTGTTACGAAAAAAGAACTAAACAAAATGAATACAAAACGATCTGCTTTAAAAAAGGACTCGTAACTGGAAAAACCGAATGATAAAAAGAATATTAACAACAAATAATTTTTCACACCCAACCCAGTTCTGCGGAATCAGAATCAACGTTGAGTTTAAGCAAGCGAATGAGCCAATTGGAGTAAAGTGCCATGAAGATTTAAATTTTTCCCACTTGTGACGAATGCAGCTATCGATTTTTTTTTGCATCCTAACATGCTAGTTAACATTCGTATCAGTCAGCTGTTGGCTCTCACGCTGGCCAATAGAATGTTCCTGCTTATTCGTGGCAGCTAGGCTCTCACTCTGGCCAGAAGAAAATGGCTGCAAACTACATGAAAACTGTCGTAGAAGCATGAAAAAAGTCGATTATTTCCACTATCGATGGGAGTTGGGAAATGCAAAGTCGGTCTTGGCCTTTGGCTAACTTGGAGCATGTGCATGTAAATTTTGGTGCAAATCCGTCGAAAATTGCGGCCGTGCATTCGTTACACACACACACACACACATCCTGCCTTTTATAGATAGAGATGTTCTCTACTCAATAATGAATAATATAGCCTCTTAATAGACTTGGACGTTGGTCAATATTGCTTCATACTTGGAAATATTGCGAGGAGTGTTAGTTAAGTTTCACTGAACTTCAACAAACTTTTGAGGAGTTGTTAAGCTGACCAAAACATGTACGAGGTGTGCTGAAACTTTCGTAACTCTATCAAACAATATATTAAAATGATCATGAATTGGGCAGACTTTGAAGAATGGGTTGAACTGTGAAAATTTCAGCAAACCCTTTAATCAGATCGAAAGATTCAAGACTATTAATCTAATCATGTAAATTCTAAAATATGATGGATTAAATAATTTCCAGTCACTAAATAAATTTAAAAAATTTACACCGAGTCAATCATCTGCCATGAGTAAAAATGGCATTAATCAGCTTGATGAAAAAAAATAAAATATCTACACGGTCCATTGACCATTAAATTGAAATGTTTGAACGAACGTGCCCGAAAGACGGCTAAAATTTATTTTGAATGGTAGTTTTGTTTATTTTCTATCTGTATCCATATAAAAAATATGGAAAATGATTTCGAATTATAAAATAAAACGTGACTTGAAATAAAACGTGATACTCATTGAATCATCCTATATCCTTTATAATCCTTGATGTTGTTAACCTATCTTGTCTAACACACTGACAACACCATGTTCTTGATAATGACTAAGACGGCCGAAAGTACATGAACAAATTAGGGCAAAGCATGAAATTTGGACAATTGATCTACAATTTTGATTTGGATATGCAACATCTTGTTCGAAAATTATAGAAAACAATAAAAATATAAAGAAATAAGCGTTTTGGTTGAATATAAGAAAACTCATTTGGATGAATTATCTCGACCTAAATATATTTCATATATATATATATATATATATATATATATATAAAGACACTTTTTATGTTTATACGTTCTTTTTATAGATACAAATATTTAAGTAAATGCTCTGTTTATAATAAACAGGATTTACCCGCCTAAATGTCCGAGACATTTTCATAGAAAATATGTTTCCTCCGACCGAAATCGAACCTGTATCCTATACAGAACCATCATTTGTAAATATGTATCTATAAAAAGAACGTATAAACATCTTAAAATAATTGTCGGACTTCGTCCATTTCATTATATATATATATATATATATATATATAAATAAATAAATAAATAAAAAAAAATAAAATAAATTTAGGCAGTTAATTATCGCTACCTAAATATACTTCCAAAAGTATTTGCACGTAAGTGAATCTAATAAGCTCAACTGAAATTTGTACGTAAGTGAATCTAATAAGCTCAACTGGAATTTGCACGTAAGTGAATCTAATAAGCTCAACTGGAATTTGAACTCAGATCTCTTTTTCTTCAATCCGAGCAAATACCACTTGTTCCAGCAAATATCATTTATGCAAGCAAATACACATTATCCGAGCAAATTTGTCTTTCCTATCATACAGTGTACTTGAGTACTTGATAACACAAAATCGTGTTCATCAAAAAAGGAGAGAATATCTCAGTGTGTGTTAGGGGGGTGCACATTTGTGTGTGTGCGCGTTATGTGTGAAGTTATATATGGTTGTGAAACGATGCCAAGAAATATCTGTATTACGAATGTAAATATTGACGCAACACAATCTTCCTGCTTATCGCTAATCTAACCGTCCAGTGCGCACGCATTGCTGTGTCAGTTTTACTAAGAGACAAAGAGTTTTTTTTTTCATCTCTATTCACAAGCGAAACGAATTCATTAAATTTTGAACAGTCGAGATTCTCTGCTATCAGAGAAAATAATTTTGCAAAATCTTGAATAACATATATATTTTTTATATATTAGACTGACCGCAGTCGGGAATAGGGAGTCACTGTCAAATCAATGAACCTTTCATGAGCTTCATATATTACGTGTTTCATCAGGGCTAAATGCGATGTTTGAATTCAGCGATTTCCTTCTCTGAGTCCTTATCAAGGTTGGAGAGAGCAGTCTGCCCTGCTATTTAACACATAACTAGCGAGAGAGATGCATTCATACCGTTGCGCATAAGTGACGGTAAAGATCTCGACTGGTATTCGAACTTGCCTCTCCGATTTCCCATTGCGAGCCACTATCAATTACGCCACCCGCACACCAAAGCTTACAGAACTTGGTGTCTCCAAGTGGTCACCTTCACCGTGATATTGCTGTTAGTTTAGCGACAAATAGATTTTGCCTCATATAACGAATTAATAATTTTATAAATTTCATTACAAGTAGATATTGCTGTCTGTTTTATTATAACGAAGAGTTATTTGAAAGGCTAAAAGTTGAATTGAAATTGAGCCGGATTTGAAATGTATTCAAACATCGATTTCTTTCTTTTATATTCTTCGCAAAACACAAAATAATTATAAAATCTGAACTTGTCAAATGTCGTAGTAGAAAAGGAAATCTCATCTCCGTTAAAGAAAGGATAACTTGTGGATTACTCAAATCCTGCCTATTAATAATGTTGATTTTTCTTGTCGTTTCTTATTAAATATATCAATACAAAAACTTAACTATAATTTACACTATTTATATTCGAATTATTGTCCACATATTTTTTGTTGTATCGATCTGGGTAACCGCCATGGAATTCTGAACTGAACACTTTATTTAATCTATAGGTGTGACTGTTCTCGTTCCACTGTTCATGTCTAGGGATATCGTCGTTCTTATTTTAGTTCTACTCGCCCGCTTGCTCTGAGTGCAAGCACACACTGCCCTATCCCGGATCACAATCGCAATGTCACCAAATTCACAAACCAACGCGTTTATGCACGTAGGACAATTTGCTGTAGTGAACATGGAGCCTTAAACCTAACATGTCTGCTGAATGGAGTTAACTTAAAATTTAATTGATTACGATAATATTACTGGTATCTTTTTCTAAATTCTTAATTTCCAAATTAAATTTAGTCTTATTTTCAAATCGTGGATTAAAACTAATGAAATATTGCTTCCTCTTTTTCAGCATTCCCAGCCGCATTGTTTCTCATGATGAGTATTCGATTTTTTTACTTTTGTACTTTTAATTTTCTCATGTACAAACTACTTTCGAAAAGACAGTAGAATAAAATCCCCGAAAATGCATTTGAGTCTTGTTTAATTTTTTCTGCGAAACATTTTTTTTATTTTATTTTATAGAATAGAAAAACGTTTTTTAATCTTCGTTAAAAGTAAATGATTACGGAGAGAAGTTGATAGAAAACAAATAATTGCTCTCCCACAAAAATGTTCTCATGGTACTTGAACCAACTGAAAGGCGGAATTCACTTTCCTAAAATATGACATTATTAACGCCAATTTGTCCAAATTGTTGCCTGGCATTGAATGGTTTCTTTCTTGAATGTTTTTCTACAAATTTACATCCCGTTGTATTTCCTTCCAAACTTTTAAGACTTTCATTTCAGTGTCGAAAACTTTAGAACCAATACATCGATAACAAATTACTTGATTTTTTGTATACTGCGTTAAAATTTCGCACAACTGTGAACTAAAAGATAAGGAAGGAGCAAGGTTTTCCAGGGATATGTAGGATAGATAACGGTTGACGCGACTTAAAGAAATACTGATTGTTGTGATCAGGGATACATCCCCTCCGATGTCCGATCCACATTGCAACAGTACTGGGGAAAAACCCATCTGAGTTGAACTTCAGTCAGTCATGTGCCATGCGTGATACACATTGTCATCCAAGGCTATAGAACCCGGTCTGTCCAGCTATTTACCAATAGCTGGGGGGAGAAGAAGAGGATTCATACCTTTCCCAAGGGTATTAGCACGTAATCTCCCATACTTTCAATGTCGAAAACTTTGCACCCAATACATTGATAACAAATTACTTGGTTTTTCGTACACTGTCGTTAGACTCTCGCCCAAGTGAGATAGCCTCTTTTTTTCGCCCAATACAAGGCCTAGGTGCCACTCATTGTATAACTTTCAATCTGTCAGTTATGTGATACGCGCTTAGGCGATCATGTATCTTTCGATACATGACTGACGAGACAGATTTTTTTTTCTGCAGTAGGTTGCCATCTTTCTGCGGTAGACCAGTTGCCATCAAAGGCTATAGAACCCGGTCTGTCCTGCTATTTACCCATAGCTGGGGGGAGAAGAAGAGGATTCATACCTTTTCCAAGGTATTTGCACGTAAATGAATGTAATGAATTCGAACTCGGCTCTCCGATTCCTTAATCCGCTAATCATAACTCCACCGCGCCTCCTCCCTGTACTTAATCGAAATGATTTTAGGTCGTCCAGGGAGGGAGCAAGGTTTGCAAGGGTTATGTAGGATAGATAACGGTTGACTCGACTTAACAAAAAAATTGATTTTGATGATCAGGGATGCGTACCCTCCGGTGTCCAATCCAAATTGCAACAGTTCCGGGGAAGAAGCCGTCTGAGTTGAACTTGCTCCTTATCATTGGAATATGATGGGAATGAGGATGAGTCGACTTGTAGAGCCACGAAGTGTAGTTCTTCAGAACATCTGCCATGAAAATAGCGCTAGAGGAATGAGAAGGTAACAACGTTCTCTCCGTGGTAAAGGATGGAAAATAATTTATCACCCACTTAAACCTTTTGAGGCTAGAAAGTGGGGTTTAGGTGGCTCCGGCCCAGGTGTGGTACGAATAATCCATTTTTGGCATAAACTGGCTCTTGTAGAGATAAAGCATAGCAAAAGGCACTTTCTGGAACGGTACAGTGAAACATCCATTTTTGATGCGTCACTAAAGATGGATCATATATACGAGTTTTAGATGAAGTCTGACGTGGGCTAGTGTCCCAGTAGACGTCCCAGGCAAGGAAGCGAGCCCCATTGAGGAGACAAGCATTAGTCATGACCAGAAAACTCAGGGTCAGCTCTGTGGGCATGAATCCATTTTAGAGGTATAGAATGTTACAAGACAGTTACTCCCACATTAATCAGTTAATAGTGAGACATATATTCACTATTCATTTTTTTCATCAGTGCACAAAAGTTTTTATGGCATAAATGTTTTTTTTTTAAATCATATTTTCCCCTCGTGCCTATTGGTAAGGAGAAAGGCATATCGACGAATGAAAATTATATATATATATATATATATATATATATATATATATATATATATATATATATATATATATATATATATTGAACGATAAAAATTATTTAAAAAATTAATTCAAATCTTCAGACATACTGGGTTGTAGATTAATATTCTTATGTTTTTATTATTATTATTTCATTTAGATTCCTCGACTAGTTTCGGCCAACATGGCCATCATCGGGAGAAAAAAATGTTTCTGCTTCCTGGTAGCAGTAAACTACAGAAAATATATATATATATATATACATGCAGACACACACACACACAATCACACATATATATAAATTCTGTAGCATAATTCTTTTGTTCAAATATATATATATATATTATATATATATATATATATATATATATATATATATACATGCGTGTAGTGGATATGTATATAGATGCATGCTATTGTTGGATGGTCGGTGACTAAAAAGGTACCCCGACTCCAAATTTTGAGTTCCAGGCGGGTTGTTATAAACCTTGTAGTATGAAAAAATAAGACCGATCAAAGGCAGAACTCTTGACAGCTCAACGACCATCTAAATACTCGTGGTTTCTCAATAAAATTACTGTGTAGTAAACAAAGGGAAACGATTCCATTATCAATCCCAAGAAATTCATGTCTTTTAACGATCAAATTTTGAAACATAGCCTACGTGAAGTTTTGTTAAATATATTAGAATTAACTCCTCGACCGGTAAGAAGGAACATGTGCAACAGGTGTAACCTGACTATCACCCACGGACTGTTAGCAAAACAAATGGCGTACAGTGAGTCAAAGTCATTGGAATTGATTCCTCGGCCGGTAAGAAAAAACATGAGGGACAGTTGGCACCGGACTGCCATCCAGCGACTGTTCGCATAAAGCAAAAACAATTCTCGGTACATACAATGACAGAACACTAAATCTATGTGGCCAGTTAGAAAATATAAAGCATGAAAGAAACAGGTTAAAGGTCAATATTTTAGAGATATGCAAAACGACGTGGGCAAACAATGGATCTTTCATCAGTGTCTTATATGCATATGGAGAAAAAAATGACAGTGACGTAGAGCTGATATTCGACCAAGACATGAAGAAATGTGTTCCAGGATACTGTCAACTATCTGAAATAATTATTATCGATAAACTGAAAAGCAAGATATCTAACATATCCATCATATTGGTATATGCACCGACAGCACAAAGTACGGAAGAAGAAATTGAAAAGCTTTACTATACGCTAGACAATGCCAAAGCTCATAGTAAACTGTAAAGAATTACTGAATACAAAATCATGCAAGGAGAGAGATAGTTAAATAGTTAGCAAATCTTGGCAAGGGACTCTTAATTATCACGGAGACAAATGGTCAAATCGTTCATGGCGAATGATTGGGTAGAAGAAAACACATGGTTCCACGAACGCCCAAGTCGTATATGGATATGGCGAAACCTAGGAGGTCAAACAAAAAAACAAATCGGATATATAAATATCAATAAGAGATTCAGGAATGCCGCTCTACACTATAAAAAAAACCTCAAGTACCGACTGTAGGAGTCACCAACTTCCAGCAATATGAAACTACGAAAAATGAAGAGTTTCAAGGTAGCACTCAAATTCTAATACAACAGACTCCCGAATGATCTGAATGTGAAAGAGAAATATAAGGAGATTGTTACAAGCAGATAGAATAAACTAAATGACAATGGTTTGGTTTAGTTTGGTTTATTTTGTTTTACGGGATATCAACCTCAATGGGTTATTTAATTCCGATAACATTTGTTTTATTTCTGGTAATATTTTGTTTTGTCAAAAATCTGTTTTTGGTAATATTTTTCCTTCAAAATTGTATTGCTGGTAATATTTTTTTTCAAAAAAGTATTGCTGGTATTAGTTAACTATTTCCCATAGCTGGGACCCTAACAGGTGCTATCACCCCGAGTTAGGGTGGACCTGGGAACACTAGCAATTAAGAGCTGGTTCTACGCTCCTCAAAACTCCTGATCAGAGGTCTTGCTGCTGGATGTAGTTTATCGTCTTATCCAGGACACGGATGTAGATTAATGTCCTACCCAAGACGGTAAATGAAAATGGTGACTCCAATTGAAACACATTAATATCAGGAATCTTGAGAAATCTAGACAAAGAAAAATAATGGATGATAGATGAAATTCTTGACATGATTAAAAGGAGACAAAAACAACGTCAAGCTACGACACAAAATATAGGAATTTGCACAAAGAAATTAGGAACAAATGCCGACAGGCTAAAGAGGCAGGACTCAACGAAAAATGTGCAAAAACAGAAAGAATGAGTATCACAGATAAAGCAGATAAAATAATAAGAGAACTAACAGAACAACAGATATGCTTATTGTTGAGTCTTGACTCAATGTTGAATCTCGCCTATTGCATGGAATAATAATGCAACACAAAATGTACTTAGAACAAGAATGTATTATAACAAGAAAGTGTACACAATAAGTACATATAGTATTTCTGTATATTTCTGGGAAGACGTTCCTGGAGAATGTGTTGACTAGTCGCAGTCGATCAGAGTCTCTAGTTGGATCTCGTGATTCCTTCTTCCCTCGTCTTCCGGTATCAACCATTATTTATATAGTTGATAGTCACCGATGCAGATTAGGTGGATCCCACCACAACACCCCCCTCCCAAGCCTTGGAATCCTTTTGGATTTCAACTGGCTTCTATATGGGATGATGATGGTTATTTCTTTGTAGATCCCCTTTGCATAGTTCCTATGTATATCTGTTTTTTTTTTCAATATCTTTTTCGTTTCGGATTCACGTCCAATGTGTCCGTGAACTTTCGTTTCCTACCGGATCTTCTCGGTTCATGAGCACTCTGCGGAGGTTCTACTTGAAAAGTATCATACATTACCTCAATGAGATCTTCCTCCTCATCCGGTATACTCTCTTCATGCTCTAGCACGTAGCATTTTTTGAGTTGGTTCTGGTGCCTCTTATGAGTATTCTTCGGCCCTTTTATTATGTAAATCAGGTCACCGATTCTCTTGTCCACTATGCCTCGCTCCCAGAACTCAATGTTGTTTCTATAGCACTTGAAAAAGACCTTCTCTCCGGGGGTGTATCTTTTTCTAGCTGTATACATAGTGTTCTTTATTCTATTTCTTCCTGGCAAAAGCTTGTCAAACACTGACTTAACTTTCCTAGCGAACATTAGTTCTGCTGGTGCCATGTTTGATGGTGTTCTCTGGTTAGGCGTGATTCTGTATACTTGTAGGAATTGCTGAAGCGCCTTTTCCGTTGGAACTCCTAAGGCTTTCTTCAGAGCGCGCTTTAACGTATCTTTCTGCGAGTCCATTGGATCTCGGATGATACGGCGGCGTCGTTATGTGGTTAATTTGATATAACTCACAAAATTCCTTAAATTCGTCAGAAGTGAATTGTGTACCATTGTCACTCACAATACACTCTGGCACACCGAACCGTGCAAATAGTTCATGCAAAAAAGTTGTTGTGGTATTGGACGTAGGCTTTTTGTAGCGTAGTACTTCCAGCCATTTTGTAAAGCTATCTACTACTATTAAGTAGTAATAATCTTCTACTGGACCAGCGAAATCAATGTGTAATCTTTCCCACGGATGATCCGTCTTTGGCCATGGTTTGTGTACTATAGGTGGTGCCTTAGCTGCTAACGCACACCCTTTACATCGATGAGCCATGTTTTCGATATCCACATCCATTCCTTTCCAATATACAAAACTTCGCATTAAGCTTTTTGTTCTATTAATCCCCGGGTGACCCATATGAAAGTCCCGTAGGATTGTTTTCTGCAACTTTTTTGGTACTACTATTTTCTCTACACTTGCGAAAGGCACGTTTCGTTTCTTTTTACATACAGGCATAGTATTTTCTTTTAATTCAAATTTAGCTTCAAATTTGTTACATCTTCCAAGACCAGGTGTAAAGGTTTCCGGAAACTTTTTCTTTAATTCCTCTTTAATGTCCTGTCTTGATTGCGTATTACTTTCTACTTTTCTGCAGAAAGAGTTTAACGGTTTATCCCACAATTCGAATGTTTCAATAAAATCTGTACCCAACAAGTTTTCTCCATTTCTCAGAATGAAAACTTTCATTTTTTTAACGATCCCATTCACTTTCATTGGAAGTACAACCTCGCCTTCGAAGTTAATTTGCTTTCCAGTTACCGTTCGAGCGAGTTTCGTTGACTTCATTATTGTAGGCCTTTTTAAAATTTTCCATGTTTTATCGTTCATTATTGTTAAATCTGACCCTGAATCGAGTTGAAATTTGATATTCTTTTTGAATATTTCAGTCGTCACATATTTCCTCAAATCTCTATCTGAGTTGATATTCGAATTTGTTTGTCTAATTCGGCTCTTGCATTTTTTCGTTTTACAACAAGATCCTTTTGTGACCATTCTTTTGGCACACGAAACATTTCTTATTTCTATATGGGCAATTTACCTCCCAATGTCTTTCGTTACAACGTCTGCAATTATATGGTGGGACTTTTTTATTTTCGTTCTTTTTATTTTCTTGTCTATTATTACAATACGCTGAATTTTTTCTCCAATTTTTCTCTACTGGGTACTTTGACTGCTTTTTTATTTTTTTAATATAAGCAATACCAGCTTCTTCGATTTTTTGCGACTCTTTCTTTAACTTTACGGCCCGTTGACACTCCTCTGCTAACTTTTGCAGGGTAAGGCCTTGTTCAGATTCGAGTTTAGACAAAACTCTACGTCTTATTTCGGCACTCTCACTGGATACCAGTCCTTGAGCAAAAATTAAGCACTTGAATTCTTCAACCGTAATCTCTGCAAATCTGAAATTGTCACAATGTCTATTCACTATAGATGCATATGTTAAGTAATCCTGATCGTCGGATTTAGAGACATTCATGCATAACCATCGCTTATGCCAAAGCGACATATTTGCTCCAAACAGCTCTTTTAGCAATTTCACTGTTTCCGAGAATTCCAATTCAGTTGTTTTTCTCGGTAGAATAAAATCTACAAATTTGCTATGTTCTGCTGTACCTAGCTTTCTTAGTAATAGACTGACTTTTCTTGAATTCGACCAGTTTTCACAGTCTGTGTAGAAAATATCTTCATATCGTTTAAAATACGCTTCAAACGTTTTTTCTTCGTCTGGCACATAGATGAAAGTTTCCAGCGAATTAAATATGGTGTTATTAGAATATGAAGAATTTCCCTCATTTGCCTGAAAGTTGTTTAATTTCTCCAGTGTTAACTTTTGAATTTCCAAAAGTCTTTCATCTTGTTTTTCCTGATATTTCTGTTGTCTTTCATCTAGTTTCTCTTGATATTTATGCTGTGCCATCTGTTGTTCCCTTATTAATAAGGCAAACTGTTCCTGCTGACGTTGTTGACTCAACTGCTGGGATTTTAATAATTCAGATATGACTTTGGATAGTTCATCCATTTTTAGCTGATAGTGTTCATGCAACAAGAAATATACTTTTAATTTGTGTATCCACGAATATCTATAAGCTGACCAAAAAAATGGAAACAACGTACGACTTTTTAATTTTATGACTTGCTTTTACATTCACGCCCGTGCTAATCAACTTTGGTATTTTTTTTTTCGTGAACAGAGAGCGTCGGACTTTTTTTTTCGTTTTCGACTTCTGTTCGCGTATTTCAATGACAACGTCTGATTTTCTTATCAGAGCTAATTCGTCACTATATTGTTGAACAAATAATTTAAAAAAAAATATTTTTTTAAAGTTTGTTACCTTTCAAAGTCGACACGGTGTATTTGTGCTCCTTTTAATCCATGCATGTGTTTGTAGTCGGCCAATTTTTCTTTTTAGCTGGTGTCTCGGTGTAGATAATTTTTTAATTTAAAATTACCGTTATTCGATTACGACACCTTTCCACTTTTTCTGAGTGAACGTTCCTTTATGCTTAGTCGTCTTTTAACGAGTTTTACATATCCAGAAGTTTAGAATCCTTCGTCGTTATGTTAACGTTGGACTTTTAATTAATAGTTTTTTTTTTCAGCCTGGGTTCTTCAATGACTTGTCCCAATTGTTGAAAACTCTCACTATTAATTCTTTCTTCTTTCCTTATGGTTCGTTCTACTTCTTTGCCATTGTTGAAACTTGGCGTATGGTTCGTTCTACTTTGTGGCCATTGTTGAAACTTGACGTATGGTTCGTTCTACTTCGTCGCTATTGTTGAGACTTGACTCAATGTTGAATCTCGCCTATTGCATGGAATAATAATGCAACACAAAATGTACTTAGAACAAGAATGTATTATAACAAGAAAGTGTACACAATAAGTACATATAGTATTTCTGTATATTTCTGGGAAGACGTTCCTGGAGAATGTGTTGACTAGTCGCAGTCGATCAGAGTCTCTAGTTGGATCTCGTGATAATATTTATTACCGTATACAAAACACGGTAAATGTGGCACAAAGCCAAAAATGGGGATTGGGAAGGGAAGGTCATCGCTTGTCTTAAAATTAAACTTAGCTAGTCGCACGCACTGACCCAAGCATACAAAACAATATTCCTTTCACCAAAACACCACATTCATACATACCATTCGTTCTACAACCACCAAAATACCTCATTGTCTCTATGAAAATCCTAAATAACCCCATATGTACAATAAAAGTCTGTTGGGGGGGGCGGGCATAAAAATTAAATAAAATAATCCCCAATGAAAATATACAATATGAATACAAATATGTACAAGAAAACTAAACAAAATCATGTTAGTAATTAAACCCCCCCCCCCACAAATCCTAAATGTGCCAGTAAAATCAATTAACTGGGCGAAATCGACACGGGACTTTGACAATATAAAATACACATTTATCCATCCCAACCATTCACACAAACACGCACTGATTCACACACAAACATACGAAAAGGATCACACACACGAAAAACGAAAGGCGTCCCGCATCATCCAGAGAACTGAAATCACTGAGCACCTAAAGAGGGGAGGGACGGGGAGTTAAACTAAAGGAAAAGAAAAGGGGGACAGAAAAAAAAGGGGCCAATGAGCAAACATACCTTAGCTAAGTTTACATAATCGTAAGAAACTAAAAAATAAAACACCAAAAAAACCTAATCTAGCCTAAGCATGGATGGGTTGCCCAAGTTCAACCCAGGTAAACAATATCCTATGCCTAACCGGCATCAAAATGCCACTCAAGGTCAGCCCCTTTCACACGGCACAAACGCGCAAGAGTCACCCACCTTTCGCCAAATTCAGATGATGTGAGTCGCCGCCTTTCCGTCCTAATCTTGACTTTAAGCAGATGCCTAAAGAACAAGATCAGTTCGGAAGAAACAAACTTCTCGCCACCATAGAATTCCTTCTGACGCGTCGTCCAAATCACGACTCTCATAACGCCTAGTAAGCAACAGAACACATAATTCTCAGCCCTCGACATCTGCGGTACCACATTGCTGCAAACAGAAACGACATCCAGGACAAAGGTCTTTCTCCGCAAGACGAGAACCATGAGACCTTCAACAAACTTGCACAACGGCACTACCACTCTGCACTGAAAGAAGGCGTGACCAATGGTCTCGACTTCCCCAACACAGCGGCGGCAGTTTGGAGAATTCTCCAAGCCCGCTGCACAAAGTCTTTTGCCGACCCAGAGGGCTCCACGAATCACCTGCCAGGTGAGTGATGCCTCGTCGTTAGTGAGGCATTTCAACCCTGTCGCCCAAGGCCATATTGAGCGAGCCTGCTGCTTCGTAAGACCGAGCTCGCTAATCAGAGCATCTTGAACGGACCCCCGAACTAACACTTGATACAATGCCCTACGAGACAACGCCTGGACGTTGGAGAGGCCTTCCGACGCCCGTAAGAGGCATTTCAGAGCGCGACGACATTCGTGATAGAAGGAGCTTTCGGCTCGGGGTCTACGGCGGGCCTCCCCCTCGCACGAGTGCACACTTCTCAGGGACGGGAAATTTTTCCGGGCATCTTCCTTCCAGAAGGCTCCCACCTCGTCCGGTTCGCGACACAATCGGTCCAGGAATGCAATGCGAAGCATATGTTGACGAATCTCAATGCTTGGCATACCCAGGCCGCCCTCAGCGGTATGAAGGCAACAGATCTTGCGAGATACCATAGCGGCCTTGCCTCTCCACAAGAAAGAGAACAAGAGCCTTACTAATAAACTTAGTGCGGTAAACGGAAGTGGAAGTACAGAGAGTCGGTACACGAGAATAGGATATATGTGAGAAACACATACTTCCGCCCTTCCCTTCAGGGAAAGCCTCCTCCGAGACCACAGACCAACCGCGATCTCGGCCTTCCCTCGTACCTCCGACCAATTCATTTCCAACTGGAGATCCGGACCGAACCAGACGCCGAGTATCTTGATCGGCCCATCCGTCCAGAGGAAAGGTCCGGGAAGAGAAACTCCCTTCCACGCACCCAATCGCAAGCCCACAGACTTATCGCGATTGATCTTGGCCCCTGTCACCATCTCATAACCACTGACCACTTTGCTGACTTCGTCAATCACGGTTCTGCTCGACACAAGAACCGAAACGTCGTCAGCATAGGCAGAATACCTTGCTGAGGTGGTGGCCCCAGGCAGAGATATTCCACGCAGGACCGGATTCGCCTTTAACTTGCGAAGGAACGGTTCCAACGCAAGAACGTACAGCAAAGGCGAGAGCGGACAACCCTGACGAATAGAGCGAGACAATACGAAAGGCTTCGATCTTACTCCATTCACTTCCACCAGCGCACCGGGGGTCGCATACAAGAGTCGGATCCAGGAGCGAAAGTCGGCTCCGAAACCGGCCGCCGAAAGGACAGCCTCCAGAAAACGATCGTCAACCCTATCGAAGGCCTTGGACTGATCTAAATTGATCAGCGCGGCTTCACCGTCGACTTGTTCTAAGATCAAGCGTACCATATGCAGGTTATCCTGAATAGTCCTGCCCTTCACAGCACAAGTCTGCTCGGGACCAATCAGACTAGACAGGACAAGCTGCAAACGGTTGGCTAAGATCTTCGCCAAAATCTTTAACTCCGTGTTTAACATTGTTAAAGGGCGAAAGTTCCCTAACCCATCCCCACCGTTCTTGTCCTTACGCAGCAACTTGATCACACCCCTGGTGAAGCGTTGGGGTATAGACCCCTGCTTCATCCAGTGGTTGAAAATCAGCTCCAGCAAAGGAACAAAAACGGGCGACAGCCTCAAGTACACTTCGTAGGGAAGACCATCGAGTCCCGGAGACTTATCCAGGCCAACCTGCTTCAGCGCATCCCAGATCTCGGACTCTGTTATGGGACCCTCGCACCCAGCCGCTTCAGCTGCCTCGAGGCAGGGAAAGTCGGCTAAATAGGAGTCGAACTGAGCAGAGCTCAGACCGGGCTCCCTGGTGAAAAGATCCTGAAAGTAATCACGAAAGACCTCACATATGCCCGCGTTTGTAGTCACGGTCCGATTATCCGGTAATGTGACGCACGCGATATGTCGTCGAGACGCACTCCTACTCTCCTCTGCACGCAATTCAGCGGCCATATTCGTCGCCTCAGAGGACATTCTTTTTAACCTAGCCCTAACTACCAGAGCTTGATCCTTCTTGATAAGCAAGGAGGCCAACTCTGCCTTAGCTAAGGCTACATCCCCACTAACACGGGATTTCACGGCCCGATCAACTTTTTCTTCTAAAGCAGTTTGCGCCGCTAATCTATCTCGATTGAGTCGACGACTAAAATCGGCAGCAAACGTTCTAATTTTGGATTTAAGTTTACCCCACCAGGCGTTCCCAAAAACCGCTCCCGACAATTCCCGTTGTATCATTAGTACCAGCTGGTCCCGAAATCCCTGCTCACCAAACAGTGAACAGTTGAATTTCCAGTAACCAGCCAACCTAACCTTAGGCTTATCTAAGTTTACCCGGACCCGGACAAGCCTATGATCCGAATAAACTATGTAATGGAAACTTGGACACCCTAAGAGCCCTACATCGACTCTCTTAACTAAGACCCGGTCGAGGTAGCTCGCAAGCGTCCCAGGAGCCGAGTTGCCACTATTAGTCCAAGTCCATGCTACCTCCCGAGGATGCTCATTCCGGTACTTATCGACGAGATCAAACCCGCCGATAAAGTCCCGAAATGGTTTCACATCAGGATTGTTAGTACCCCGTTTTTTCCCTATACGATCTATATCGGGGTCAAGGACGGCATTCCAATCGCCCGCTAAAACTACCCGACGAGATGTCGTCAAAAACGGCTCGATCTGCCGAAACAGACCAGGTCGCTCAGCATGGGTATTAGGCGCATAAACGCCGATGAGACGTAAAGCCTTACCTTTTATGGTAACGTCCAGCACACAAAGCCTGCCCGCCGGATCTGCGAAAACAAGAGTACATGCAGCGTCTAAAGACCTGCTCACTAGCCAAGAGACACCCCTCGAACGACCATCAAAACATGCTGAATAAAGGGCGAACCCCTTAGACAGCACATCCTCACGATCATGAGAAGAAAACCGGGTCTCTTGCACACAACAGATATTAACCCCGAGGCGCTGAAGGTCGCGAGAGAGCCTCGCCCTGCGAGACTCCGACCTCAGGCCCCGGACATTTAAAGTAGCCAACCAGAGAGCCATAGTGAAAACTGATTAGGATTGCTTACCTGTTTTGAACATGGCCGGGGTGAGGATACCGACCGCATCTCCCATAGACCCATGGCCCATCTCAGTGTTGATGTTACCGTCCTGGGAGATCCCGCCGATATCCCACGGGAAAGTAAGTTTAAGAGCCCTATAGAGGGAGGGGTGAACAAAAATTGGGACCCTCCCTGCGCAAAATGAGTTCATTTTCCGGAGCTTGTCGCTCTGAATGATAGCAATGGGCGGGCTCATGTTGAACGAGGATATGGCCTCGTCCAACATGGCCCAAATCTGTTTTGCTCCCGTGTCCACGCCCACCACGGTTAAAACCCGCTGGGCATCTGGAAAGTTCAACGGGTTGTCGATGTCTTTGTCGCTGAATTGTTTGATGGACAGGAGGAACTTTAGATTAGGGATACGGTTCCCATAATCCCTAGCTTTTTCCGCCTGCCTAGGGGAGATCTTACAAATGTCCAATCCATGATTGAAAATGCCCTTGGTTTTTTTTTTCTTTTCGCCGGGATCTTGAGTGGGGCTTCGGGGCCTTTTGGTGACCGGTGGTAACATTTGAGAGGTTTTCGTGGGAGAAGGACTGGGAGTGTGGCAAGGAGTGCAGGGTTGTCTAAAGGGACTGGGATCTCTACTGAGCGGGATTTGGGATTGGGCATGGGAGGTGGACGGCATAGCAGGAGAAGGCTTCACTCTGGAGAGAGGGGTTGAAGTGGGAGGCATGGGGATGGAGGATACACAAAGGGTGGCCTTCTTCTTCGGGGGAGATTTGATGGGGGAAATTAATTTAGGTGACTGTAAGGGGATGTTTTTTTTTGGAGGAGATTTTGTGGTTTTTTTTTGGTCGTCCAGATGTTTTTTGAGTTTTTTTAGTTTCTCCGCTTTTTCGTGGCTCGGCTCGTATTTTAGCCTCTGCTCTTCAATTGAAAGAGTGGAGGTCGGGGCGTCGCCCTTGCTGTTGATAGAGGGAGTGGGACTGTGTGTGTCTTTAGTCCCCGAGGCTTCAGGGGACTGAGGACCCGCTGGCTGACGCTTCCCTCTGACCCTGCCAACTACCTGCCATTCCCCTTCTTCCCCCTTCTTAGCCACAGGAGCGGCGGAAGAGGGCTCTTCGGGGGATGGGGGCTTGGATGGTGACCCAACCGGGGGAACAACCTCTCCGGTCCCGGCAGCTGGCATGCCCATTACAGGCGCGGCGGATTTTGCAGACTCGGTCAGAGGGGGAGTTTGGTCTTTTGTGACCTGAGTTCCAGAGGCCTTCTTCTCTGGGCAGGAAGAGGAGAGATGACCAGTCACTCCACACTTCCAGCAGGCTGGTTTACGACCGGTCACGATGACCGGCAGCTTCAGGTCACCGACGTCAATCCAGTTGGGGACGGAGCTGAAGGCCTTACGATCGAGCATCATATCAAAGCTCCATCCCCCGGTCAGGCTATCGCAGGAAGCGGCCAATATTTCCCCGTATTGGGCCAGGGAAGCCGCGAGGTGTTCCCCGATAACCTGAGGAGGGACCTCGTACACTGCCACCCTGGTCCTTCGCCGACCCTCGTACTCTGTTCGGAGGATGAGATCTTTGGTGATTAATTCTCTCCGGGTGGCTCTCACGCAGTCTTCTGCAGTGGGCAGCAGCACGTCCCACATGAAGAAACCCTTGCCCTTGACAATTCTTAGGGGTTTGAACCCCAGGGACTCCAGTGCTTTAAACACTGTGTCTTTAGTCGAACGACAAATTTTGCGCGAACGCTTGTCGACGACAAAAACAGACACTATTCTTTTCTCGACTCTCTTCAGTTCCACTGGATCCTCCAAGAGCCCGTCTTTCACCACGAGGTGAGCGTAACTCTTGGCACGCTCCAGGAACTCCGCGATGTCGATAATACAATTCGGAGGGGACTTCCAACAAGAGGGCGAATCCCCGACCTCGGTACTAACTTTAGGCTTTTCATTGTTTTTTTCCTTTTCCAGGATTTCCTTAGCTATCCTGGCTTTGGCCGCCTGCTTAAGGACGTCCACAATCTCCTCATTAGTAGGGGTTCGTGGCAGGGCAGGATATTCATTGGGATTATCTTTGTCTGGGGGGTCTTTTTTCGGGTTAAAAAGATGCTTCCTAACCGATTTTTTTATGGTAGCCAGGGTCGATGTCTTTTTCTTTGTGATCAGAAAAGAAGGGGCTTTTTTTTCCTTCTTCTCCATGATGAAGTAAGGGGGAGGGTCGGGAGTGGAGGAATAGGGGGAGGGATATTTACTAAATTTCGCCTAAAGGCGAAACAAAAAGGAACGAATAACGCCAAAAGGCGCAAAAAAAAATAAAAAAGGGGGGGGAATTTAGACAAAAAAGTTCAAAGAAAAGATAGATAAGAAAAACTAATAAGATTTAAATAAAAAATAAAAGATGGCCGACTTTAAGAAGCGAGACTAACCAGTAAAAATAAACAGCTAAATTAAACAATTACAAACAACAAAAATAACACGTAAAAAACTTAAACAAATATCACCTAAAGGCGAAAATAAAAAACACAAGGAGGAAAATTAAATAATACAAAGAAAACGGTTCAAAACAAGGTAAACAAAGACAATAATAAACTTCGGCAAATAGCCGGAGCTATTAACAAAAAAACAAAATGGCCGACACTAGTCGAAAAGAATAAACAAAAGAAAATACGTAACTTTCGACGACAACCAAAGCTAGAAACAAAAATTCAAAATGGCCGACCCACAGAAAAGCGAGTCGAACCGATAACCAAAGGAAAAATAAACAAATAAATTATACAATACAAGGATTACAAAACGAAATTAGTACAAACAAATTATAAAACGAATAACACGGAAAAACGTAAGGTTAGGAAAGAAAACAGAAATTAAAATTAATAAACGCGAAAATCAGAAATTAAAGGAAAATGAAAATTTTAACGGAGGCTAAAAAGAAAAAGCGTGGAAACGAAAAACAAAAATTAAAGGTTGGAAGGAAATTAAAACGAGAAACTAGAATAAAAAGAAAAAGCCTGCAAATTAAAAAAGGGGTAAAAAATAAAAAACAAAGAATTACCGGGGGTAAAAAGAAAATTAAAAGGAAAACAAAAATTAAAGGGGGAAAATTGGAAAACTGAAATAAAAAGAAAAATAACAGAAATTAAAAGAGGGGGGTAAAAAAAAAAATGGAGAGAAGCAAAAATCAAAAGGACTTTTTTTCTTTTTTTTTTTTTTTTTTTTTTTTCCTTTTTTTTTCTTTTTTTTCCTGAAACAGTCAAATGGAAATAATAAAAAGCAAACTTAACCAAAAACAATGCAACACAGAATTCGGGCAAACGAGCAGTCTGTCAGCAGTCAAACAGAATTCGGGCAAACGTGCAGTCGGTCTGCGGTCTACAACAAAGAGAAAAGGAATAACAAGACGGCCGTTGGATCTCGGGATAATATTTATTACCGTATACAAAACACGGTAAATGTGGCACAAAGCCAAAAATGGGGATTGGGAAAGGAAGGTCATCGCTTGTCTTAAAATTAAACTTAGCTAGTCGCACGCACTGACCCAAGCATACAAAACAATATTCCTTTCACCAGAACACCACATTCATACATACCATTCGTTCTACAACCACCAAAATACCTCATTGTCTCTATGAAAATCCTAAATAACCCCATATATACAATAAAGTCTGTTGGGGGGCGGGCATAAAAATTAAATAAAATAATCCCCAATGACTATATACAATATGCATACAAATATGTACAAGAAAACTAAACAAAATCATGTTAGTAATTAAAACCCCCCCGACAAATCCTAAATGTGCCAGTAAAATCAATTAACTGGGCGAAATCGACACGGGACTTTGACAATCTAAAATACACATTTATCCATCCCAACCACTCGCACAAACACGCACTGATTCACACACAACCATACGAAAAGGATCACACACACGAAAACGAAAGGCGTCCCGCATCATCCAGAGAACTGAAATCACTGAGCACCTAAAGAGGGGAGGGATGGGGAGTTAAACTAAAGGAAAAGAAAAGGGGACAGAAAAAAAAAGGGGCCAATGAGCAAACATACCTTAGCTAAGTTTACATAATCCTAAGAAACTAAAAATAAAACACCAAAAACCCTAATCTAGCCTAAGCATGGATGGGTTGCCCAAGTTCAACCCAGGTAAACAATATCCTATGCCTAACCGGCATCAAAATGCCACTCAAGGTCAGCCCCTTTCACACGGCACAAACGCGCAAGAGTCACCCACCTTTCGCCAAATTCAGATGATGTGAGTCGCCGCCTTTCCGTCCTAATCTTGACTTTAAGCAGATGCCTAAAGAACAAGATCAGTTCGGAAGAAGCAAACTTCTCGCCACCATAGAATTCCTTCTGACGCGTCGTCCAAATCACGACTCTCATAACGCCTAGTAAGCAACAGAACACATAATTCTCAGCCCTCGACATCTGCGGTACCACATTGCTGCAAACAGAAACGACATCCAGGACAAAGGTCTTTCTCCGCAAGACGCGAACCATGAGACCTTCAACAAACTTGCACAACGGCACTACCACTCTGCACTGAAAGAAGGCGTGACCAATGGTCTCGACTTCCCCAACACAGCGGCGGCAGTTTGGAGAATTCTCCAAGCCCGCTGCACAAAGTCTTTTGCCGACCCAGAGGGCTCCACGAATCACCTGCCAGGTGAGTGATGCCTCGTCGTTAGTGAGGCATTTCAACCCTGTCGCCCAAGGCCATATTGAGCGAGCCTGCTGCTTCGTAAGACCGAGCTCGCTAATCAGAGCATCTTGAACGGACCCCCGAACTAACACTTGATACAATGCCCTACGAGACAACGCCTGGACGTTGGAGAGGCCTTCCGACGCCCGTAAGAGGCATTTCAGAGCGCGACGACATTCGTGATAGAAGGAGCTTTCGGCTCGGGGTCTACGGCGGGCCTCCCCCTCGCACGAGTGCACACTTCTCAGGGACGGGAAATTTTTCCGGGCATCTTCCTTCCAGAAGGCTCCCACCTCGTCCGGTTCGCGACACAATCGGTCCAGGAATGCAATGCGAAGCATATGTTGACGAATCTCAATGCTTGGCATTCCCAGGCCGCCCTCAGCGGTATGAAGGCAACAGATCTTGCGAGATACCATAGCGGCCTTGCCTCTCCACAAGAAAGAGAACAAGAGCCTTACTAATAAACTTAGTGCGGTAAACGGAAGTGGAAGTACAGAGAGTCGGTACACGAGAATAGGATATATGTGAGAAACACATACTTCCGCCCTTCCCTTCAGGGAAAGCCTCCTCCGAGACCACAGACCAACCGCGATCTCGGCCTTCCCTCGTACCTCCGACCAATTCATTTCCAACTGGAGATCCGGACCGAACCAGACGCCGAGTATCTTGATCGGCCCATCCGTCCAGAGGAAAGGTCCGGGAAGAGAAACTCCCTTCCACGCACCCAATCGCAAGCCCACAGACTTATCGCGATTGATCTTGGCCCCTGTCACCATCTCATAACCACTGACCACTTTGCTGACTTCGTCAATCTCGGTTCTGCTCGACACAAGAACCGAAACGTCGTCAGCATAGGCAGAATACCTTGCTGAGGTGGTGGCCCCAGGCAGAGATATTCCACGCAGGACCGGATTCGCCTTTAACTTGCGAAGGAACGGTTCCAACGCAAGAACGTACAGCAAAGGCGAGAGCGGACAACCCTGACGAATAGAGCGAGACAATACGAAAGGCTTCGATCTTACTCCATTCACTTCCACCAGCGCACCGGGGGTCGCATACAAGAGTCGGATCCAGGAGCGAAAGTCGGCTCCGAAACCGGCCGCCGAAAGGACAGCCTCCAGAAAACGATGGTCAACCCTATCGAAGGCCTTGGACTGATCTAAATTGATCAGCGCGGCTTCACCGTCGACTTGTTCTAAGATCAAGCGTACCATATGCAGATTATCCTGAATAGTCCTGCCCTTCACAGCACAAGTCTGCTCGGGACCAATCAGACTAGACAGGACAAGCTGCAAACGGTTGGCTAAGATCTTCGCCAAAATCTTTAACTCCGTGTTTAACATTGTTAAAGGGCGAAAGTTCCCTAACCCATCCCCACCGTTCTTGTCCTTACGCAGCAACTTGATCACACCCCTGGTGAAGCGTTGGGGTATAGACCCCTGCTTCATCCAGTGGTTGAAAATCAGCTCCAGCAAAGGAACAAAAACGGGCGACAGCCTCAAGTACACTTCGTAGGGAAGACCATCGAGTCCCGGAGACTTATCCAGGCCAACCTGCTTCAGCGCATCCCAGATCTCGGACTCTGTTATGGGACCCTCGCACCCAGCCGCTTCAGCTGCCTCGAGGCAGGGAAAGTCGGCTAAATAGGAGTCGAACTGAGCAGAGCTCAGACCGGGCTCCCTGGTGAAAAGATCCTGAAAGTAATCACGAAAGACCTCACATATGCCCGCGTTTGTAGTCACGGTCCGATTATCCGGTAATGTGACGCACGCGATATGTCGTCGAGACGCACTCCTACTCTCCTCTGCACGCAATTCAGCGGCCATATTCGTCGCCTCAGAGGACATTCTTTTTAACCTAGCCCTAACTACCAGAGCTTGATCCTTCTTGATAAGCAAGGAGGCCAACTCTGCCTTAGCTAAGGCTACATCCCCACTAACACGGGATTTCACGGCCCGATCAACTTTTTCTTCTAAAGCAGTTTGCGCCGCTAATCTATCTCGATTGAGTCGACGACTAAAATCGGCAGCAAACGTTCTAATTTTGGATTTAAGTTTACCCCACCAGGCGTTCCCGAAAACCGCTCCCGACAATTCCCGTTGTATCATTAGTACCAGCTGGTCCCGAAATCCCTGCTCACCAAACAGTGAACAGTTGAATTTCCAGTAACCAGCCAACCTAACCTTAGGCTTATCTAAGTTTACCCGGACCCGGACAAGCCTATGATCCGAATAAACTATGTAATGGAAACTTGGACACCCTAAGAGCCCTACATCGACTCTCTTAACTAAGACCCGGTCGAGGTAGCTCGCAAGCGTCCCAGGAGCCGAGTTGCCACTATTAGTCCAAGTCCATGCTACCTCCCGAGGATGCTCATTCCGGTACTTATCGACGAGATCAAACCCGCCGATAAAGTCCCGAAATGGTTTCACATCAGGATTGTTAGTACCCCGTTTTTTCCCTATACGATCTATATCGGGCTCAAGGACGGCATTCCAATCGCCCGCTAAAACTACCCGACGAGATGTCGTCAAAAACGGCTCGATCTGCCGAAACAGACCAGGTCGCTCAGCATGGGTATTAGGCGCATAAACGCCGATGAGACGTAAAGCCTTACCTTTTATGGTAACGTCCAGCACACAAAGCCTGCCCGCCGGATCTGCGAAAACAAGAGTACATGCAGCGTCTAAAGACCTGCTCACTAGCCAAGAGACACCCCTCGAACGACCATCAAAACATGCTGAATAAAGGGCGAACCCCTTAGACAGCACATCCTCACGATCATGAGAAGAAAACCGGGTCTCTTGCACACAACAGATATTAACCCCGAGGCGCTGAAGGTCGCGAGAGAGCCTCGCCCTGCGAGACTCCGACCTCAGGCCCCGGACATTTAAAGTAGCCAACCAGAGAGCCATAGTGAAAACTGATTAGGATTGCTTACCTGTTTTGAACATGGCCGGGGTGAGGATACCGACCGCATCTCCCATAGACCCATGGCCCATCTCAGTGTTGATGTTACCGTCCTGGGAGATCCCGCCGATATCCCACGGGAAAGTGAGTTTAAGAGCCCTATAGAGGGAGGGGTGAACAAAAATTGGGACCCTCCCTGCGCAAAAAGAGTTCATTTTCCGGAGCTTGTCGCTCTGAATGATAGCAATGGGCGGGCTCATGTTGAACGAGGATATGGCCTCGTCCAACATGGCCCAAATCTGTTTTGCTCCCGTGTCAACGCCCACCACGGTTAAAACCCGCTGGGCATCTGGGAAGTTCAACGGGTTGTCGATGTCTTTGTCGCTGAACTGTTTGATGGACAGGAGGAACTTTAGATTAGGGATACGGTTCCCATAATCCCTAGCTTTTTCCGCCTGCCTAGGGGAGATCTTACAAATGTCCAATCCATGATTGAAAATGCCCTTTGGTTTTTTTTTCTTTTCGCCGGGATCTTGAGTGGGGCTTCGGGGCCTTTTGGTGACCGGTGGTAACATCTGAGAGGTTTTAGTGGGAGAAGGACTGGGAGTGTGGCAAGGAGTGCAGGGTTGTCTAAAGGGACTGGGATCTCTACTGAGCGGGATTTGGGATTGGGCATGGGAGGTGGACGGCATAGCAGGAGAAGGCTTCACTCTGGAGAGAGGGGTTGAAGTGGGAGGCATGGGGATGGAGGATACACAAAGGGTGGCCTTCTTCTTCGGGGGAGATTTGATGGGGGAAATTAATTTAGGTGACTGTAAGGGGATGTTTTTTTTTGGAGGAGATTTTGTGGTTTTTTTTTGGTCGTCCAGATGTTTTTTGAGTTTTTTTAGTTTCTCCGCTTTTTCGTGGCTCGGCTCGTATTTTAGCCTCTGCTCTTCAATTGAAAGAGTGGAGGTCGGGGCGTCGCCCTTGCTGTTGATAGAGGGAGTGGGACTGTGTGTGTCTTTAGTCCCCGAGGCTTCAGGGGACTGAGGACCCGCTGGCTGACGCTTCCCTCTGACCCTGCCAACTACCTGCCATTCCCCTTCTTCCCCCTTCTTAGCCACAGGAGCGGCGGAAGAGGGCTCTTCGGGGGATGGGGGCTTGGATGGTGACCCAACCGGGGGAACAACCTCTCCGGTCCCGGCAGCTGGCATGCCCATTACAGGCGCGGCGGATTTTGCAGACTCGGTCAGAGGGGGAGTTTGGTCTTTTGTGACCTGAGTTCCAGAGGCCTTCTTCTCTGGGCAGGAAGAGGAGAGATGACCAGTCACTCCACACTTCCAGCAGGCTGGTTTACGACCGGTCACGATGACCGGCAGCTTCAGGTCACCGACGTCAATCCAGTTGGGGACGGAGCTGAAGGCCTTACGATCGAGCATCATATCAAAGCTCCATCCCCCGGTCAGGCTATCGCAGGAAGCGGCCAATATTTCCCCGTATTGGGCCAGGAAAGCCGCGAGGTGTTCCCCGATAACCTGAGGAGGGACCTCGTACACTGCCACCCTGGTCCTTCGCCGACCCTCGTACTCTGTTCGGAGGATGAGATCTTTGGTGATTAATTCTCTCCGGGTGGCTCTCACGCAGTCTTCTGCAGTGGGCAGCAGCACGTCCCACATGAAGAAACCCTTGCCCTTGACAATTCTTAGGGGTTTGAACCCCAGGGACTCCAGTGCTTTAAACACTGTGTCTTTAGTCGAACGACAAATTTTGCGCGAACGCTTGTCGACGACAAAAACAGACACTATTCTTTTCTCGACTCTCTTCAGTTCCACTGGATCCTCCAAGAGCCCGTCTTTCACCACGAGGTGAGCGTAACTCTTGGCACGCTCCAGGAACTCCGCGATGTCGATAATACAATTCGGAGGGGACTTCCAACAAGAGGGCGAATCCCCGACCTCGGTACTAACTTTAGGCTTTTCATTGTTTTTTTCCTTTTCCAGGATTTCCTTAGCTATCCTGGCTTTGGCCGCCTGCTTAAGGACGTCCACAATCTCCTCATTAGTAGGGGTTCGTGGCAGGGCAGGATATTCATTGGGATTATCTTTGTCTGGGGGGTCTTTTTTCGGGTTAAAAAGATGCTTCCTAACCGATTTTTTTATGGTAGCCAGGGTCGATGTCTTTTTCTTTGTGATCAGAAAAGAAGGGGCTTTTTTTTCCTTCTTCTCCATGATGAAGTAAGGGGGAGGGTCGGGAGTGGAGGAATAGGGGGAGGGATATTTACTAAATTTCGCCTAAAGGCGAAACAAAAAGGAACGAATAACGCCAAAAGGCGCAAAAAAAAATAAAAAAGGGGGGGGGAATTTAGACAAAAAAGTTCAAAGAAAAGATAGATAAGAAAAACTAATAAGATTTAAATAAAAAATAAAAGATGGCCGACTTTAAGAAGCGAGACTAACCAGTAAAAATAAACAGCTAAATTAAACAATTACAAACAACAAAAATAACACGTAAAAAACTTAAACAAATATCACCTAAAGGCGAAAATAAAAAACACAAGGAGGAAAATTAAATAATACAAAGAAAACGGTTCAAAACAAGGTAAACAAAGACAATAATAAACTTCGGCAAATAGCCGGAGCTATTAACAAAAAAACAAAATGGCCGACACTAGTCGAAAAGAATAAACAAAAGAAAATACGTAACTTTCGACGACAACCAAAGCTAGAAACAAAAATTCAAAATGGCCGACCCACAGAAAAGCGAGTCGAACCGATAACCAAAGGAAAAATAAACAAATAAATTATACAATACAAGGATTACAAAACGAAATTAGTACAAACAAATTATAAAACGAATAACACGGAAAAACGTAAGGTTAGGAAAGAAAACAGAAATTAAAATTAATAAACGCGAAAATCAGAAATTAAAGGAAAATGAAAATTTTAACGGAGGCTAAAAAGAAAAAGCGTGGAAACGAAAAACAAAAATTAAAGGTTGGAAGGAAATTAAAACGAGAAACTAGAATAAAAAGAAAAAGCCTGCAAATTAAAAAAGGGGTAAAAAATAAAAAACAAAGAATTACCGGGGGTAAAAAGAAAATTAAAAGGAAAACAAAAATTAAAGGGGGAAAATTGGAAAACTGAAATAAAAAGAAAAATAACAGAAATTAAAAGAGGGGGGTAAAAAAAAAAATGGAGAGAAGCAAAAATCAAAAGGACTTTTTTTCTTTTTTTTTTTTTTTTTTTTTTTTCCTTTTTTTTTCTTTTTTTTCCTGAAACAGTCAAATGGAAATAATAAAAAGCAAACTTAACCAAAAACAATGCAACACAGAATTCGGGCAAACGAGCAGTCTGTCAGCAGTCAAACAGAATTCGGGCAAACGTGCAGTCGGTCTGCGGTCTACAACAAAGAGAAAAGGAATAACAAGACGGCCGTTGGATCTCGGGATAATATTTATTACTGTATGCAAAACACAGTAAATGTGGCACAAAGCCAAAAATGGGGATTGGGAAAGGAAGGTCATCGCTTGTCTTAAAATTAAACTTAGCTAGTCGCACGCACTGACCCAAGCATACAAAACAATATTCCTTTCACCAAAACACCACATTCATACATACCATTCGTTCTACAACCACCAAAATACCTCATTGTCTCTATGAAAATCCTAAATAACCCCATATATACAATAAAGTCTGTTGGGGGGCGGGCATAAAAATTAAATAAAATAATCCCCAATGACTATATACAATATGCATACAAATATGTACAAGAAAACTAAACAAAATCATGTTAGTAATTAAAAATCCCCCGACAAATCCTAAATGTGCCAGTAAAATCAATTAACTGGGCGAAATCGACACGGGACTTTGACAATATAAAATACACATTTATCCATCCCAACCACTCGCACAAACACGCACTGATTCACACACAAACATACGAAAAGGATCACACACACGAAAACGAAAGGCGTCCCGCATCATCCAGAGAACTGAAATCACTGAGCACCTAAAGAGGGGAGGGATGGGGAGTTAAACTAAAGGAAAAGAAAAGGGGACAGAAAAAAAAGGGGCCAATGAGCAAACATACCTTAGCTAAGTTTACATAATCCTAAGAAACTAAAAATAAAACACCAAATACCCTAATCTAGCCTAAGCATGGATGGGTTGCCCAAGTTCAACCCAGGAAAACAATATCCTATGCCTAACCGGCATCAAAATGCCACTCAAGGTCAGCCCCTTTCACACGGCACAAACGCGCAAGAGTCACCCACCTTTCGCCAAATTCAGATGATGTGAGTCGCCGCCTTTCCGTCCTAATCTTGACTTTAAGCAGATGCCTAAAGAACAAGATCAGTTCGGAAGAAGCAAACTTCTCGCCACCATAGAATTCCTTCTGACGCGTCGTCCAAATCACGACTCTCATAACGCCTAGTAAGCAACAGAACACATAATTCTCAGCCCTCGACATCTGCGGTACCACATTGCTGCAAACAGAAACGACATCCAGGACAAAGGTCTTTCTCCGCAAGACGCGAACCATGAGACCTTCAACAAACTTGCACAACGGCACTACCACTCTGCACTGAAAGAAGGCGTGACCAATGGTCTCGACTTCCCCAACACAGCGGCGGCAGTTTGGAGAATTCTCCAAGCCCGCTGCACAAAGTCTTTTGCCGACCCAGAGGGCTCCACGAATCACCTGCCAGGTGAGTGATGCCTCGTCGTTAGTGAGGCATTTCAACCCTGTCGCCCAAGGCCATATTGAGCGAGCCTGCTGCTTCGTAAGACCGAGCTCGCTAATCAGAGCATCTTGAACGGACCCCCGAACTAACACTTGATACAATGCCCTACGAGACAACGCCTGGACGTTGGAGAGGCCTTCCGACGCCCGTAAGAGGCATTTCAGAGCGCGACGACATTCGTGATAGAAGGAGCTTTCGGCTCGGGGTCTACGGCGGGCCTCCCCCTCGCACGAGTGCACACTTCTCAGGGACGGGAAATTTTTCCGGGCATCTTCCTTCCAGAAGGCTCCCACCTCGTCCGGTTCGCGACACAATCGGTCCAGGAATGCAATGCGAAGCATATGTTGACGAATCTCAATGCTTGGCATTCCCAGGCCGCCCTCAGCGGTATGAAGGCAACAGATCTTGCGAGATACCATAGCGGCCTTGCCTCTCCACAAGAAAGAGAACAAGAGCCTTACTAATAAACTTAGTGCGGTAAACGGAAGTGGAAGTACAGAGAGTCGGTACACGAGAATAGGATATATGTGAGAAACACATACTTCCGCCCTTCCCTTCAGGGAAAGCCTCCTCCGAGACCACAGACCAACCGCGATCTCGGCCTTCCCTCGTACCTCCGACCAATTCATTTCCAACTGGAGATCCGGACCGAACCAGACGCCGAGTATCTTGATCGGCCCATCCGTCCAGAGGAAAGGTCCGGGAAGAGAAACTCCCTTCCACGCACCCAATCGCAAGCCCACAGACTTATCGCGATTGATCTTGGCCCCTGTCACCATCTCATAACCACTGACCACTTTGCTGACTTCGTCAATCTCGGCTCTGCTCGACACAAGAACCGAAACGTCGTCAGCATAGGCAGAATACCTTGCTGAGGTGGTGGCCCCAGGCAGAGATATTCCACGCAGGACCGGATTCGCCTTTAACTTGCGAAGGAACGGTTCCAACGCAAGAACGTACAGCAAAGGCGAGAGCGGACAACCCTGACGAATAGAGCGAGACAATACGAAAGGCTTCGATCTTACTCCATTCACTTCCACCAGCGCACCGGGGGTCGCATACAAGAGTCGGATCCAGGAGCGAAAGTCGGCTCCGAAACCGGCCGCCGAAAGGACAGCCTCCAGAAAACGATGGTCAACCCTATCGAAGGCCTTGGACTGATCTAAATTGATCAGCGCGGCTTCACCGTCGACTTGTTCTAAGATCAAGCGTACCATATGCAGGTTATCCTGAATAGTCCTGCCCTTCACAGCACAAGTCTGCTCGGGACCAATCAGACTAGACAGGACAAGCTGCAAACGGTTGGCTAAGATCTTCGCCAAAATCTTTAACTCCGTGTTTAACATTGTTAAAGGGCGAAAGTTCCCTAACCCATCCCCACCGTTCTTGTCCTTACGCAGCAACTTGATCACACCCCTGGTGAAGCGTTGGGGTATAGACCCCTGCTTCATCCAGTGGTTGAAAATCAGCTCCAGCAAAGGAACAAAAACGGGCGACAGCCTCAAGTACACTTCGTAGGGAAGACCATCGAGTCCCGGAGACTTATCCAGGCCAACCTGCTTCAGCGCATCCCAGATCTCGGACTCTGTTATGGGACCCTCGCACCCAGCCGCTTCAGCTGCCTCGAGGCAGGGAAAGTCGGCTAAATAGGAGTCGAACTGAGCAGAGCTCAGACCGGGCTCCCTGGTGAAAAGATCCTGAAAGTAATCACGAAAGACCTCACATATGCCCGCGTTTGTAGTCACGGTCCGATTATCCGGTAATGTGACGCACGCGATATGTCGTCGAGACGCACTCCTACTCTCCTCTGCACGCAATTCAGCGGCCATATTCGTCGCCTCAGAGGACATTCTTTTTAACCTAGCCCTAACTACCAGAGCTTGATCCTTCTTGATAAGCAAGGAGGCCAACTCTGCCTTAGCTAAGGCTACATCCCCACTAACACGGGATTTCACGGCCCGATCAACTTTTTCTTCTAAAGCAGTTTGCGCCGCTAATCTATCTCGATTGAGTCGACGACTAAAATCGGCAGCAAACGTTCTAATTTTGGATTTAAGTTTACCCCACCAGGCGTTCCCGAAAACCGCTCCCGACAATTCCCGTTGTATCATTAGTACCAGCTGGTCCCGAAATCCCTGCTCACCAAACAGTGAACAGTTGAATTTCCAGTAACCAGCCAACCTAACCTTAGGCTTATCTAAGTTTACCCGGACCCGGACAAGCCTATGATCCGAATAAACTATGTAATGGAAACTTGGACACCCTAAGAGCCCTACATCGACTCTCTTAACTAAGACCCGGTCGAGGTAGCTCGCAAGCGTCCCAGGAGCCGAGTTGCCACTATTAGTCCAAGTCCATGCTACCTCCCGAGGATGCTCATTCCGGTACTTATCGACGAGATCAAACCCGCCGATAAAGTCCCGAAATGGTTTCACATCAGGATTGTTAGTACCCCGTTTTTTCCCTATACGATCTATATCGGGGTCAAGGACGGCATTCCAATCGCCCGCTAAAACTACCCGACGAGATGTCGTCAAAAACGGCTCGATCTGCCGAAACAGACCAGGTCGCTCAGCATGGGTATTAGGCGCATAAACGCCGATGAGACGTAAAGCCTTACCTTTTATGGTAACGTCCAGCACACAAAGCCTGCCCGCCGGATCTGCGAAAACAAGAGTACATGCAGCGTCTAAAGACCTGCTCACTAGCCAAGAGACACCCCTCGAACGACCATCAAAACATGCTGAATAAAGGGCGAACCCCTTAGACAGCACATCCTCACGATCATGAGAAGAAAACCGGGTCTCTTGCACACAACAGATATTAACCCCGAGGCGCTGAAGGTCGCGAGAGAGCCTCGCCCTGCGAGACTCCGACCTCAGGCCCCGGACATTTAAAGTAGCCAACCAGAGAGCCATAGTGAAAACTGATTAGGATTGCTTACCTGTTTTGAACATGGCCGGGGTGAGGATACCGACCGCATCTCCCATAGACCCATGGCCCATCTCAGTGTTGATGTTACCGTCCTGGGAGATCCCGCCGATATCCCACGGGAAAGTAAGTTTAAGAGCCCTATAGAGGGAGGGGTGAACAAAAATTGGGACCCTCCCTGCGCAAAATGAGTTCATTTTCCGGAGCTTGTCGCTCTGAATGATAGCAATGGGCGGGCTCATGTTGAACGAGGATATGGCCTCGTCCAACATGGCCCAAATCTGTTTTGCTCCCGTGTCCACGCCCACCACGGTTAAAACCCGCTGGGCATCTGGAAAGTTCAACGGGTTGTCGATGTCTTTGTCGCTGAATTGTTTGATGGACAGGAGGAACTTTAGATTAGGGATACGGTTCCCATAATCCCTAGCTTTTTCCGCCTGCCTAGGGGAGATCTTACAAATGTCCAATCCATGATTGAAAATGCCCTTGGTTTTTTTTTTCTTTTCGCCGGGATCTTGAGTGGGGCTTCGGGGCCTTTTGGTGACCGGTGGTAACATTTGAGAGGTTTTCGTGGGAGAAGGACTGGGAGTGTGGCAAGGAGTGCAGGGTTGTCTAAAGGGACTGGGATCTCTACTGAGCGGGATTTGGGATTGGGCATGGGAGGTGGACGGCATAGCAGGAGAAGGCTTCACTCTGGAGAGAGGGGTTGAAGTGGGAGGCATGGGGATGGAGGATACACAAAGGGTGGCCTTCTTCTTCGGGGGAGATTTGATGGGGGAAATTAATTTAGGTGACTGTAAGGGGATGTTTTTTTTTGGAGGAGATTTTGTGGTTTTTTTTTGGTCGTCCAGATGTTTTTTGAGTTTTTTTAGTTTCTCCGCTTTTTCGTGGCTCGGCTCGTATTTTAGCCTCTGCTCTTCAATTGAAAGAGTGGAGGTCGGGGCGTCGCCCTTGCTGTTGATAGAGGGAGTGGGACTGTGTGTGTCTTTAGTCCCCGAGGCTTCAGGGGACTGAGGACCCGCTGGCTGACGCTTCCCTCTGACCCTGCCAACTACCTGCCATTCCCCTTCTTCCCCCTTCTTAGCCACAGGAGCGGCGGAAGAGGGCTCTTCGGGGGATGGGGGCTTGGATGGTGACCCAACCGGGGGAACAACCTCTCCGGTCCCGGCAGCTGGCATGCCCATTACAGGCGCGGCGGATTTTGCAGACTCGGTCAGAGGGGGAGTTTGGTCTTTTGTGACCTGAGTTCCAGAGGCCTTCTTCTCTGGGCAGGAAGAGGAGAGATGACCAGTCACTCCACACTTCCAGCAGGCTGGTTTACGACCGGTCACGATGACCGGCAGCTTCAGGTCACCGACGTCAATCCAGTTGGGGACGGAGCTGAAGGCCTTACGATCGAGCATCATATCAAAGCTCCATCCCCCGGTCAGGCTATCGCAGGAAGCGGCCAATATTTCCCCGTATTGGGCCAGGAAAGCCGCGAGGTGTTCCCCGATAACCTGAGGAGGGACCTCGTACACTGCCACCCTGGTCCTTCGCCGACCCTCGTACTCTGTTCGGAGGATGAGATCTTTGGTGATTAATTCTCTCCGGGTGGCTCTCACGCAGTCTTCTGCAGTGGGCAGCAGCACGTCCCACATGAAGAAACCCTTGCCCTTGACAATTCTTAGGGGTTTGAACCCCAGGGACTCCAGTGCTTTAAACACTGTGTCTTTAGTCGAACGACAAATTTTGCGCGAACGCTTGTCGACGACAAAAACAGACACTATTCTTTTCTCGACTCTCTTCAGTTCCACTGGATCCTCCAAGAGCCCGTCTTTCACCACGAGGTGAGCGTAACTCTTGGCACGCTCCAGGAACTCCGCGATGTCGATAATACAATTCGGAGGGGACTTCCAACAAGAGGGCGAATCCCCGACCTCGGTACTAACTTTAGGCTTTTCATTGTTTTTTTCCTTTTCCAGGATTTCCTTAGCTATCCTGGCTTTGGCCGCCTGCTTAAGGACGTCCACAATCTCCTCATTAGTAGGGGTTCGTGGCAGGGCAGGATATTCATTGGGATTATCTTTGTCTGGGGGGTCTTTTTTCGGGTTAAAAAGATGCTTCCTAACCGATTTTTTTATGGTAGCCAGGGTCGATGTCTTTTTCTTTGTGATCAGAAAAGAAGGGGCTTTTTTTTCCTTCTTCTCCATGATGAAGTAAGGGGGAGGGTCGGGAGTGGAGGAATAGGGGGAGGGATATTTACTAAATTTCGCCTAAAGGCGAAACAAAAAGGAACGAATAACGCCAAAAGGCGCAAAAAAAAATAAAAAAGGGGGGGGGAATTTAGACAAAAAAGTTCAAAGAAAAGATAGATAAGAAAAACTAATAAGATTTAAATAAAAAATAAAAGATGGCCGACTTTAAGAAGCGAGACTAACCAGTAAAAATAAACAGCTAAATTAAACAATTACAAACAACAAAAATAACACGTAAAAAACTTAAACAAATATCACCTAAAGGCGAAAATAAAAAACACAAGGAGGAAAATTAAATAATACAAAGAAAACGGTTCAAAACAAGGTAAACAAAGACAATAATAAACTTCGGCAAATAGCCGGAGCTATTAACAAAAAAACAAAATGGCCGACACTAGTCGAAAAGAATAAACAAAAGAAAATACGTAACTTTCGACGACAACCAAAGCTAGAAACAAAAATTCAAAATGGCCGACCCACAGAAAAGCGAGTCGAACCGATAACCAAAGGAAAAATAAACAAATAAATTATACAATACAAGGATTACAAAACGAAATTAGTACAAACAAATTATAAAACGAATAACACGGAAAAACGTAAGGTTAGGAAAGAAAACAGAAATTAAAATTAATAAACGCGAAAATCAGAAATTAAAGGAAAATGAAAATTTTAACGGAGGCTAAAAAGAAAAAGCGTGGAAACGAAAAACAAAAATTAAAGGTTGGAAGGAAATTAAAACGAGAAACTAGAATAAAAAGAAAAAGCCTGCAAATTAAAAAAGGGGTAAAAAATAAAAAACAAAGAATTACCGGGGGTAAAAAGAAAATTAAAAGGAAAACAAAAATTAAAGGGGGAAAATTGGAAAACTGAAATAAAAAGAAAAATAACAGAAATTAAAAGAGGGGGGTAAAAAAAAAAATGGAGAGAAGCAAAAATCAAAAGGACTTTTTTTCTTTTTTTTTTTTTTTTTTTTTTTCCTTTTTTTTTCTTTTTTTTCCTGAAACAGTCAAATGGAAATAATAAAAAGCAAACTTAACCAAAAACAATGCAACACAGAATTCGGGCAAACGAGCAGTCTGTCAGCAGTCAAACAGAATTCGGGCAAACGTGCAGTCGGTCTGCGGTCTACAACAAAGAGAAAAGGAATAACAAGACGGCCGTTGGATCTCGGGATTCCTTCTTCCCTCGTCTTCCGGTATCAACCATTATTTATATAGTTGATAGTCACCTATGCAGATTAGGTGGATCCCACCACAACACTTATAAACAAGACGCATAAGATCCATGGATGAAACACTTATATTAGTGAAAGAAAAATTACTTCAAAGATAGAAGGAATACATCGAAGAACACTTTTACGGCGGAAGAGAACAACGGGCAATACACAGAAATATCGACGGGCCAGAAATATTAAAATCTGAAATGAAATCAGCACTGACCAATTTGCAGAGAAACAATACAACAGCGGTCACAGGCAGAATCGTAATTGAGATTCTAGCAGCCTTCGATGATTTCGGCGCTGACAAGATTACAGACGAAATAAACAAAATATGCAACTGTGGAGATATAACAGAAGATCTAAGTAGATCAATTTTCATAGCACTGCTCAAGAAGCCTTGTGTAAACGACTGCAAACTGATAGTCCACCCAATGAGCCATATAATAAAACTAATCATCCGAATTCTGATGAATAGAGCGTACAGAGGACGAAAATAGGACATGAACGGTCCGGGTTCGTTAAAGACACCGGAACAAGGAATGCTGTTTATTCACAAATTAAAATGAGTTACGGTAATATACACAAGCCAAAAAAAAAAAGAATCATTCTTTCAATCCAAAATATGTGTCGGCTTTAAATAACCTACAAGGGGGTGAGAAACCGTAAAAACCAAATAAATCAATCTTCATTTGCCAGCGACGACTGCGATGGTTACTTATTCACAATATAGAGCACAATACTGAACACCTTATTCGAAAATGGAAAAAAATACTATGAAAAATTAAATAGAGCTAATTTTTCGGTTATTCTATTTAAACTTGCTTGAATATATATATATATATATATATATATATATATATATATATATATATATATATATATATATAATAAAAAGACTTAAACACTAATATTCCATGGTCATAATTTATTCCATTGGAATCGTAAGAACGATCCAATTCATCAGACCTACAGATTCAATAAGAAAACAGAAAACAACTCCGGGAAAAATTGGTGAGAGTATGTGTGAGAGTGTGGGGGAACCTGTGATCTATATAGAGGGATAACAGCCGAGAGAGACAGGGAGGTCCAAAGGTGGAGAGGGCATTAGAATCTAACAGAGGGAAGATTTAAAGAGGGGTTTCAGTGAGAAAAGGGTGCGTATTTTCAAACGTCCGAAGATATACCGGAAGAGTGTACATTTCTTGGCGACACACACACCCCATAGGCGATAAAATCTTATACTCCGCCCAGACCCCTACAACGCATACATACACACACAATACACACACATCTATATATATATATATATATATATATATATATATATATATATATATATATATATATACATCTACATCTGCACGCCTAGGACACCCGATTTCAAAGCCAATGCTAAATTCGCTATAATGAGATAAAGGAAAAGTTTAGATAAGATAACATTAAAAGATTTTAGGATTCCTTGAAGTTAAGTGTAGACGGCGCTCGGAAACATAGTCTAGCCGGGCCAAGTCATAAACTAACAATATAGATAGTTCTAATATATAACCCTGTAAATCACAACTTACTCACCCACACCCACAAGGATCTATCCACGTACGCACATCATCTCATACACACTCTTTAATGAGTCAAGTGATCACACACACCCACCTCAGTATACACGCTCACGCATACCCTACTCACTCCCTATTCAAGGACCAAAAACACATGCGCGCCCACCCCCACCAGCAGAGGCCCCCATAAAATTATCAGGCTAGCTAAATGATTCTCGCTCGGCCTGTTTTCATCCTCATCCCAAATAACAACCGAAACGAGACCGTTTGACCAACACAAGGAATTTTGGAGAAATACGGCTGACAAGATAAAAGACAGATTAAAAACTACAGACAAAATTCCATTTTCCCTCTCCAGACTTCCGGTTGATTATACATACCTGCGTACATCTACACCCATATACAGCTATATGTCTACATATATATCTAAATATGCACACACACACATAACCACATCTGCATATATATCTACCTACGTATCCATACGTCCATACATGTAGGTGTACACACACACACACACACACACACACACATTTATATACTTACCCACATACATATATATATATACATATATTTATGCGTATACTTATATATACACATCTTCGGACGTTTATACACATCTACACACACACCCATACACCCATATGAACGCACATGTACATTTCTATATTTAAACCAAATCAAAGGCCAGTTAAAAAATATATAATATTCTAAAACCGCTGGGTGATTAGCGTTTATCTATCTCTAATGTTAGAATGTATACCTAGGTGTCTAACTATTATAATGCTATCTGATTTTGCAAATCAGTTATTAGGGGAAATGTTTACCTACTTAACCACTCACACATGTATCACCACATGAATAAAGAAAAATCAAAATTACTGTTGTAGTGGGATCCACCTAATCTGCATAGGTGACTACCAACTATATAAATAATGGTTGATACCGGAAGACGAGGGAAGGGAATCACGAGATCCAACTAGAGACTCTGATCGACTGCGACTAGTCAACACATTCTCCAGGAACGTCTTCCCAGAAATATACAGAAATACTATATGTACTTATTGTGTACACTTTCTTGTTATAATACATTCTTGTTCCAAGTACATTTTGTGTTGCATTATTATTCCATGCAATAGGCGAGATTCAACATTGAGTCAAGACTCAACAATTACAAAAATTAAAAATACATGGCGCATCACATAAACATACACAATGATACATATAAGTAATGGTCATTACATGAATGAAGCCTAAAAAAGAAGAAAAAATTTGGAATACATGGCGCTTCACATAACCATACACAATAATACATACAAGTAATATTCAATACACAGAAAGTCATGCCCGATGTTACTGGGCTATGGTGGAAGTGTCACACCCGACAACGTGTTACAAAACGGTGTTCATGTTTTGAACCGTTTTATGTGTCTACATTTGGAGCAGATCTCACTCCGAAGGTTTAACAGTTCATCCTGATTTTCATCTCTGATAATAAAGATCTTTTCGGCGATGCACAGATTACACCTATCCCGGAAGTTATTAGGTGTGCTAGCTCTTGACTAGTATCTCCATTCGAAAAGTGGGGTTAGACCCCTATCCACCAGATCCCAGTAGTGTTTGGATAGGGACGTTTGGTTTCTGAGGTATCTGTGTCTGAAGGAGTGCCTATGGCTGTATAGACGTTGCTTCCAACCACCAGCGGATATACCTATGTATCTTTTCTTCTCGTTTCTGTTTTCTTCGGGGAAGATAGTTTCCTCGTACACTACGTTTTTATACATGCACTTACCCCCGATAGGGCAAAGGTCTTTATTCCTACAACTTCAGGTGGGGTCACTCGTTTGAGTTACGTTATTGTGGTAGTTTCTAAGTATTCTACAATTATGGGAAGATATAATTTTCTGTATATTATTCACGCACGAGTAACTAATTTTCAGTGTTTTCCTATTAAAAATTTTATGTAATGGATGTTTACTATGAAAGTGTTTATCTACTAATCTAAGGAAGAAACTACCTATATCAGTTTTAGAGAGCTTGCAATATGGTGGGTTAAACCATATTACTTTCCTCTTTCTGTATTTAGTTCTATTCTTAATATTTTGATTTGTTAGTTCTCTGTTAAATTTTAATTCTTGTCTAAAACCACTATTCCTGAGGGCCTGGTTGTATGTAAATTTATTCATTTAAAAAATTCTATGGTTAGAAGATAGCTTGTTTATTCGAGTATTCACGGTTTTGGGGATGTGGTCTATCACTGATTTAGGGTGGTTAGAGTGGATGTCGATATATAGGGGTGTTTGATCCAGTTTATGGAAAGGTCTAAATGTATCATTTGATAGGCTAAGAGTAATGTCCAAAATGTTAACAATTTTAAGGTTGGAAGATATTTCAATCTTAAGGTCTAGGTATTTGAAGGCTCTGACGACCTTCTCATGTAAGCTGGAAGTTAAGGGGCCATTACTACTAGGGACGAAGATCAGACCGTCATCTCTATAAAGCCCGACTTGGTTGAGGTTAACTATTCTACTTAAGGTATCTAGGATATATATGCCCACTACATCTGCAATTTTTTGGCGGAATCGAAAGCTCCCATAGGTACATCGAAACTTTCATTATACTTCATCACCCAATTAGCGTCATTGTATTTCAAGATGGATCTTCTTGACGCCAAAATAATTTCTAGATCACTATCCGTTATTTCGGTATATCCCCTAGCAAAATTGAGGCTGTTGATTAGAAGCTCCTCCGAAATAGAAGGGTAAAAATCCAAGATGTCAAATTGGATGAAAGAGGATCTTTCTTTGTTGGGGATCTCTCGGAACCATTTGATTGTATCAGCTGAGTCTTTCCAAAGTTTCGCTGGGTGTTTATTCATGACACATGAAGTAATCCTCTTGATAATCCTTTTGGAAATTAATCCCAACTCAGATTTGGAGGGATTGATAAGACGGGACTGCAAGTTATTGGCAAAGTTAGGGTTATGGTCCTTGAAGAGAATGTAAGCATCTTTCACATTAAATTTACCCATTCTGTCCGCAACTCTGAATTTGTTAGCATATTTGCAGATGTCCTCATTTATAGAAGATAAGGTCCTATTGTCTTTGTCTTTTTTGTAAGAGCTGGTAATTTTATCAGCGACGAGTTTGTCATATTCGGAGGGTTTAATTTTATAGAAATGTTTGGATTTGTCCGCCTTAATACATAATTTACTGGTGTTCTTAATATTTTTTATGTCTATGCCAATTTTAGCTTGGAAGTAGTTGGTATCGTTCTTGAACTTACACTTTCGAATTAAATCGATTAAATAGCGTTCGAACGGTTCAAGTGGCTTGCTACATGGTGGAGTTTTCTGTGATTTCAGGTTGTATGTATCAGGATTTAGCTATAGGTCACCCTTGGGATTACTGTAGAAAAAGGCTTTCCATCTCATTATTTTAATGAGGTCAATGATTTTGTCTGTAAGGCAGACGGAAAAAAGATGCTTTGAAGGATAAGGGATATTTTTCAAAGAGTAATCCGGAGTAAATTTATCCATCCCAATCTGAATAGGTTAGAATACAAGTGGTTTAACTGGAAGTATACCAAAGAGAGCTCAACTTGTAGTGGAAAGGAGCAATATATTGACAATATTAGTGGTGAATATACACATACATATGCAATTATATATACACATACATATATGTATAAAGATATTTCCAAGAGGATATGATCCAGGTAGAACTCGATGTCCAGGACCCAGGACAGAGTAAGGATATAATAAAAAGACTTAAACACTAATATTCCATGGTCATAATTTATCCCATTGGAATCGTAAGAACGATCCAATTCATCAGACCTACAGATTCAATAAGAAAACAGAAAACAACTCCGGGAAAAATTGGTGAGAGTATGTGTGAGAGTGTGGGGGGACCTGTGATCTATATAGTGGGGTAACAGCCGAGAGAGACTGGGAGGTCCAAAGGTGGAGAGGGCATTAGAATCTAACAGAGGGAAGATTTAAAGAGGGGTTTCAGTGAGAAAAGGGTGCGTATCTTCAAACGTCCGAAGATATACCGGAAGAGTGTACATTTCTTGGCGACACACACACCCAATAGGCGATAAAATCTTATACTCCCGCCCAGACCCCTACAACGCATACATACACACACAATACACACACATCTATGTCTGATGAATTGGATCGTTCTTACGATTCCAATGGAAAAATACAAAAATAGAAATTGGTGTAAGAAGACGATATGACATCTCACTGGAATTATTAACCGATACATTGGAGCGATTCTGAAAGAATTAGATGTCCCACCAGTATTCGTTATTGGCGGCCATAATCTTAACAACTCACGATATGCATATGACACAGTGTTGATAGCAGACATAGAAAGGAAACTCCAAGACATCATACGGAAGGTAATGAAAGAATTGCAAGAAGATGGTGTAACATTTCCACAAACAAACTATTATTATTTTATAACCATTTTATGGAAGAAAGAATATGTAATATAATTTCGGACTTGATTTGTATTTTAGAAGAAATGATATGAGAATGTTCATAGGAAGATCGTTAATATATCAGAAAAAGTGTAGGAACAAAGCTAGAGATACAGGAAACGACAGAATTGTATCCATGGACGCCAGAGAACTGCCGAATATCATTGCCAGTCATGGACCTACCCGAGAGAAAAGACATAATAGTAGAGAAGATTCTACGAGAAATGCCATAGCGTGGAGTTTGTGTAGGATGTCAAAACTTGTGAATAGCCTTCTAGATATCTAAGGCGATTTGATATATTATCAAGAGCTTCATTGAGTCAATATGTTAAGACATTAGCAGTGGACCTAAACGAGCCAATCCATATTCACATTTATCGCTCAAGCGGTTGTTTGTTGATGATAACAAGTTCGATGATGACACCGAGGAAGCTGATTCTGGTAAAATGAGCACACTGCTTGATCCTACCCATAGACCTGGTAAACAATTCTTATTCAGCCAGCGGTTAAACAAAGTTTCCAAGTTGAAGGATAGCTCTGGACTAAGATTCTTAAAATCGACTACAGGAATTTTATCCCGACCATGAGCCTTCGTAGAACCAAGGCATTTTATAAGTTTGGAATATTCCAGAGCCAAAACAGCAATATTGTAAAGTTTGCCTTCCGTGGGGAGAAGTCGGGTAGGGAAAGGTTCTTGTCGTCTAGTTTGGAGTTAAAGGTTAAGATTTTTGCCTTATCTGACAAGGATGAGATAAACTGGGGAACATTCATGATGGAGGGCACCAATACTGAAAAAACATTTGGAAGGTAAACTCCATCAATACCGGAAAAACATTTGGAAGGTAAACTCCATCAATACCGAAAAAAAACATTTGGAAGGTAAACTCCATCAATACCAGAAAAAACATTTAAAGGGTAAACTCCATCAATACCGGGAAAAAAACATTTGGAAGGTAAACTCCATCAAGACCGAAAAAACATTTGGAAGGTAAACTCCATCAATACCGGGGAAAACATTTAGAAGGTAAACTCCATCAATACCGGAAAACATTTAGATGGTAGACTCCATCAATACCGGAAAACCCCGTTTAGTCGGTAGACTCCATCAATACCGGAAAAACATTTAGACAGTAGACTCCATCAATACCGGAAAAAACATTTGGAAGCTAAACTCTATCAATAACGGAAAAACAGCTGGAAGATAAACTCCATCAATAATGGAAAGAACGTTAGGAAGGAAAACTCCATAAATACTGGGAAAACGTTTCAGAGGAAAATGCCACCTATACTGAGGAAACGTTAGGAAGAAAAACCCTGTCAAAACTGGAAAATATTAAGGAGGAAAACGCCATCAACACTGGCAAAATCTTAGGAAGTGAAATCCCATCAATACTGACAAAAGCATCAGGAAGCAAAACAACATCAATACTTGAAAAACGTCAGGTATAAAAACCTCATCAATACTGGAAAACTTTAGGAAGGATAATCCCATCAATACTGGGAAAACGACAGGAAGAAATCCCCCATCAATACTGGAAAATGGTAGGAAGAGAAACCCCATCAATACTCAAAAACATTAAAAGTGAAACTTATCCAGTATTGGAAAATGTTAAGAAGGAAAAACCCGTCAATACTGAAAAATATAATTGATAGGAAAACTGCATCAATACTGGTAAAACGTTAGGAATGATAACCCCAGCAATACTGGAAAGAGCGATAACAGTTACTGAATTTGAGAAACCTATTTTCGTGAAAAATTGTTTTAATAAAGCATTTTATTAATTTCAAATGACAGTGACGCTGGCTGCTCGGTAAATGATTGCTAAATGTTTCCTTATAAAGAAACGGCTAATATTGCCAATATCTTAATCACTAAAACGACTCTGCCTGATGCTGATATTACTGTTGTTACTGCTTGTTACGCTTGACAACATTCATCGAGGCTTCAATCTAGTGTTTATTTCTATTCAACGCCGACCAAGTAGAGCTTCATAGATTAGCATATGCGCTGATGGACAGCGGAAGGATGAATGAATTTGTAAAATAATATCTTAAGTAAATAAACGCAGTAAATATTTATACTTGTCTATTATTGAATAAATATTGAAGACATATTGTAATATTCAATATTATTGCTTGCATTCCTGAGCATTTTAATTTATTTATCTGCTTTATATTTTATTTAATATATATTTTTTATATATTTTGCATTTCATCATTACACGCGTCATTTAATATTTTATTTCGTCTCATAATTTATTTCTAGCTGTGATGGAGTGAAGGAGGGGATTTACACATTTCCCAATGTTATTTGCACATAAGGGAATAAAACGAACTTGACTTAAATTGGAACTCGGTTCTCCATTTTCCACTTATGAGCCATTATCTATTACACCATCCACACATCCAGCTAGCAGCATCTGGTATTCGCAAGTTGTTAGCCATCTCGGGACTGACCAGGCTCGACTTGGCTTCAACGATCGGATGAGAACCGGTTAAAATCCAGGTTGATGAGAGCTATGATCTATCAAGGATGACTGGAACCATTATCCCAATAATGTACCCACATTATTGGCATAAATGTTCTAACCAGCGGGCGTGTCAACACAAAACCAGGAAAAAGAGAGTTTATATCGATTTAATCTTCTATATAAAAAAAATCCCCTACACTTTTTAAAGATTATTCCTATCCACATTATTCGGACTATTGTCCTCATCTTTGTCGCCAGATTTATTACAACGTTTCGGCCGTTGTACGCTCCGGTCTACTTCAGGTGTTTGGAATGACGAGCTGAACCTTTTATTTCGCTCACTGGGGTAGACTGTTCTAGTTCCACATGCCATGTTTAATGGATGTCAGTTATCAGGTATCTCCTGTTAATTTCCCCCTGAAAGTTCTCCTTAGCCGGGTATTGAACTCACACTCTTTGGGTCCTGTCACTGGATCTAACTAACGCCTTTATCCACTGTACCATTTGTCCTTGAGGTCATCTGTGTATGACTTTCTGGGTATTATAAACCTAATGTCTTCAGCAACCATTTTTACCAGTGCTCATATTGCAATTTTTGCTGTTATCATACATGTTTTTACCAGAGCTCATATTGCAATTTTTGTTGCCATTATCGCTTTTCTCTGGCACTCCTTATTACTGGTTCCCATATTGTATTCATTTCTATGCTTGATCGGCTGAGGAGATTTTTGTGGCCTAGCATATGTGCTGATTCCTTTAGCTTACGAATTTTCCACTGGTATTCTTTGTCTATGATCTCAACCTGATCTCAAAGAGGGCGGTGATTTCCCTTCTCTCTCCATATGTAGTCAGCCATACCTGATTTTTCCACTTCCCCTCGTGTTACAGCTTTCTGGTGTTCTTGAAGACTTACCTGAAGGGGGCGGCCTATCTCTCCTTTATATTTCTTTCCGCAGCTGAACGTGATAGCGTACACACAGTCTTTAGTCACGTTCTCCTCTATCTATTCCTATCCAGCTTTTAAGATTCTCTTAATTGAATTTAGCCAATTCTGCCACAAGGTAAAGGTTTCGAACTTACTAACAAAGATGACAAAAGCCAACCGCTGTTGCTCGCACACAGGTCCAAACTTACTTTTGGTCTCACTGAGTATTTTTTTATGGCAATTCACCCCAAGCAAGGTCAGAGTGCCTCTAGCATGCAAGGAATTACAGAGGATTGAAAATAACGCTAAAGGGGCGTGTTTAAAGAACGGATACAGAGAAGGACGGGGAACAACCTCAGGGTAACAAATGTCGATTGACATTACACTTGAATATTTGAAGGATATTGTCATCGGGGAAGCAAGTAAGAGGAGGGGAGTTCCACAAACGGGAAGTGCGGGAGAAGAAATTGTTCGAGAAGAAAAGATAGTTACATTTAACCGTTTTAACAGTGAAAGCGAAAGTAGCTCGTCGGAACAGTTGCCGGGAAAATACTTTTCGAAGAGACAAGTCTGTGGAGTTACGTAGAGTTTCATTCTTTCCGGCCGTATACCGACAATTACATATGTCATTCGTATAATTACAATTACATGTGTAATTCATTAATATCCCACATAGGGTCAGATCTTTTCAAATATTTTTGGGGGACCAACCATTTTGGTCACATGTTTTGGCTTCCATTAATGTTGTCACTTGGAACAAATGGAAAACGCTGCAAAATTGCTTCAAGATGTGCACTCTGAGCAGACGTAAAATGAAGATCCGTTCACTTTTAGAGAAATACCTGTGACTCATTGAGTCCTTTCACGTCTATTCGTATTTTTAATTTCATGGGAGCGTATCACGTGATCATGAACCGAAGATTTTTCATCGATAAATATCTTTGGTTATGACGTCGTATGGGTTTATTTGCGTTTCCATGGGTGGGTCTAAGTGTGGATATGTATGCAATTGTATATAACTACATGTAAGAGAAGTTTTATCTATATGTGTCTGCATACGCTCGGAGACAACAGCAAATGTAAAAAAAAACACGTCAGAAAAATTAAGGAAAAGCTTTCAAATTATAAAAGATTCTCAATCCGTTTTACGATTAATTCGGCGTGCTCTCTCTTGCTCTCTCTCTCTCGCTCTCTCTCTTGCTCTCTCTCTCTCTCTCTTGCTCTCTCTCTCTATCTCTCTATCTCTCTCTCTCTCAAAACACACGTACACAATTGATGTTGACTTTTAAAATAAAGTAGATTTAAAGTGAAGAATCTAATTGATTTTCCGTTTCTTTTTTTTATCATTTATTCTATTTTTAATATTAAAACAGCTGCCATTTCACACCCGGACTTTAATTGTTAAATATTGTATTCTGGAAAAGAGACACTCTTTAAGGAGATAAATATCCTTTCGTTAAAAATTTTTATCCCGCTATCTTTTTTTTATTAACAATAATTTCTGTGGGGTTCAACTTATCAATAAAGAAAAAAGTCAGAAAGTGAAAATCAAAAAGCAAATCAAAGATTTCTATTCAAATAATAACGAAATAATAAAGGTAGGTGGAGAATCGATCATATCCTGGAATGACTCAGAACTAAGGACGTTTTTTGGAGGGCCTATAAAAGAAACCAACTTTAGACAAATATTAAGCTACAAACGAATCACCAGAAACAGTTTAGAACACAAACATGTTTCTTTCGGCTTTTGTTCTCGTACTTCTTGCTTGTGTTGTTTGCGGACAATATCCAATCAATGTCAAAGAACTCTGTAAAATATTATCAAGTAAAATGGGTTCTCGCTTTATCAGGGACACACGTAACTGTAACCTTTTTTACAATTGTGATAGTAACTTATCTTTCCCAGTTTTACAGTATTGTAACCCCGACTTGTTTTCTCTCAAACTTATCAGGTTTGCGTCTTTCCCAATAGCGTATTCGACGGCTGTTAGAAAGTGTGATCTATCCTAGAATATATAGTAAGTGATGTATTTTGCCTTTTTTTATATTTGAATTTTTTGTAAAAATGTCCAACTCTAAATCTTTCCACTCAATTATTTAACTTAATTATTTTTTCCTTACGTTTTCCTATGTTTAACCATTGTCTTTTTTGAAGTAAAAGAAAAATTTGGATTACTACTACACACAAAAGACAACAGTTAAACATGAGAAAACATAACGAAAAAATTAATTATTTATTTAAAATGTTAGTTCAACATTCTTACACGTATAATTTCCGAAGGTTTTTATATATTTTTCTTTTTAAATCCATTCACGGCAATCAAGGCAATAATGTCACTAAGACAGAGGGCGCTAATGGGAGTGAAGGTAATTGAAAAGACTTTAAAAGAAGCCAGAAATCCAATATAAAACAAATAATAATAATAATAATAATTACGGCTAGATTGGGAAATAGGTGCCATTGTTTTACTGTGAAAATAGATAAATGTAACAGTAACATTCTAATAGTTTCATTTCTTACACTACTTCCACAGAGAAGTAGTGTAAGAAATAAAACTCCCCTATGGAATATATATATATATATATATATATATATGTGTAATTAAGTAATTCATCGAGTCTGAAACCTCAACAGAATGCTGAAAGCACTGTCACAGAATGCAGAAAGCACTGGAGGGCCGTTTCGTCCTATATTTGGGACTCATCAGCAGTGCGCATCCACTACCGAGAATTGAAACCCTGACAGTTAGGTTGTTAAGCGAACACCCTACCAACTGTTCTACGGGTGACGAAGAGGTAGCAAATCAGACTCGATATAGCGCCGCTCACTCACATTATTCCGTGGCGGAACCCAACTGAGATTCTCTGTAACCATAGGAGTGTGTCCCCGGGAGCCACGACTACTATCACCAAGCCGCCCCAACTGGAGCTATTAGAAGCTGGATCAAGCGGTGATATATAAGTAATAATTAGGAGGATTTGATAAATGTAATTAAGTAATTCATTCTGTGACAGTGCTTTCAGCATTCTGTTGAGGTTTCAGACTCGATGAATTACTTAATTACTCGATGAATTACTTAATTACATTTATCAAATCCTCCTAATTATTACTTATATATATATATATATATATATATATATATATATATATATATATATATATATATATATATATTCCACAGGGGAGTAGTGTAAGAAATGAAACTATTAGAATGTTACTGTTACATTTATCTATTGTCACAGTAAAACAATGGCACCTATTTACCAATCTAGCCGTAAGATTACATTCATGTAGTACTAAGGAGGAGACCTCTTTAGAATAACTGCTATATTTATATCAGAGATAGAGGGAAGTCGCATTACGGCGAGGAGAATGTGACTGAAGTCGATATGCCATGTCAGGGACGATAAAATTACAGACTGTTCAATCGATTTTGTCAAGAATCTCAAGATATGTTACAGGAACTCCACACCAGATATGACATGAACATTCTGTGCACTGGGAATTGGAAATTACGAAAAAATAAGTAAAATAAAGTATAATAAAATACCATGAAGTAAGATAGGAACGAAAATAAAATTGAAAATTCCAGACAATTTCAATACTTTCCAATTTGGGCCAGCTAATATCACTCTTGGATAGGCAGATAAGTTTGTTTTTTTAATAGGTTAAAGAAAGAAAGAAAGAAAGAAAGGAAGGAAGAAAGAAAGAAAGAAGAATGCATAAAGGCAAAGAAAAAAAGAGATATTTGAAAACGAACTCTTATACTGAACCTATAAATCTCTTACAACTGGTCAAGTTATGTCGGTATTGGCAACTGAAGAAAACAATTATATATTCCTTAATTGATAACACCCACCATTCCTCCACGAAGCTTTATGACAGGTGAGAGGGGTGGTATAAAATTGAATAATTAAAAAATTAAAAAAATAACTACAGTTAACACATTATATGAACTGGAAATATATTGAAATTTACGAAAAATAAAAATAAAATAAAAAACCTTGATGTAATATAGGAACAAAAATCTTAAACTTTCAGAATTCTGTCGATAAAAAACATATCTTCTACGACACAATGAACCAACTTTCCTAGCAGCAGACCTAGGAATTGATTTAATATAATCATTCCACTTCATGTCAATGAAATAATTGAGATCGGGAAGGCAAAATAAGTTGCTCTTCCGGAGGTTAGCATCGGCCATTTTGATGGAAGTCAAAAAGGGTTTGCCATGATGATTAAAATATAGCAGTTTCGTTCTGGAGGCGCTAAAAATTGCAAGCCATTTCTTGCCCCAGTTAACTACATGTAGGTCATTTTTAAGAGTAGCTGCCAATTCTAATCTGTTACAGCTATCCCACTTACTATTAAAACAGAAATAAACAGTTGTGTCATCGACACAACTACCTTGCTGGAATTGATAACAGCGTGAATGACGTTGATGAAAATAAGAAATAACGTAGGTTCAAGGATATAGCCTTCGAGGGACTTGCATTAATTTGAAAAGAGGTAATTTAAAAGGTGGCCATTCAACATAACTTTTATAAGACCACTTGATAAGAACGATTTCAATTGTCAAATATTCAGCCAGAGATGCAGTATCCCTTGAGCGTTTGGAGAAAGTCAGTATGCCAGACTCTGTCAAAAGCATTCGCGATATCTAAAGCCACAGTCCTTGCCTCTCACCATTATCTAAAGCTGAATACACAAATTCAGTTAACTATACTATCTAGTTATAATGTTCTTAAATATTCGATAATAATATATTGTTATATGTGAGAAATATAGCCACAATTTAATGTAAAAAGCCGTTTGGTATGTGCTGAAAAAATCTAAAACCTATAATTAATTTAGCAATTTATTTTTTAAAATAAACAAATAATCAATAATTTGTAATATTACGAAGTATATCATAGTTGTATATTTTCAATAATGATGAAATTATATATATAAACAAATTAACTGCTGGTATATTTAAATCATGTTATGTTTCTATGGAATATATATATATATATATATATATATATATATATATATATATATATATATATATATATATATGAAGAAATATAGTCTTAAAGTGAACTATATTCATGGGATAAAGTGCTCAATATCAGAGATAGAGCGTGTGTAAATATAAAAGTGGACATGGAAGTCAGCACTTAGAGGCAACAGTCTGTTTTATGCTAGTGCAAAAATAGTTTTCGTTTGAAACAAGATGTACAGTTTTGTAGTAGGTATAATGTAACACTGTATAATAAATATTTACGGATCTACTTTTGTATTGAGCTCTGTTTTAAATCAATGTTTTGAACGCTGTAACCTTACTCTTCGTTCTTTTACATTTGGATATATATATATATATATATATATATATATATATATATATATATATACTGAAATTATTAGGGGAACTTGAATATAAGTCAAATTATGTCATCAAGTCTTGAAGAATCCTCAAGAGAATGCAGAAAGCACTGGACAGCCGTTTCGTCCTATTTAGGACTCATCAGCAGTGAGAATCGAACCTGGACTGTGGTGTAACTCATCCGAGAATACCTTTCTCATAGGATTGTGCATCGCTCCCACGAGCGACATCTTCTTTTCCCCAGCAGCTCACTTTCAGAGCATTAGAAACTGGTTCAATATCAATATACAAACACTGAAATTATTTGGGGGATTTGAATACAAATTCAATTATATATATATATATATATATATATATATATATAGATAGATAGATAGATAGATAGATAGATAGATAGATAATATCAAATCCGTAAGTGGAAAGGATAATCCAAGTACGTCTTTTTAATGCAAAATATTAAAAAGATATAGCCATATAGAGAGCTGAATGTATAGTATACAGAGCAATATGATATACTTCAAGGTTAGAATAGAAATTTCATCCAACGTTAAAATAGTTAATTTCTTAGATATAACTTTAAACATTTCGAATAACACATTTGAACCTTATCATAAGGATAATGAAACTCCAATCTATATTAACGTTGACTTCAATTTTCCCAATCAAATAATTAGACAAATTCTTACCAATGTAAATACTAAAATCAATAAATTATTTTCAAATAATAAAATTTTCGGTGAAAATACAAAAGCTTATAATGATACGCTCAAAACATGTCCTCACAATCTTACTACCCACAATGATATAAATATAGAAGATATAGGATTATATAGGGATGTTGGCCTTATGATCGTGAGAAATTCAACTAACTTCAAACTTGGCAAAATTAGAAAGCTAATACATAGAGAGTTTGACTGCCTAAACTTGAAAGTTACTGTCAATATAAATTTAACAAAAGGTAAACTTCCTCGATGTAACATTAGATTTAATCAACAATATATACCAACCATATAAGAAACAAATACTAATCCATTATATACCCACCGACGTCAAGTCATCCTCCATCTATAACAAAACACGTATCCTCATCAGTAGAATACGGGATTAGTATTAACTCTACCAATGAAAATATTTTTATAATAATGCTATATAGCATTATTATAAAAATATTTTCATTGGTAGTGGTTATAAATGTCCTGATATTAAATATAAAACATGAAATAACAATAACCAGAAAAGAAAAAAGTTTCTTGGTTTGATTAAAAAACATTTTCCAAGTAATAATTCTCTTAGCAAGAATTTTAATAAATATACGCTGAAATTAAGTTATAGTTGTACTGATAATCTAGAAAAACTATAAAAAAGTATAATAATAAAATTTAAATCACCACAATCCTTAAGAAAAATAATAGTTATTCCAAAACAAAAATAAATAATATTGATAATAATTTATGTAACTTTAGATTGTCCATTAGAAAATAAATGTCTTACATAAACTATTGTTTACCAATTCACCATTTACTGAAAACCCAAATGTTAAGAAATTTTATATTGGGAGCACAGAGAACGATATTAAACGAAGATGATATCAGCATATTTCTTCTTTTAACAACAATGGGTACAAAAATCTAACATCCCTATCAAAATATTTCTGGTATTTAAAAGAAATCAATAAAAAAACCCACTGTAAAATGTAAAATATTAAAAAAAAAGAATTTGTAAGTCATTAAACGACCCATGTTCCTTTTATCTACATGAAAACTACATATTATTAAGTTTCCTAAAAATAATGAACTATTAAATCAACAGAATGAATTAACGGTAATATGCAGGTATTGTACAATGCTTACATTAAAATATAGTTAATGGAATTTTTCTAAAACATCTATATATTACAATTTTATATCAATTAATTTATTATATATAATAGTACATATAAAATATATTTAATGTTTTGGATGTAATTTTTAATATTACTTTGTCTTACGACCCATTGAATATAATAATCTCAGTTTTTTAGTATCAAAATAATATAATATATAAAAATGGTTTACTAGAAGCTCCTTTAATATATTTCTAAAGTATAAAAAAAATAATTTTAAAAAAGAAAATCCTAAAATGAACCTATTGTTGGATACATATCTCCGTGTTTCATTTCATTGTATTTTAAAATTATATTTTTAACTGGAAGTAAGTAATGAGGTGTTTAAAAATGACGGTACATCTCGACAAGTATGAATAACACAAACAACTCTAACCTCAAACATACAGTTTTTCACTTTCTTACTTTAGCTTAGACCTGTCTTTCGATTGCTCATATATATATATATATATATATATATATATACATACATATATATATATATATATATATATATATATATATATGGGGGGTGGATGGATGGATGGATGGATACATATGAAATGTATCTATATATATGAAATGAAAAGGATTGAGAGATTCCACCAGTATTGCTTACGTCGTATCTTTGGCATTACCTGGCAAATTTTTGTTATTGATGTAGAGGTGCTAAAGAGAAGCGGATGTGATAGTGTCAAGTCCTTGACACTAAAACATCAACTTCATTGGGCAGGTCACCTCGTTAGAATGGATGACAGCCGCATTCCAAAGCAATTGTTTTATGGTAAGCTGTGAACAGGAAAACGAAATGCCGTCAAACTTAAGATGCGCTTTAAGGACTGCATCAAGGATACGCTGAAGAAATGTAACATTCCTTGTGAGTACTGGGACGAATGTGCATCTGATCGCAATAATTGGAATGAGGCTGCTAGTAGTGAAAGGCATCACTTTGAAAATGAGAAGAGAGGGCAGGCAAACTTAAACGAGGTATATATAAAGGCGTCCCCATTGAACTTCCTGAAGACACCGACATGCAGCACGATGTAAAGTGTACAAATTGCGGTAGAGTGTGTTTGTCGATGGCTGGTCTAAAGAGTCACTTAAGAGCACACCTACAAAAGGTGACAATTGGCTATAAAACTGTAGACGACCAGCAACTGAAATGTAATATTTGTGGTAAGATATGCGGTCCAGAAGTAATTTCACGCAACATTTTCAATTGCATGATAATGTATCATCTGTTATTGGACCTGGTAAGTGCCCTGTTTTTTACACGTATAATCTACGAACGTTTAATTTACAATCGCCATTATATTTTAATTTGCTGCACTGTTGATCTTTCTAAATAGAAAAATACATATGATATTACTGATTCACAGTTTTCTCGTTAAAATTTTGCTTTCTTCTTTCTCGTTTGAATTTTCGTTTCCTTTCTTTGTTTCATTCTTTCTTTCACTGAAATCAAACAGCGTCTCTGGTATGCCCTTTCCGTCTTTCCTCCTGATCAAAATGGAAAAGTTCCTTATTTATTACGCAGTATTACATGGCATTTATTTATTTATTTTTCTCGCTTTAACCAAGTAGCGCCTCTGATGTCTTTTCCGGCTTTCCACGCGATTAAAACAGAATAGTTCATTATTTATGAAGGTATTGGCAGGGCATAACGGTCGTGCTAACAAAGGAACGAACGGAGGGACAAGCCGAATTATAATAAGATTGTTGCATAATAATTGCAGAAAATAATTGACTTTGCATATTCCCCCAAGTGGTGGACGGACAGTTGCGTACTGAACATTTGCGCCCTTAGATAAATGCGTCCCAGAATAATTGCGTACCACTGATATTTTTTTAAAGTTTTTAAAGGTAATTACTATAAATTTTGAAAAAAAAAGCATAGGTAGTAATCATAAATTTTTAAAAAAAAGAATAAAAGGAATAAATTTAAAAAAATTAAATGTTTATTTTGTTTAAAATGCAATGACAGATTAACAGCGTTGCACAATTGCTCTACGCATCACCAGTATGTTTTGTTTCATCGGCGTTTTTCTTATGATAGTGGTAGCTGTATTTTTCCTCGTCCACAAGTATTTTTCCAGAAGTGGTAAATTCAGAAAGACGTGAGACAACCGTTGAAAACTGGCGACGACTGATGTGACTGAAAACTTCAGGAAGAATTTCTGCACATTTCATAATTCCGCACGTCAGATGTTCTTCTTTGAAAAGCACGATAACTTGACGCTCATAATCAATGATTTAGCGATACGAGAAGGACAGAAAGAAAGATGAAATTTGTCTGTTAATAACCTTTAAATGACGAGTCACATGATCGAGCAGCAATTAATCAATCATAAAAGAACCAATCAGAGTTAAGTAATTACACGACAGTCGAATGATTATTCAAGGTTATGAATATTCAAGAAATTAATTCAAGCTTATTCAAGGTCAATTATTCCTGAAAGATAAAAGTGATAATAAATTTGCCGCTGTTTAACTGGGTACCCTATAATCTGTTGGTTCTACTGTCGTCACATATCGACTATTAGCCTTGATTACCTCGCAATAATATAGTGAATTGCATGTTGGGTGAATTTGAATAATTTGGAGAGACTGGACAATTTGCGGGGACTGATTTGATGTTTGAACGTAAGATAATAAATCAAAATTCAAAATCCATAACGTTAACTGACAACTTTACTGTAGATCCATCGGTAAACAGGATCCATGGAAACCAAGAAAGCATGAAAGAACACATCTTTTCCTGTAGCCAACGAATCTTTTTTTTTTCACGTTTTCCCGATTGAAAAGAAGCAAATTTCCCATGTTTTCTCGTCTTAATATTCATTGAAGACGAGATAATTTCTCGCCAAAACCAGGCAGTGAGATTATGGCAAAGCTTTTATTGTACTGTTACACTGTTCAAAAACACATTCCCTTTCCAGAAACAATTTAGTGCGTCTTCAACATTCTAATTATACAAGAATAACGTGTAACGAATTTAAAATCAAACTATTCAGTTATTAATTCTTCTATAATACGCGCACACAAACAGAGCAAACACACAGCCATATACACATCCACAAGCACTTTCTTTATTTGCGAGATTCTTCTCATAATATAATGGTGAACTAATTTCTTTTGTAAAACTATGCATAATATATTCTCACAAATATATCAACAAGTTCGAGTATCTCAGCTTATCCCGCTAAAGCAGTAACGACTGAATAGTGAGTTCGGTTCTCAATGGGTACCCCATACGTTCGGCCTTATTCAATATATAAGCTACGCTTAGAAAATCAATCTGTAGATATATCTTACGCCCGAGCAAATGTCATCTTGTTACTATAGTTTTCCCGCCCTTTTTCAGTTAGACAACTACGTTGAAACACCGGTTCACGTGCGATCGCCAACGTCAAGCCTGATTAGTACCTAGATAAATAACCGCCTGAGAATACCAGGTGCTTGATATGCGGGTGGTGTAAGGAATAACGGCTAGGAATTGTAAATCGGAGAGTCGAGTTCCAATTACAACCAGGTTCTTTATATTCCCTTATGTGTAAATACCATTGAGAAAGGCATGTAGCCACTTCTTCTCCCCCAACCTATGAGTTAATTAGTAGAACTTACATCATCATTATTATCTCCCAAATATTCATACAATCTACAAATATTTTCTGGCTTTAAGTCAGCTGCAAAAGTTTGGTTTGGTTTTACGGCATATCATGTTATTTAATGCCGACAAGATTTTTATTACCGGTAATATTTTTTCCAGAAAGTATTGCTGGTAATAACTTTTCCTTCAAAAAATGTATTGCAGTGATGTGATGGAATAACCTGTCACCGCCATGAGTGACTACACTATAGGTAGTAACTTCTTATAAGTATCTGTAAGTCAACGGACGACAGAGACCAGCTGGGATCTGTTACTCAAGTCTTAGCTGAGCTGTTGTCTACCTCCCCAGACGAGGCTATGCTGAAGAGTAGTCTCGTCCGGGGTGGTAGACAAACTCTAACCCGTTTATGCGGGGTTACAGGGAATTTTTGGCCGAGAATACGAGCTCGGATTGCCCCACATTAAATTCGGCCTTGTGCTACATCCTACCCCGTAGGGAGTTTGGTAAATATTACGAGCTGGGATGTGTTGAGTACGACTCAGATTACGCAAGAACTACCGACCTTCTCACTACTGGATTGACTTGCTACTACCTTGTGCATAACTGTTACCTTTATTCTTATTGTACTGGTTTTTTAAAATAAACCTTCACTTATTTTATCCACCTTGTTTTTCAAGTATATATTCCTATTAGCACGGAATATATCATGCAGTTAATTTTTTTTTTTTTTCAAAAATATATTGCCGGTAATAATGTATTGCTGATAATAATTATTTACAAAAATATATTGATGATAATATTTTTTCCTTCAAAAATGTATTGCTGGTCATTTTTTCTCAAAAATATTATTTCTGGTATTAAAACCTATTTCTACACTTTCATAGTGTTTTGACCCCTTTTGTGGGGGTTAGAAATTTGCCCATAGTTGGGACCCAAACAGGTGCTACCACCCTGGGTCACGGTTTACCTGGAAACACCATCAATTAAGAGGTGGCTCCACAAAACCTGATCAGAGGCCTTGCTGTTAGACGTAGTTTATAGTCTTACCCAGGACGCAGGTGTAGTTTATCGTCTTACCCAGGACGCACGTTAGATAAGACGCAAATACAAATAAAACAATTAATTTAAAGTTAACATAGTATTTTTTTCTGAATGATTCTTGTCTTTCTTCAGCTCTGACAAGAGGCACTGTAGATTTTACAAGTACGAGTTTAAATATCACTTCTATATAATGTAACAAAATTAAAGTTATTCAAGTCATCAAATTCTTTAAAAATTTCCACTAAGAAACAGTTTTATTACATATTAAGAAAAGTTGTTTAATTTCCTGATCCAGATGAAATAAATATAAAGTTTTTTTTGTCTTCTTTTCAGACGACAGTCGTTGCCATCCGTATCGAAATGGGTTAAATCGAGACCACACAAGCTGTAATCGTTTCATTCCGTGTTTGAATGGTAACGCAGACATGAAATGTCGACCAAATCTGGAATTCAGCTTCGAAAAACAGAAGAAGGAAAAGCTCGTTGCTACTGTCGACGTGCTTCATAAATTAAAAGGAGATGGTTAATTTGTTTTATTTTTTAACATTCTAAGGGTTTTACATTTTAAGCAAGACACTATAACTATTTTTTCACCTTTGATATGAAAATAATGTTGTTAATGACAGGAAAAAGTAAAATAAAATACTACTTCAAAATTTTACTAAACTCATCAATTATTTCTACCTACCCTAAACATATATATATATATATATATATATATATATATATATATATATGCTACAGTTCAAAAGTTTGAGGCAAACCCTAATAATTTTTTCAAAAAGTAGTTGTTTTGTACTTTAAATAAGCGAAAGTTATATATCGCTAACAAAAATTAAATTTTGCTCTCAACAAAATATCCTCCTTTAGCCTTGATTAATGCAGGACAAATCTTTGGAATTCGCTGAAAATATTTCGCAAAGTATAAGTTTTATAATTGATTCCATTATTTTTACAATGACTGTAAGTTTTTTTTTTTTTTCAGTTTTCTTTTTCACTCTTCTGTCAAGTTAACGCCATGTTAATTCTAGGGTGGCTTCTTTTGAACCGTAAAGTATATATGTATATCTTAGAATATTGCGTTAAATTTCACCAGCGTTTGCTATTCAACCAATTTCTTTTCTTAAGATGTAAATAATCGACGGAAAAATTCACTTTTATAGAATATCTACATAAAAGGTAAAGCGTCTAATATGATACATGAAAGCTGACCTGTGCATTAGTAATGCTTTCTTTCTTAATCAATGTTTATATCCATGTTTGGCTTTTTCTTGTGACTGTGTTGGTCATTCGCTTTATAAATATGAAAACATGTAAAGTTAAATATCGATACTATGTAAAAACCAGGTTTCCAAAACAAAGATTTTTCATATTTTTCATATTCATTCTTTCCATCTCCCTCCAGGTTAACCCAATTATCTATGTGTGTCTGTCTGTCCGTGTGTTGTAATACGAGCCAGAGGATTCATCTGGAAAATCCTTATGAGCATAAAGATATTGCAAAAAATTTCATGAAATTTGATAAGCCGATATTATCTTGTTTTAAAGAAAATAATTTTGCAAACTTTACAATATGACAAATAGATGTTCCATGATATGGAAAATGAACTAGTAATTTTACCGATGTGACGAGACCATTTTATTAGTCATAGTACAGGGTGTTCCAAAAGTCTTAGGAACATTTTGACATTGAATATCTCGAAAACTATTAAGGATATAAAAACGCTCCTGATATATTCTGAAAGAATTTAATCTCAAGTTTTCCATGGAATGTTCAAAGATGTTCAATGTGAGCACCGTTGGTCACACAGCACACATCAAATCTGTCATCTTCCAACTTCTCTTGCATTGCAATGCAAAAGTCAGGACAAGCTGGTTTATCAGTGTCCTGCAACTGTTGGGTTAACTGTAGCTTGTAAGGTTTCATGTGCAGTAATCTTTTTAAGACACGCCAAACAGTTTTTGTAGAAAGCTGAAGTTCCTTACTGGCTCTTCTGATCGATTTACGGGGCTCCGCTCAAAGGCAATTCGAACTCGCTCAACCGTATCATCCGAAGCTGAGGGGCGCCCCGTTCTCTTAGCTGGGCACAAACACCCGTCCTTCGTGAATTTACCATGCCATCTCAATATGGACTTCCTTTCTGGTGCCTCTTTTCGGAATTTTGTGCGAAATGCACATTGAACAAGTGTCCATGATTCAGTTTTTGCAAATTCAAGGACGCAAAACGCCTTTTCTGGTTCAGTGAACGCCATTACTGGATCTGAAAAAATATACAAAAATCATTAGTATTACAAAAAACTTAATGAATTTAGCTTTAAAATGGTACCGGTTTCTTCTTACTACCATTCCTAGTTCAGCAGATATGACTACTTGAAATGTGTTCAAGACTTCTGGGGCACCCCGTACTATGCATTCGGGATATTTTAAAGGCCAGCATGAAAAGGCGAAGTTAAGCCAAACTTGAAATGAAGAAATGTCTTCTTTCCTTATTCTTTGCGAAAAATAAAATCATTGTAAAAAATATTAGTTCGTCAGATATCAGAGAAAAAAAGAAAAAAGAAACACTCGCTTAGGAAATGGCACCTCATGAATAAACACACATGCTGTCTATCAAATTGTTTATTTTTATTTTTTATTTAAGTATGCAAAATATCAAAACAAAAACAGAACTTTGACTGCGATATATCACTAGATTTTCAAAAAGTCATTATACTTTGACATTTTTTTTGCTTTTGCTAATTATAATTAATATATCTTTTTCTAAAACTGAATTTTGTTTCTAAGAGCTGAATTAGATATCATCCAATATTTCTTCTTGTTTTTTAGCATTTTCGTCTGCGCTGATTCTGATGATGTAATTTCGATGTTTTTTATTTTATACTTTTGCATTTCTCTTGTGCAAAATACTTTGTAAAAGAGAAAAGAATAAAATACTCAAAAGTACATTTGAGTTTGTTTAATTTTCCGGTGTACATGTTTTATATTTATCTCACAGAAAAAAAAAAGACTCTTCTTTATTACTCTGATTAAATTTTGACTATTACGGAGAGAAGGCAATTATTGTCTGCCTGAAATTAAATGCCGGTTTAAAAAGTGAAAAAAATGACAACGTGAAAAAAGTCTTAGGAAATATGATTGTATCAACGCCATTTATCAAAATTCTTGCACTCCAATGAGTGGCATTAAATTATTTCCTTCTTTCAAGATTTTCTAGAAATTCATATTCCGTTATATTCCTTTCAAAATATTTCAGACGTTTAAGATTTATTGCCTGTGTCGAAACATTATTTTCAATGAACTGATAATCCTTACAAATAGAGAATACACTGGTAGATTAGATAAGGACTCTCTCATGTACTGCGACGAGAGCTTAGAATGCTTGATGCTAGAATGGAACATTAACATAATTAGAAATTTCTCGCCGCAGTTGTAGGTTTAGCTAACATAGAAACAAACACCAATTTTAATTCGACTGTAGCCTCCCTTTAATAACGCGCGTTCGCGCATAAAACTTTATCTCTTCATAGGCAACTGATCGAAGGCTTCTCTTCTTCTTATACACTATCTACCTCTCTTGTATTATATTGTAATAAATCTTATATATTGCACAAAACGTCACGGACTTTGTTAATTTTCCAATAGTATATATGTGTTCCAATGCATTGATATGTTTTATACACTTTTTTACATACGTTTTAACACACAGCTATATACCGTACCTATGAACACTAATGGGTATGTCCCAATCCTCATCAATACGCTGGAAACTATTGTAATAGTAATATGCTGTTTAGTTAGACCTTACTGCCTTTTGCTTTTGTGGACTGCGTTTTTTACCAAGTTTGAGCTTTTGGAATCTTAAGGTTTTTCGTTTTTATTTTTCTCTACACTTTTGAATTTTTCAGTTTTCTTTCGATTATTTTGTGCATATTTATTTGTATAATTTGTTTTTCGTTCTTTTTTGTTCATTTCCTTTTTTATTTTGGAGTTTTTTAAATTCAATTTTTAAGTGTGCTACTATGGATGTAAAAGAGGATACATTTATAAAGCAATTGTTATGTCTGATGAAAATTGGTTGAAAGATAAGAAAGAAACCAATAAAAATCGCATTTTTTCGCTATTTACGCAAATATTAAATGACTGTTAAACTTATTGTTGGCTACAACTGAGTGAAGTTTGTATTAGATTGCTTGAAAATTAAGGGAGTTTTTAGTTTAAAATTTGTGTTGAAATCGATCTTTCGTTTTTCGCGGTTTTTCGCTAAACGCAGTAGCGTAGAAATACAAATGAGGTATCATTGAGCTCGTCATGATGTAAGTAACCTACATACCGAGTTTGAACGAAATCGAAGGAAAAATGTTGTAGTTATCGATTATTGATCGGCTTTAACGATTATTGAATTTTTTTAAAATATCGATTTTTTACGCTAAGAACCTATCTCTTACATTTTACAATGTATGTCTCAAGTTTGGCCAAAAATGGTTGGATGGAACTCGAGTGAAAAGGTATCGCATAGACAGACAGACAGACACACATATAGACATCCACTGTTTTATATGTAGAGATTATCATGCAATAACAGTGGCTTCTCTGGTGAGTGAATTCGTATCATCTGGACAGTATGAAAGAATTCGGTGGGTTGATTTAGTGCCTGGATGCAAAATAACACAAAAGGTCATAGTATCAACTGACAGCATTTCAGTAATTCAGGCGATAAAGCTGGTCCACTTAAACGAATAGAACATGAACTAAATAAACAACATCTTTCCATCTTTTCATTTATCCAAGTCATTCAATTTTCCTACTTGACTATTTTCAATGGTGAAACCTTCAAAATACTGGTGGCCAAGTAAACTTAATTTTCATTGAAAACGAGATAATTGTTCCCTAAAACCAGGCAATGAGATTACGGTTAAATGGATTCACAGATCATATTTTCTTTTTAGTAACAATTTATCGCGATCTCAATATGCCAATTACTCAAGAATGCTTCGACCAAATTTAAAATCAAACTATCCATCCATTAATTCTATTAAGAAAAACTTAAGCTCAAACAGAATAAACAAACAACTAGTAAACACACATCCACAAATAACTTTCGGTAGACATGGACAAACGTGTCCGCAATAATAAAGTGTCTAAAGGACGGTTTTTCCCAAGACAAACACTTTTTTTAAATTACCTTCATTCTTCGGCAATTACTAATCTAATAAATACTGTTTAATATTTTTGCTGTAAATTACCAAGAAAAAAATGTATAAATTCACTTTCATCATACGTTTAGTTCTTATTTCAATTTTAATCGTCGTTTTTAAAATAATAAAATTACCGAAGAGTGTGTCATGCGAAAAAAAACGTCCCTTTGACACGAGCACGTTTGTCGAATTTTCTTTATTTGAGCGATGATTATAATTGTAATAAAACCTAAACATATGAAAGTATATATATACATTTTCTTTGTAATTGAGAATTGCGAACAAAAAATAATAAACACTATTTATTTATTAGATTGTTTATTTACATTATTTACTTATTGTATTATTTATTGGTCTGGTTATCAAAACATCGGCTAATAACCAGTTGATTCGAACTTTATAAAATGGTAAATAATAAGGATTCCTTATAATTCTCATATTTTAATAATTTAGTAAATGTTTATAAATGTATGAATATTTTTTTCTTTATAAATTGGTAAATTATAAATATTGCACTGCATTAGTTCCAATTTTATTAGTTTTTAGAATGTTGTAAATATAAAATTCTTCTTCTAAATGAACAATCTAATAAATAGTGTTTAATGTTTTGGCTGTAAATTACCAAGGAAAAATCTATGAATTCACTTTCATCATACGTTTAGTTCTTATTCCAATTTTAATCGTCGCTTTTTAAAATAATAAAATTACCGAAGAGTGTGTGATGCGAAAAAACGTCCCTTTGATACGAGCACGTTTGTCTAATTTTCTTTCTTTGAGAGATTCCTGTCATAGAGTAATGTAAAGAAATTTGTTTCTTAAAGCCATATTTTGTGGGCTAGTTTTACAGAGGAGAATGACAGCATCATCTCTATCGAGTACGGTGTCCTTGATACCGAAAATAAATCTAAGTCGCCATAATAATAGAATTCCAACTAATTCACGTAGTTCCGCTGAGTCATACGCTCCCATAGCAATACTACATTCCAGGTTACTTTTTTGGTCCACAGATGGCCATTATGAAAAAGTATAGGTTTTTGTACCTGCTTTATGATATTTATTTCGCGATATCTATAGGACAGTTGCTAGATTTATAACCAACATTAGCAGATTCTCTGTGATTGACGGGTAAAAGTAACAAATATCGAATTGAATTAATGTATATTCCACCTTTCTTTTTATATTAGTAAACCATTCTATGGCTTCAGCTATTTTGTGCCACTAGTTAATTTCGAGAGCTTTTTTGCTGTATTTCCAGGCTCTTTAAAGGATTTTTTACTGATTTTACCGATGTTATTTTTGGTTTGGTTGAGTAATCAGTGTTGGGTGTTGTTTACAAAACTTGCCTTATGATCTTTAACTGTGATGAATGTTTGTTGTTTGTGAAATTTATGGATTCTGTCATCAATTTTTAGTTTAGTGGCTATTTTCTTGGCTTCACTATTGATGTTATTTTATATTGATATTATTTTTTTTATTTTTTTATTTTTTTTTAAGCTTATAACCCCAAGCAAGGCTGGAGGCCACTAGCAGGCAAGGGGTTACAGAAGGTTTGGAGAAAGAGCAGATAGGAGTGGTAAAGGAGAGGATGTGAAGAAAGATAGTGGATCGATCAAGGCAAGGGGGTTACAGAAGATTTGGAGCGAGAGCAGATAGGAATGAAAGGTGAAAGGATGTGGAGAAGGGAAGTGGATAGATCAAGGCAACTGGAGATGTCGATTGACGTTACACTTAAATAGTTGGAGATTGTATTTGTCAGGGAAACAGGAATAATGAAGGGAGTTCCACAGGCGAGATGTGCGAGACATGAAGCTAATGGAGTAGAAGAGACGTCTACATCTAACAGTTTCAACGGTGAAGGGGTGGGAACGGGGTGCCATCCTCGTAGGACGTTTAAATTCATGAGGCCTAGGAACCAGCAAATGCAGCTCATTCAATTACCGTGAAAGTATTTGTAAAAAAGACAGAGCTAGGCGACGTCGTGTCTGTGAGAGAGCGACTGCAGACGAGATGACAGATCAAGGCCAATTACATTGCATATCCGTCTCTGGATCTTATCAAGAACACTGAGGCGAACAGCAGGGGCTCCAGACCATATATGGCAGCAATACTCCATGCAAGGGCGAATGGTCGATTTATAGATTTGGAGGATCGATTCCGGGGAGAAAAATTTCCTGGCTCGGCACAGGGAGCCAACTTTCTTTGCGGTGGATGATGCAATTGACTCGATGTATTTGTTCCATCTCAGATCAGCGGCCAGCGTGAGACCGAGCAGCCGCAGGGAGGAGCTCTCGAGTTGATCTTCAGACATTCTAATTGGATGCAATATGTATATTTATTAACACATACTTAATAGCTCTGTTATATTACATTGAGCACTGTTTTATTAATACCATCACTACATGTGCCATATATTATAATATATATGAATAACGTTCAATTTTACACACGCTGAAACCTAACGTACGTTATCGTCTAAGAATGAATATATATATATATGCCTTTACGAAACCAACTTTTATAAAGATAAAAATCCTGGCTATCATTTTCTTTTACAAATATGCGATGTACATGTTTTGTTTGCCACATATGAATATATTGCAAAGAACTTTATCTTACATTTCAATAGAAGTTCAATTCAAGCTATAATTTCTTAAGAGCAGTGTCAATATTCTAGTTTTTGTTAAATCCAATTCTCGAATATATCTAAATAAAATGCAAAATAATGGGAACTTCAAATATGAAACATTACAATTTAAATATATCAGAGTAATGTGTAACTTTTTCTTTGTAAATATGTGTACACTTGTGTGTGTCATTTGTTTTTGCTTGTTATAAATATTATATTGTTATAAATATACTGATTTTTGTAGTTAAATAAACAGAATGATTAGCACTCTTTCTGGTTATCCACTTTTTGTTAGGGTCCCAACTATGGGTAAATAGTTAATCCCAACAAAAGGAGTTAAAATACTATAAAAGTGTAAAAATAGGTTTTAATACCTTTTTGAAAATATTTTTTACCAGAAATACACTTTTGAAAAAAAATATTCGCAGCAATAAAAATTTTGTCGGCATTAAATAACACATTGAGGTAAATCAAACCAAACCATAGAAAATTCCTTTTTTGGATATCGTTTTTCATTTTCATATAAATAACTTGTGGTCTATTGATAGAAGATTTCTATACAAGAAATATATTGATACTCAGAAGGTTATATTAATCTAGTGTTTTTGTAACCTTTTTGAGGACAAGTAGGCTCCATCTAGTCTTGAAAAATGCGGGGGTACATTGACGTTCGCTTATATTGTCTTTAAATTAAGCCTACTTACTTCTGAACTGCTTCACTCAAAAGTCACCTTGACAAAAAACTGACAAGAATTCTCTGCATTTCTATTGACATTATCATCGAGTTCGAACGGACATCTTACTTTACGGCCTGCTCCACCTCCTCTGTTATTTTCATAATCATGCTGGTTGGTGATTAGTATGAAGGTCTTTCCTTTAGTCCGGCTATCAATGACATACAGTATAACTCTAGAGTTTTCCCTTAAAAAAATCCTGTTCAGAAATCTGTTTTCTTGTCATTCTTTCCGCAGATCACGCATTTCTGTTTGTGATGCTTAATTAAAGTCTGTAGTCAGTGTTTTTTGTATTCTGCATCTTTCCGCTCTATTTAAATTCGCAACACCTTTTTTTATAAATGATTCTGTTGTTTTTCTTGTCAGTTCATTCTTATTATTTTCGGTAAATCTCTTTTATTCTAATATATCTAAAACCATTTCTCTGCTTCTTATCCTGCTAATCTTTTCATTTGGTTCTGTTTTGATTGTTCTCTCTTTAATTCAACCACAATTTCTGACGCTATATTGCCATCACTTAATAACCTTATCAGCAATGGTTTTTCTTTTAGACATTATACTTTTCTTACCGCTCATAGTAAAATGTATATATCTAAAATTAATGTTAGATATTGATAAGTATATTCTTCTTTGTGTAAAATCTGTTTAGGCACTCCATAACTTCCCTTGTTTCATTGCTCTAAGTAAATATGACCATTCTTTTTTTTCATTGACCAAACACTTTTAATAGTTTACTTGCTGTTTACCCCTGCTTCTTATGCTTACAATATAACTTGTTAGTTTTAAATTCTCCAACCTTTCTTTCCGCTTTATGTGTCTTGGAACTTTTCCTTGTAGTTCCTATTTTACTTAAACTTCCATATTGATCACATGTTCTGTTCATGGTATTTTTAGCATTTCTGTTCTTTCAATTTTCTTCTTGTCTCTTTCGCCATTTCTATGCAACTTTCGGATTTCTCTGTCACATTTTCTACCGTTTTGTTGCCAAATGAAAACCAAACTAGTGATATTTCATCATCACCGAGCGGACCCTAAAATTTCACCTATCGCGATAAACGGGTGTTCCCTTAGAGGGAGGCTAAGCCTTGAGCGCCTATTACGAATTAAGACCATACTAGACTTCGAGTGGAACTCATGCAATCAATCGCTAAAACGCGGAGAAATGGTCGGTTCCTTGTACCGCTCCAGTAACCATCTGACTGTTCCTGATATCCTCTGCAAGAGCCAGATCAATTTGAAAATGGAGTACTGTTGCCATCTATGTGCAGGAACTGCGCAAACTTCAGTTTCTAACCTCTAGTTCAAAAGCATCTACGCGGCCGTCTGAGTGCATAATTATTTTCCAATCTACAGCCCCTTCCCCAAAGACGAAACCTTGCTAGTCTCTCGCTACTCTGTCCATGGAAAGTTTTTTTTTCAAGCGTTTCACCCCAAGCAAGGCGGGAAGCCACTAGCACGCAAGGGGTTACAGAGAGTTGGAGCAAGAGCAAATAGGAGTGATAGAGGAAAGGATGAAGAGACGGTTAGGGGATAGATCAGGGCATCTGGAGACGTTGATTGACGTTACATTTGAATAGTTGGAGATTATAGCTATCAGGAAAACAAGAAATGGAGAGGGAGTTCCACAGGCGAGAAGTGCGAGACATGAAGCTATTGGAGTAGAAGAGACGGCTATATTTAACAGTTTCGACAGTGAAAGGGGGAGAACGAGATGCCAGCCTAGTTGAACGCTTAAATTCATGAAGTCTGGGAACCAGCGAAAGCAGCTCATCGGAGCAGTTACCGTGAAATTATTTGTAAAAAAGACAGTGGGAAGCGACGGTACGTCTGTGAGGGAGCGACTGCAGACGAGATGCCAGATCAGGGCCAATTACATTGCATATCCGTCTCTGGAGTTTATTAAGCACCTTAAGACAAATAGAAGGGGCTCCAGACCATATATGGCAGCAATACTCCATGCAAAGGCGAATGGTTGATTTGTAGAGTTCAAACGAATTACATTCCTTAGTTCCACCGGTTCTAACACGCACATTATAGCGTATTTCATTGGTGAGAAATAAGCACCACTCAAACAGCTTCTTCCCACGAACCTTACTTTGTGGAACCAACTCCCAACAGGATGCTTCCCCGATCATTACAATCTTAGCCTGTTCAACTCTAGAGCTAACCATTATCTTTCCCACGTATTCCCATAAACTATGCCTCTTGCTCTGTAAACCTCGACATCGAATGGCTCTTGGAGGATTTACAGGTTTAACATCATTGTCCAAAAAATATGAATTTCTGTACACACTTAATTTTTACGTTCCTGATACGCAGATGATGTTGTCTTTTTATCTGATAAAAATGCAATTTTTCGTTTTGCAGTTAATCCTTCCTACGTGCTTTCTAGAACTATCTCGTCTAGGAGGGTTTTTTATTTGGATATTTTCTGGGTCTTCTATGTTATTACGATTTTTGTGTGGATAACAGAATCATTTCTATAAGGATCGTCTCTCTGTATCGGTTAAATAAATCCTATTGCAAAACACATCTTTCTTTTACATCCTCTTTCCGTATAAAGGCTGTTTGTTCCCAGTAGATATTATGAATTGTACCAATATTATTTATCTTAATCAGTCATAGTTATGTCTTTTTTGTGATGTCAATGAACACTCGTTGCCACTTTTGTGATGTCAACGAATACTCGTTGTCACTTTCGTAATGCTCGTGGTAGTAGAGACTTTGTAATCGCAGATACAACTATAGTACACCGTTGAACAATATGCTGGTGTCAGACGCCTTCGAATACCATTCAAACTAATAGTACTTGCTCGATAATACTCGCGCGAAGATGAAGTGATTATAGTGAACCAAATAGTATAGAGAAGAGAAGAGAAGAGAAGAGAAGAGAAGAGAAGAGAAGAGCGGTCCGTGTAGTAATAGAGGATAGAGTAGAAATAGCGATCCGTATAATATAGAGGATAGACTGGAAATAGTGATCTGTATAGTAATAGACTAGGAATAACGATCAATTAGACGCCAAGCTACTCTCTACGTATGCGTTTCCTCTATGGTCACGCGGACTACTTAATTCAATAATGGGATCGCCTGTGTTTGCTCACTGGTGATCCATGTTCAAAATCAAGCGTCGGCAGAGACACTTTATTCTCATTTCTTTATATTGCTAGCATTGCGTTTGATCACAAAAATAGCATTTCTACTTCAAGTTTCTTGAACAAAACCACACTGTTCTTGACCCATTTGCGGTCTAATCCAGCTACGAGCACTATTTATTTGAATAAGAATATGGTTACTGATGTGGCACGTTAATCAGTTTTCACAATAGAGTTTCCATTCATTTGCACCCGATGTATTTGGCATCAATATGAAGATAGGTCTACTGAGGTCGTCCGTTATTTCACCGCTGTCTCTTATTTTCCTTACTGCTTTTTAATCATTTCACCCCGGGAAAGGTTATAATGCCACTAAGACGCAAGGGTTGCCGGGAGTAAAGGATAATGAGAAGACTAAAAGGAACTAAAAACCTAATATTAAACGAGAAACAAAGGGTCCCTATTCCTGTTCAATAAACGTAGAAATAGTGTGGAACAGGCGATAAGTGAACCATTATATATTTCATTTATTCTTTCAATAATTTAATTGAAGTTGTCCAATTCTAAGTTATCTATTTTTATATATCAACGCGCGCGTGCACACACACACACACACACACACACACACACACACACAGACATATATATATATATATATATATATATATATATATATATATATAGATATATAATTTTTGTCTAAATCAATCATGCTTATAAATGTGTGTTTATTTCTATTGCTCGCTTTGATTCTATTCAAACAATTACATTTCTAGTTCAAGTTCCTTGGACAAAGCCGCACAGATCTTCACCTATTTTTTGGGTCTAATCCAGCTACGAGCGCCATTTATCAGAATCATAATAAGTCTATCAGCCGTATTAATTAGTTTCAGAATCGAGTTTCTATTCATTTGCGCCTGGTTTGTTTGGCATCGCTATGAACATACGTCTACTGAGATCTTCAGATATTTCGCCACTGTTATATATTTCATTTATTATTTTAGAAGTCTAATTGAATCGTCCAAAGCTATCGCAACTTTTTACATACAATATAATGAACAATCCTTGAGTTTTTCAATAAATCGTATTGTATTCACCATATTGTGTTCTATTGTCGCCTGACCAAAAGGCTATTGTAAATATTTATGATAAAAATACTTTTTTTAAAATCTGAAATACACATCACAAATTACCTTTAAATATACATTACTGTGTATATTAATTATCTCCCTATGGCTATTTTGTTTGTTAATAATAATTTTCTTCTTTCCTTGTGCGGTATCCCTTCAGGATGTAGGCGGACATGGCTCTCCACAACTTTCTACCCTTTGTAGCCCTAAGCAATGTTTCTCCTTTTACTCTTTAGTTAGAAACATTTAATATATTTATTTTCAATTATGAAAAAAGTTATCGAATACACATAATCCAATTTTATTTATTTATTTTTACGTACCAATATATATATATATATATATATATATATATATATATATATATATATATATATATATATGTCATTCACAGACAGTACTGTTTCGCTGTATCACAGCTCCTCAGTGCGACTAGACATCCAAATGCCTCAAGCCAGGATTGAAACAACTAATTTTGTGTCAGCCAGAGCTATCTTCAATCGGTAGAGTTACACAACTAAATCTAGCGTATTGGTTTATCAAATGTAAACAAATGCCAATCAGCCAAAGTGCTCCCTTCATTTTACTGAAGAGCTTTGCATTAGTGCAGGTGGCTGTTGTTTATAGAATTTGCTTATCACTCAACAGTGCTCAATTGAAATGTATTTTCAAGAGCTAAATTATGTCATTCACAGACAGTACTGTTTCGCTGTATCACAGCTCCTCAGTGTGACTAGACGTCCAAATGCCTCAAGCCAGGATTGAAACACAACTAATTTGGTGTCAGTCAGAGCTATCTTCATCCGGTAGAGTTACACAACTAAATCTAGCGTATTGTTTTATCAAATGTAAACAAATGCCATCAGCCAAAGTGCTCCATTCATTTTACTGAAGAGCTTTGCATTAGTGCAGGTGGCTGTTGTTTATAGAATTAGCTTATCACTCAACAGTGCTCAATTATATATATATATATATATATATATATATATAGAGAGAGAGAGAGAGAGAGAGAGAGAGAAGGGTGAGGAGAGAAGGAGAGAATTATTATTATTAACATAAAGTTTGATCTTATCTGATTCGTGTTAACTTCAGCAACCCGACTCTAGATTTTCGTATGTAGACGGACCCTACAGCAATCTCTCCATCCAGGCATCAGGAGATATCAATTTGTGCGCGTGCGCGTTCGCACTGTATAAAACCGCTGTTTAAGATCAATGGCAAAAAAATGCCTTTGAGCGAGTGAAGCCTGTGGATCTTCAAATCTTGTGAACCGGCGCTACAGAATCACGCGCAAAGAACTCTGCCAGATAATAGAAAGCGCAACAGTTAAGGACATTCAACAGCAGCAACAGTTAAAATGGATAGCGCTTAAAGAGTAAATAATGACATAATCACACACTACTTGAAATAAAATGTTAGGAAGGAAACCCCCATCAATACTGGACTTGAGAAACCTATTTTGCTGAAACATTGTTTTAAAAGAAAGATTTTATAAATTTCAACCAATAGTAGTACAAACTGCTCGGCCAATAAATGCTACATTTTTCCTTATAAGGAGACGGCTATTAGTACTATTACCATTAAAATTGATAATAGACTAATCAATAAACAGAAGTGAGTGTTTAAACTTATATGTCCTAGTATTGAGTAAATAAAGCAATCACTTTTAATCTTTTTAAAGATATTTCCTTTCAGCATGAAATATTATTTTAAGTAAAATCCTCTAACTTTTCCAATATCATTGTCATTAACCGTCTTTCCTAAATGCAAGCTGGTTTAGTTTAATTTGTTTTGTTTTAGGGCATATCAACCTTAATGGTTTATTTAATGCCGACAAGATTTTTATTGCTCGTAATATTTTTTCTATAAATGTATTGCTGGTAATACCCCTTTTCTCAACAATCTATTGTTTTTAATAATTTTTCATTCAAAAAATTATTATTGGTATTAAAACATATTTTTACAATTTTCATCTTGTTTTAACCCCAGTTTGGGTGTTAACTATTTGCCCATAGTTGGGACCATAACAGATTATACCAACCCGGGTCAAGGTGGATCTGGGAACATCACCAATTGAGAGGTGGTTCAACGCTCCTCAAAACCTCCCGATCAGAGGCCTTGCTGTAGGACGTAGTTTATCGTCTTAGCCAGGACACGGATGTAGTTTATCGTTTTACGAAGGACGCTGCAAGCTGGTGTTGCTTATATAGTGCAACAAAGTTTTTTTGGTACATCTGGTGGTGCTATATATAAACACTCTTTCTTTATTGCGTTTGCGAAGACTGGCTATATATGTTCAAGTGTATATGCAGGCAATCATCATTTTTTCTACAGTAGGGTTCACCCTGTAGAAGGCCCAGGAAATCCTCGAGGTAGAGGATTACGTTAAGGGGTAGTTTATATGGTTTGGAGGGGAAGATAACGTTTAAACCCAGACTTGAGCTAGTTAAGATTGTAGTGATCTCGGAGACATCTACAAAGCAGTTGTTCGCGGGAAAGAAGCTGTTTGAGTGGAACTTCTCGCCGATGGAATGCGTGGGGGATGCCGGTGGTTTGCTCCATTGTAAGTGGCATGGTGGGTCCTAGACGTGAAAGTTAGACCTGGCGGGACCAAGGACATCATGTTCACCAGTCTGTCACATGTTTTTAAAAGTTATTTATAACACCAGCCTTTTAGATTGCATGCTTTGGAGCCCATTAAAGCTTTCACTTGAAACTGACAGAAAACGCTTCATATAAATTCACTGACATGATTCCCCAAGACATTCACACTCAGTAGACGTAAAAGGGGGATCAGTTTGCTCGTAAGCAAATATTTACGATTTATTAAGTCTTGCACAACATATTTATTGGGATCTTTAATTTCATTCAAGTGTATCCCAAACATGTGTCGTAGCGTTTCCTTCGATGTATGTATGTGGATATGAATTCCTGTATGTCTGCGTATGCGTGTGCGTGCATGTGTGCAAGGGATTTTAAATAAGTGTATGAGCGAAGCTCTGGGTATAGATGTTTAAGCTTTCGCTGAGACCTCGGCAAGAGGAAACAGCAATCCTAGAAGGATAATGTAACAAAAGACATACTTCCGGTCTCACGCATACACAGCAAACATTTTGTTGTTCATTTTTAAAACAAAGTTGCTCTAAATACAAGAAGACAATTCATTTTTCGTTTTCTTTTTCTTTTATAATATATTTAATATTTATCTAATTTCTTCTCATTTCACACCCCCGACTGATTCTTTTTTTTTTTAATTCTATTCAAGCAGTGAAACATTTTAAGTCGATATTTTCCGCGTTTTATTAACACTCTCTAACTCGATTTGTATTTTCAATTTTTTCTTTGCAGTAACTTTATTTCCTCTTTGGTCCAACTTCTCCAAAATGAAACAGAAATAGATAACGAGAAAGGCAGAAATGAATCAAAGAATTCTATTCAAGTAATAATTAACTTTTAAGGTAAATGGACATCGATTATATCCTGGAAGTAACTGATGAAAAAGATCTCGTATTCGGCTATAAAAGAAACAACTTTCAACGAATTTTAGTTCAGAAAGAAGCGTCCATGAAGGGTTTAACAACTGAGCAGTGTTTACAACACTCGACATGTTTCGTCCAGTTTTTTCTCCTCTGTTACAATGGTTAGACAAAATAATTTTCCATTTCTTTCGTAGTGGCTCCGAGAGCCGAGTTCTAGTTCTAATCGTTCGTTACATTCACTTGCTTGCAAATATCACTGAGAAAGGCATGAATCCTGCTCTTCACACCCAGCCATGGGTAAATAGTAGGGCAGACTTTGTACTACAGCTTTGGATGGCAACCGATCTGGGAGCTGGGCAACTTTTAATGCAAAACCTCGAACTAATCCGCAATTGACCAAGAGTGGCGAGTACGGTTGTAACGCTAAAAATAAGGTGAATCTGGGATGGGTGCATCCAACAGTAATGGGAACACTCTTGCATTTGGATTTCGCGTTAATCGTTTTATAGATAAGAAATTGTTGAGGCAAATCGATTTATTGATTTCTATATTCAAATTACTTTTATTATTGTATTTGGTAACTGAATTCGGTTTATTTTAATATGTATGCCTTGGATAGAATTTGAATCATTTAGACAGTATTAAAGACATTAGTTTTGCGTTTGTACATCAATAAAATTAAAAGGCAAAAGAGATGGAACGACTGTTAATGATACGACTTTAGTAAATCGGTTGGAAAAGATGATCCACTGAAGACAACAGAACAAATAGACAACATTTCAGTTTTAAACTCATCGCCATCTATCTATATGTCCACCAAGACTTTTCATTTCTTTTCATAATTTACGATTGTCAACAGTTAAACAGCCCAAATACTGCATATCTTAATTTTTAGTGATGACGACATAATTGTTCACTAAAAATCAAGCAATTAAATACGTTTTATTCGACATCAGCAAATTAGTTTTCCTCTCCGAAACAATTTAACGCGATTACAATATTACAATATTTCACCATTCGAAAAAAAAAACCCTGCCATCAATGATGACAGAAAATAAACATATTTCATCACCCCTGAAATAAAGATAAAAAAATTTCATCATCCTAAAACAACCTTGCCACCACTGATGAAATATGAGAAAGATATTTCATTATACTAAAATCTGATTATAAACTGACCCTTCCACCACAAACGAGACCAGTCAGGACAGGCAGTCAGGAGAGTAGCAGTGGTAAAAAGGCCTAACACCCACGTATTCCTAATCCCTACTTGAAAATCGAAAACTGACGATCTCAAACGTTATCCTCACCCACAAAATTCTTGGAACATGCAAAATAAGTAAGCACAAACTTTTGAAGAAACAAAAGAGACAGTAACACTGAGAACGTTTTGAACACACGCCATACCAATATCTGTAATTCACATCACGAAAAAGAAAAATACAAATTCTTGTTATTAATGTCAACGCATATCTCAAGTCTTATTGTTGTTATCTTGTACTTTTTATGCATTTTATTTTCAGTATATAAAAAGGTTAAAATGATTCCTCTATTAACTAAGACTAAAAGTATATATAACAACGTCGTAATTACTTTAAATACATCAACACCAATTTACTTACCCCGTTACAACGAGCACACAGCATAAACACACAGCCTGTATACGCACAACACGTATACACACATCCACAAAGTAATTATTTAAGAAATTCTAGTCATACTGTAACAGTTCACAAATTTGTTAAGCTATGAATAGTAAGTTCTTGTAAAAGATACTTATATATATTTTTTGGTCTATATTTATGAGATGAGGTATTATGCACATTAATTACATTATTCGAACCCTTGTCCTCATCTTTGTCGCCATATTTATTACAACGTTTCGGCCGTTGTACGCTCTGGCCTTCTTCAGGTGGTTGGAATGTCGAACTGAACCATTTATTTCGCTTACTGGGGTACACTGTTCTAGTTCCACGTGTCATGTTTAATGGATGTCAGTTATCAGATATCTCCTGTTAATGTTTCCCTCTGAAAGTTCTCCACTGCCTTAACCGGGTATTGAACTCACACTCGTTGGGTCCTGTCACTGGATATAACCAACGCCTGAAGAAGGCCGGAGCGTACAACGGCCGAAACGCTGTAATAAATATGGCGACAAAGATGAGGACAATAGTCCAAATAATGTAAATAATGTATTTTTTTTGTTTGACCAAATTTGATCTTTTGATTATATTTTTCCAGTGTCATGTTGCTCGCTTGTGATACGGTGAGATAGTATTCTTCTTGTCCTTTTTAATCCACATCAAATACGAATAAAAATGGCACTTTCATATAAATTAACAAAATGACACTTCAGTCAGCAAATTCTGTGCAATTGTCATATTATATCGCAAGTAATTAACAGTGTTTATCACGTAGTGAGAAAACTTATTTATTTTCCTGATCAAAAATAAAAGAATATATAGTCTCGTATTCTTTTCTTTTTTTTACTTCTGAGAGTGTGCTTCCTTGATAACTAAAATCTTCGTCTCCTCAAGTCCAGAATCAAGCAATATCTGTCCTACACATCTTCCTAATATGCACTTCTTCCGTCTTCTTTTTCCCTTTTCATAGAGCAATCACGCCCAGTAACCCTCTACAGGGAGTGAATGTCGCGCCTTTTATTTGGGGAACTAACAGTAGAAAAAAGAAAAAAGACGCTCACTCTCTGTTTCTCTCTCTCCCTCTCTCACTTTCACACACACGCACATACACAGAAAAAATCGACATTCACTCATGTATATATAGACATGCAGAAAGAATGTCCATTATTTGAGTGACATTTGGCATAGTGTTATGGTTAACAAATTTGTTACATAAAGCCATGAATAATTTCGGTCATCAACAAAATTCGTATATTTTTCACTTGATCAAATTTGATCCTGTAACTGTAGTTTATCCGGTGATCTTCAAAGTTATGTTTCCTGCTTGCTATAAGCCCAGATAAGATTTTGATGTAGGCACCATGTTTCTTCACCCATGTTAACGGTCACCATATTTTGGGGTCATACACGAGCTCACATGCCACTTCTACCTCGACCAATAGCCTAACACTTCAATTAGTTTATTCAGTAGTAATTCCGTTACAATTTTCATAATATCCTCAATAAGTAAGAATCGGATATGTAGAAATGAGATAAGTAGGAATGAGATATGCTCATATCTTCAACATTGTAGGAATGAAATTTTATTTAAAATAAAGCTGGTTTATTTTCCTTCTTAAAAATAAGAAAAGCAAAGTTTCGTTTTATTATCTTTTTTTTAGTTATTTCTCCTTCTTACCCTAATCCATATGGGCTGAAACGTGACCCCAATAGCTGCAAATGTTTCATGATCTGATGGAAGCGTTATGCATACTCTTCCATGAAATTTGGAATTCAGTTTGGAAAAACAGCAATTTGTAGAACGTTTCCAACGTTAAATTATATTAATATCTTTCAACAGGCATTTACTTACTATCAAGGTTCAATAATTTTTTTTATTTAACATTTATTTTCTAACAAATTAATAATTCGGTTTTGCATATATAAGTCTCCCAAATGATTTTCTGTAGAAAATTTACTTTGGGAAATTAATGATGCGTTTTATACAGACAAAATATGGAGAAAAAAATTGTTTAATTTGTAATCATTACAAACATGCGACATACTTGAACAGAAGATAACTTTCGCTCGTTTGTTAAGTGACTTGGTTCGAAAACCTCATGCAAAATTTACATTTTTTTCTCCTTTATTCTTAAGAGTTCCCAGAAAGATCGGGTTCATTATTCCCTACCGCAGACATCTTTCGCGTTCCTCACCTTCTGTTTGCAGCGCCAATTTCGTTAAAATGGTTTAGGTTACGAATGCTGAGATGGAGTCAAATTCTTCAAACATCAACTCCGATCATGGGCATTCATAACGTTTGATAAATCCAAATTCTGAATATCCATTTAAGCATTTCGCAATTGAAAGTTTGGATCAACACAAACTTTAATCCTCAAATATGCTTCGCCCAGCCTTAGGTAAGATTAATGTATATCTATTTAATATGACGTCCATTTAGGACATAAGCAATCATCTCTCTCTACCGTTTCCTTATTTGTGAATTGTAAGTCCTTCTTGAGAAAGGTAATGGAGTGGCTTGTATTCAGAATTATCATTCTCTTAGATTAACATGACTACAGAACCCATTATGCTCTAATATTTAACCCACAACTGAACTGGACTTACCGATTTCACTTTCCGTAACAGTAAAATAAAATGTATGACTAACATCAACTATTCAAAAGCGACGAATAGTATGCTGTTCTCGCGGGTCAAGTCTACTGATTTCCTTCCTCACTGAGTACTCGATGAAATTAGCCGTATGAAAAGACGGTGGCGTAGTCCAACCAAAATCAATAATAAAATAAGTTTTCTCTCAAATACTAGTCCTGGGTATGACGATAAACTACATCCGAGAGCAAGGCTTCTAATCGGGAGACTTAAGGTTTTGAGTAGCATGGGACCACCTCTTAATTGTTCTTGTTCCCAGATCCATCCTGGGTGGTAGCTCCTGTTAGGGTCCCAGCTATGGGCAAATAATGAACTCACAAACAAAAACAAATGCCTATGAACGTATAAGAATGCCCGCAACATTTTTTTATGAAAAATACCAACTGTTTATTGCAGAATTACAAACAATACCTATAGCAAATAATACTGTAGTTGAAGCCATAAGATCAAAAATATTTAGATTTCGGCATTAAGTTTGATATGCTGCTAAACAAAATCAACAAACCAACTATCGGACAGGGTGCATGCTCTCAAAAGAACTGTTGTCTATTTGATTCCTCCTACTTTTCGATTCTTTTAGAAAACAATGAATTAGGTCGATTAGACTTTGAACCTTACATCATTTTAAAGAATTTAATAAATTATCCAGAAAGTTCATATCCAGTGATTTCCTACTGAATGACAAATGAAAAGGTGTAAATGGGCTTTATCTATGTAAAATATGTGTTGTTGTTGTTGTTTATGTTTTTTTTGTTTTGTTTTTTTGTTTTTTAATTGGTCAGTGGAAATGTCAAAATGTCATGATGGCATTTCTGACCTTAGGTCTCTGGGCGGAACCCGGAGAGAAATATGTACTTACCAGAAATCAAAGGAAATAATAATAATAATAATAATAATAATAATAATAATTATTATTATTATTATTATTATTATTATTATTATTATTATTATTATTATTATTATTATTATTATTATTATTATTATCACAATAATAATAATTATTATTATTATTATTATTATTATTATTATCACAATAATTATTATTATTATTATTATTATTATTATTATTATCACAATAATAATAATAATTATTATTATTATTATTATTATTATTATTATTATTATTATTATTATTATTATTACTGGCGCTCATGGTTGGATTCCAAAGAATCCCCAGAAAACATCTAAATAGCACCCATCATAACAACGTTTCAAAAAATAACCAGCAAATATCCTGTGAGAAGTGCTTACTGTCTTATGTCTGGAGATTTGACAGGAAATCATTTAATATTATTGACGCTGTCTGAAACCATCTCCGTGAAAATGTTAATAATAATATTATAATAATAATAATAATAATAATAATAATAATAATAATAATAATAATAATAATAATAATAATAATAATGATAATCGCTTAGACATAGTGTTAAAAAATGTTTATATGAAATGGCAGAAGATCTTAGAAAAATATCAAAATACAAGGACTTTGAAGTGGAAATCTCGCTGTGGCACATGAGAACATCACTAATTCCAGTAATAGTTGGAGACCTCGATTTGACTGGAAAAGGTCCCGATAGACTCACTTAAGGAACACCTGGTAGTCCATGTCTTAAAAAATTACAAAATAGTGTACTCATAAGTACAGCTCAAACCATACGAAGATCTTTATCTATGTAAAACGTGTGTGATCTTAGTTGTTGTTTTTTTTGTTTTGTTTTTATTATACAAATGATCATTGGAAAATCTCATGAAGCCATTGAAGCCCTTAAGTCTCTGCTTGGGATCCAGTAGGAAATGTGTATACAACAGAAATCAAAGGAAATAATAAGAAGAAGAAAAACATATCTTTTAAAAACATCCCCGTAAAGAATATGACAAGGACCTGGAAATAAATTTATAAGAATATGGTATTTAAAGACAAATATTATTCAAATAATAATAGTGGCATTAGAAATTATCGATACACAAAGAAAATTTCCTGGAGGCCTATCAATGTATGGGATAAAACAGATTGTGATCATGAACTCACTCCTATATACAGAAAAAAACTCTCTTCTTATAATAAGCTCAATAATTTTCAAAGAAAGTAAAGGATTGTATCATATTGCAAATCAGGAAAACTGGAAATAATGGGCAACATGCCAATTATAATCCTATTAATAAGAGATGTAGTTTTCTAAGTGGAGCGCTAAACTTGGAAAAAAATAAGAAAAGATCTCGACTTTGATCAAGAATTAAAATGTTTCAGATTTGACTGTTAATTGCTAAGATACTGAAACAGAAAATGGATACGGTTAAGATGACAGAAATGAAGAAATCTTCTGCTAGGATATTCATAAGATTCGCAAAGTTTTAAAAAAAACAGATTTCACTCCTATAGATACAAACAACAACTCTTTTGTTTAATAATTAATATTAAAGGCATATCTATAAACGCAGATTGTGATTGCGTGTGCATTTTTAAAGTGACGCGTTTCGATATTTTAAGTTATATGTTATTTTGAAAACAATTTTTTTGTTTGTGAATACCGGGTGTAACAGTAAAATTGTCCAAATCGTTTAATAGCAAAATTGTCCAATTTGTTAGATAAAACTTTGAAACGTTGTATCTTAGAAATGATTAAAGATATCTTACTGGAATTCTTCGAGTTTTTTATAACACGATTGAACTCTACTTTGAGCAATAAAAATGTTTAACAGAAGAATCGTGACAAAATCGATCATAAGTGAAAAAGACATGATCATCATTAATTAATGATAGCTAAGGATCGAAAGCACATGAAGGATTGGAATTAAGTTCAAATATATATATATATATATATATATATATATATATATATATATATATATATATATCTATTCCAGGATCATTTTCCAACTTATTCAAGATGATCTTCGCCCACTCTAACCTTCTAACTTTCTGACCTGGAATAAGAAGGTACCTCACAGATTTCACGTACGGTTATATTTTCAAGTCTTTTTCCACTGCTGTTTGGACTTTCATAACTGAAACTCATCTGGCGTGATGAGTTGGATCTTTTCCATTTTATCTCTTTAGATCTAAGGTGAAATGATGATTTTTCTTCCTGTTGTGAACTCCTGATACAGGTTTCCTTTCTACTGTTCCCTCTTTTTTAAACTTATTCACCGTTCTCTTGGTGGTTCTTGATATGGACTTTGAAGATAGACGCCAGATTATGAATGTTTGTACTATTACTGAAGGCCTGAATTATCTTTTTCGTCGCACCATTGGTCATTTGGGAAAGCAGTGGGGCCTACACAAAACGATGTTAACATGTTCTCTTTTTAGCTGAATAACTCAACCGGTTTTTCAGTGATTCTTACAACAAATGGTGTCAAGATGTCTAAACACTTTACCTGAAAACTGGAAAAAAGAAACTCAATTCGTTTAGTGATTTTTAAATATTAATCAGCAGCAGCTTTGCTAATTCTAATTTCGTGAGGTTTGTCCATTTTGTCAAATAAACATTATCCTAAAAGAACACAATCATGATTGCAAATTCATGGCAACATTAAATTAAAATGCTTTCTATACTGTCAACTGCACGTTCGTATCAACGTTCACATTCATACAGACACGCGAAGGAATGATTTGAAAGACACTACCTTATTACTATAAATCTGAAAAATTAAATTGTAAAAAAGTAATCTTTTGAAGTCACTATATCACTATAAACATTTTTTTCACATTTGCGTTACGTAATTAAATGTGGAAATAGGGATAAAATTATCATTATTTTTATTAATTCCCTGTCCATCATCTTTATAATCACCTCAGTTTATACCAATTAATGTTTATTGTTTCAACAAATATAGCTTTATGGTAAGAATAAATTATACACTGGTGATCGCTTCCAATGGCATTATTTAATTTTCTCGATTTAAATCAACCCACAATGAAATTTCTTTCGTCTTCCTATTCTTTATACAATACATTACTTTACTGATTTGAAATAAATATAAACCTGTTATTTATTTACAAATACATTGCATTATTTCCGTCAAAATCTTATCTCATTAGATGTGTTTAAAATTTCTCATCATGTTTTACGAAAATTAAATCTTTTTTATTAACAAGTAACACATAAATATTATGCATTAAAGTATTTACATTCTCACAAAAAGACTCTGTTTAAGAATTCCATTTTGATAAAATGATTTACACTGCGTGCCAAATTATTATCGAGATAACTTTTTTCTAATATTTCAAAGACCGTCCAATCAATTCACACAATTTTCACCCAATGTTGGCAACACTGACCTGCGCAATCACTGAAATTTTCGTACTGATCTGCGCAATGTAAACAAACTGGCGCCATATTTGTTATCAGCACGGTGATTTGTGCGTGCCAAATTATTAGAAAAGTGTAAGAATTTAGTGAAAAGATGGGCCGTAAAAGCAGTTTAAGTGATGCTGAAAAGAAAACTATCACCCCAGAACTCTCAAAAGGTAAATCTACCTTAGAAATTTCTAAAACGATAGGGAGGTGTCATCACACAGTGAAAAAGTTCACAAGTAGACAAAAGGGCAGATAAAGGCAAGCCGAGGGTTATTTCACGTCGTCTCATGTCACGACTTAAACGACAGGCCACGAAGAACCCTGGACTTACCAGTCAAGAGCTTTTCAGTCGCATTGGGGATCCTACTGTGTCTAAAAGTACTCGGTGTCGGTATCTGAGGAAAATAGCAACAACAGTCAAACCCGTATCGAAGCCTCCGTTGACGAGAAATCACATTCAAAATGGGCCGAGGACAATATGAAGATTGACTTCTCTAAAGTTTTGTTCACAGACGAAACTCGAGCAACACTTGATGGGCCACATAGATGGTGCAAAGGCTGGGTAATGAACAGACAGAATCGCCCTCAGCGTTTGAGACGCCAACAAGTCGATGGAAGCATAATGATCTGTGGTGGTATTATTGGAAAAAAATTAGTGGGCCCATGGAGAGTACCAGATGGCGTCAAAATGACTGCTGATGCATACATAGCGTTTATGAAGGAGCATCTTGAACCGTGGATGAAAAGGCAAAGAGTTGCCTTCAGAAGGGCCATCGTTTTTATACAAGATAATGCTCCCTCACATGCTGCTCACAAGACTACTGAATATTTGAAACAGTTAGGCTTCGATGGACCTCGAAAAATGAAGTGGCCAACAAATTCTCCGGATTTGAACCCAATCGAAAACCTTTGGAGCATCACGAAGCGAAGACTGTACGCCAACGGACGACAATTCAGGAGCAACACTGAGTTGTGGGAAGCAATTCTTGACATATCTCGCGGCATTACAGCAGATGATATCCTACAATTAACAAATTCTATGGATCGTCGACTTCTTCAAGTAATTTCAAAACAGGGAAAGCACATTCCCTATTAATTTGTTTAAAACTGCGCCTTTGTTTGTATCTGTTATTATTTGTTTGATTATCTTATTTATTAGCTTCTTTTGATCATAAACATTCACGTGCAACATTAATAAACGTTTTGTTTGCTCAATTCTGGGAATTTTACTAAACCTTTCTAATAATTTGGCACGCTCAAATCATCGTGCTAATAACAAATATGGCGCCAGTTTGTTTACATTGTGCAGATCAGTATGAAAGTTTCACTGATTACGCAGGTCAGTGTTGCCAACATTGTGTGAAAAATTTGTGTGAATTGATTGGACGGTCTTTGAAATATTAGAAAAAAAGTTATCTCGATAATAATTTGGCACGCAGTGTAGGTTCAATGAAGTTTGCAATGAAAGTTAGAACCTCTTTAAGTTTTTCACCAGGTAGAGAATGTTACATTAATTGCAACAAATGTTAACTGATGGCAAGATGTCTGGTGAACGTGATCTAAAAAGAATGTCCCAAACTAATTGCATTACAGATTCTTGGATGACTGAGCATTGGGTATGATTTTCTGGTTTTCCTGTTCTGTGAAATCACCTTTTCTTTACAACATCCAAACATATAAGCTAGCGGTGATAACACTCTGCAATAGTCTCATTAGGTTTCAGTAATTTTTAATACAATACATATTTCAGATCCAACCATATCAGTCAGTTACTGTGCCATGCGTGATACACGCTTAGGCAATCATGTATCTTTCGATACATGACTGACAAGGGAGTTTTTTCCCCGCATTAAGTTGCCATTTCTTTCTGCGGCAGACCTGTTGCCATTCAAGGCTATAGAACCTGGTTTGTCCTGCTATTTACCCATAGCGGGGGATGGGGCTAGAAGAAGAGGATTCATACCTTTCCAAAGGGTATTAATACGTAAATGAAAAAAATGGATTCGACTGGAATTAGAACTCGTCTTCCGATTCCTTAATCCGAGCTGCTATCCAAAACTAATGTTTTGTTCCAATTGGCATCTTGTAACAGTGTGTCTTGTCCACAGAATTTATCTGGGAATTTAACTATATTGTCGACATGGAAAGAAAAAAACGTCTTAGTATAAAGGAAATTTACATTAACCAGAAAGAGGCTAACCCTTTTTTTAAATATATATCAGTTCAGTTATGTGCCATGCGTGATACACGTTTGGGCGATCATGTATCTTTCGATACATGACTCACGAGGTAGATTTTTTTCCCGCAGTATGTTGCCATTGCTTTCTGCGGTACACTTGTTGCCATTCAAGACTATAGAAGCCGGTCTGTCCTGCTACGTACCCATAGCTGGGAGAGAAGAAGAGGATTCATGCCTTTCCTAAGGGTATTAGCACGTAAGTGAATGTAATGGATTCGACTGGAATTCGAACTTATACGAAGTAAAAACTTTTGCTCCAAAATGTTTCTTGAGACTGACGTTTATCTTGGATCTTCAGAGGATTTCCGACACTTCGCCATGAATTCAATGTTCAATGCAGTGAAAAATCTCCACATTTTTTTTTTTAGATCGGGAAAAAGATGAAATACAGTTGAGAAGATGATGTCAACATTTTTGCTCTGATAATTCATGTAAAATCCATATCTATTGCAAATATCTTGCAGCAGGTCACCAGCCAGCTCCAATGTTGATTGAGTGGGCGTATCAGAAAAACGCACAATTCATCATTTTTAATTCTTGCGATCTCTTGGTGTGGAGTTTGTCTTACGAGTCAACTTCACCTTTTTCAACTTCGCAATGCTTTCTTAACGCATACATTCTTCCATTTGAACGAAGCAGAAAAACGGGTTTTCCATATTTTTATGCTGAAAAAGCATTTTATATAAAAAAACATTGAATGACTTGACTTTATACAGGGACCAAATTCCTATTAATCAATTCTCAAAAATTGCTTTTTTTCTTCTTTTTCAGCTTCTGTGAGCATGTTGCTTCAGGGCGCGAGTGAACACAGCTTTCTACAATCTCCTATCCTTTATAGTGATTTTCCAAGCGTAGCTTAGATGTGGCACAAGGCCGAAAGTATGGGGCACCCAGTGAGGATCGAACTCACTACTCAATCATTATTGATCTAGAAAGACAAGCTTTCTAACCATTACATCGCGTCGAGGTGCCCCGATTTTCCGAGCGTAGCTTAGATGTGACACAAGACCGAAATTATGGGACACCCAGTGAGGATCGAACTCACTGCTCAGTCATAATTGATCTAGCAAGACAAGCTTTCTAACCATTACATCGCGTCGAGGTGCCCCGATTTTCCGAGCGTAGCTTAGATGAGACACAAGACCGAAAGTATGGGGCACCCAGTGAGGATCGAACTCACTACTCCGTCATAATTGATCTAGCAAGACAAGCTTTCTAACCATTTCACCACGTCCAGGTGCCCATCTATCCTTTATAGCTCTTCCTAAATCTGGACCTTCTACTATCTCTCCTAATCCCTGTTCTGCCAACCATTCCCACAAGTTAATTAGGTAGGTTATACGCTGATTTCCTCTGTACCTCTTGCCTTCAACATGTTCTGTGGATGTCTCATTTTCTAATAATTCTTTCCTCATTATATACACTAGTAATTTCAGCTGTATCAGTCTCCTTTCTGTTTCTGTATTCTTTTTGTGACGTGTGGTGGCCGTTAATAATTAAGTATAACTCAAGACTTCACTGTTAAGATAAAACGGTATTTAATTAAAAACGCAAATAAATACTTAACATGAACAAAGAAGTAAAAGTCAACCAAAGATAATTAACCATTTCAGTGAATACCTTGTTAGTAGCGCGGCTCTGCTTAACGTCCGGTAAATCCTAAATCAAAACCTAAATAATCGACACACAATAATTCACACTAATTCGACTGGATAGTTCCAGTCAACAGTCACTCAATAATCACTGCAGTCAGTAGCCTGACACCGCTATTTATATAGCTGGCGGAAAACATATATTCATAAGTGTAGAGTGTCACGCTCGAACATCGGTGTCGGTAGTTACTCATTTTCTTCCTATATGACAATGCTCTCTCGTCGTTGATCGTATCTTCAGTTCATGGTATTCTCAGCATCTTTCTGTAGATCAATATTTCTATAGATTCTTTTCTTCGTTCGTGATGTGATTGTCCAGTATTTACTGCCATATACGAGGTCTGATATTACAGTTTAGTACTCTCTTCTGTATATCTAACAAATTTTTCATGTTTCGTAATACTTGACCATCGAGTGATTTTTAGGTCAATGCACCTTTAACATATTTTTGGCGAAAGGATTTCGCCATTTTATATCATTTACTTTACTAATCTACTTTTTGTATGAATGATTCATTGTAATATAAATGGAATTCCAGGACATATATATATATATATATATATATATATATATATATATATATGTCCTGAATATGCTCTATCTCTGAAATCGAGCACATTTACCCATAAATATAGTATACCTTAAAACTATATATTTATCATTTATATATATATATATATATATATATATATATATATATATATATATATATATATAAATATATATATATATATATATATATATATATACATATATATATGTGTGTCCTGAATATGCTCTATCTCTGAAATCGAGCACATTTACCCATAAATATAGTATACCTTAAAACTATATATTTATCATTTATATATATATATATATATATATATATATATATATATATATATGATAAATATATAGTTTTAAGGTATACTATATATATATATATATATATATATAAATGATAAATATATAGTTTTAAGGTATACTATATATATATATATATATATATATATATATATATATACCTTAAAACTATATTTTTATCATTTATATATATATGATCCAAGTGGAAGCGAACCATTATAAAATCCGAGATGAATAGATATATGTAATGCATTTGATCCACATGAGGTGTGTTGCTTCTGAGACCTTGTGCCAGACTACGATATGTATATTTACTCTATTATAAATGTATTCTGATTTAGTTGTGTATCACCAGTTGCCTGGAGTCCTTTTGAGCAGGTAAAATCGACTATTTCATAGGCTTATAATTAAAGTATGTTTCTTGTTTTTCCCAAGTGAAAGATTGTCGCACTGAAATTATCCTACGTCTGGTTCTCTTGATTTCTCCTTGTGACGCACTAAACTAAACGCCGTGAAATCACGCAGGCAATTTTCCCCTTCTGCAAAGCAGGTGCGTTACTTTTAACCACATTCATAGAAAATCAAAACACACAAAGGATAGGCATAGAATAATTATCCGGATGAAATTGAAAAGTCGATTGTAAAATGAGAAAACAGTAAATAGCATTTCTTTGAAAATTTGTCATAAAAGGAAAATTGTGGTCAATGATGCTTCTCTTTGAGAATGTTGCATTTACTTTTAAAAAAAATCCTTTCTCCTTTGTTTCCGTGCATTTTCTCTCTCTCTCACTCTTTCTCTCTCTCTTACTTTCTTTCTCTCTCTCTCTCTCTATATATATATATATATATGTGTGTGTGTATGTGTGTGTGTGTATATATATATATATGTATGTGTGTCTGTGTGTGTATATATATATATATATATATATATATATATATGTATATATATGTGTGTGTGTGTGTGTGTGTGTGTGTGTGTGTTGATAGGAGAATCGTAAAACCCAGGGTCAGAAACTCATATCAAGACAGCTAAACATATTAGCTCTATCACTGATATTGAGGACTTTTCAATAAATACCGCGCATATATAATATATATAGAAAATACATAAATATATACATACATATGTATATATATATATATATATATATATATATATATATATATATATATATATATATTACAAAACAAAATGAAAAAATTACCTCATATTAAGGGTATATACGCGCAAATATGAAGTAATTTTGGATTTTGTTGTTTAATTTATATGCCCTGTTATAATAAATGTTATAATAAATTGATTGAGCTCATTTTGTGGATCAGTTTTAATATTTTACATTACTAGGATCCACTTGGATTATATACTAACGGATTTATTACCTCTACTCTCTCTCTCTCTCTCTATATATATATATGTGTGTGTGTGTGTGTTATTATTATTATTATTAATAATAATAATAATAATAATAATAATATTATTATTATTAATATTACCTTATTTTACAAGAGAAATCATGTGCTAAAAGCTTTTTAAATAGGACCAATTCGAATCCTAGCCACATTCCTTTCGCGGGCTCGCAATAAACTCTACTAATATGTAGGCATTTCACAGCTACATCCTAAAAACGGCAACGATGAAAAGAAATATGCAACACTTAGCAACAAACCCAACGTAAATACGGACAATAAATGCTACGGACAATTCTCCCGTATCCCCACCAAACGGAAAAATTCAAGAAAGCAAGAAAAACTTAATAAAAAATTCATCAAATTTCTCCTATTCAACAAAACGTATTTGAAAGAAATATATATAATGTGTGTGTGCGTGTGAATAAATGCAAAAGGAAAACTTATCTTAGCCGACGCGTGTCTTCCTCTGAATGATTTTTTCAAGGCAAACAAAACTGTCGCTAGTTGGCGACATTTGCCTTGATAAAGTCCCTCAGAGGACAAAACGCGTTGGCTAAGACAAGTTTTTCTTTTGTATTTATTCATATTGTCCTTTTGCAAATATACTCTTTTTGATTTTTTTTTACACACACACTCACACACACACATGTATGTATATATATCTGATATTTAGTCACTCTGATGAGCTGTGATACAGCGAAACAGTCTGTCTGTGGATGACTATTTGTGCTCTCGAAATAATTCGTTTGAGCTCTCGGAGAGGAAAGGGTGATTTTATAAACAGTAGCTTCTGCTACTAATGCAATGCTCGTCTACTCTTCTCTTAGCTACTGACGTCTTTAGCATAGTAAAAACGTTCAAATGTCCCTTCCGCTCTACCGTGCGACGATAGCTTGCAGGTAGAACCTCCAAATCGATTGCTTGAAGCAATCAGATGTCTAGCTACAATGATGAGCCCTGATACAGCGAAACAGTCTGTCTGTGGATGACTATATATATATATATATATATATATATATATATATATATATATATATATATATATAACGTAAATATGCTGGAAAATGCTTGCAAATCCAAGTAAGCTTGTTCTTTAATTGCACTGTTTTGCATGAAGTTTCAGGATCAGAAGAAAAGTTTGCTTTCAAGGAACTGAAAGTCTCTTATATTATGTCTAACAATGGACTCTAAAGTGGTAAAAATCTAACAGATTGGACATTTGAAATTGCAGTTCCTCAGCATAACTTGCCCCACTACTTTTTATTCCTTTTCCTTTATAAACAAGTTTTCGTTTTTTTTTCTGTAGATGACATGCTGTGCCATCCTCATATAGAGGAACCAAACCGAGATCCGAGAAGCTACGATCGATTTGTTGGCGAAGACATTCCCATCCTTCTATGCCATAACAAAGATGCTTCGAATAAGAGAAGCAGCGATGTGTTTCACGGTGTGTTTCCTTAATACCAAATCAAACCTGAAACACTGTGACGCTCACTCAGGCATTTTAAGTTTTCTTCAATCCACAACTATATATTAAAACATTTCTAACTGAAACCGAAATAGTTAATTTTGACCTTCAAATTAAATATGACCGAACTGACATTAATTAATTGCACTTTCCCTTGGCAGGTGGTCACAGTAGTTAGGCAGTCAGTAAAGATAGCTCATATAAACACTGACTTTCAAAAATATTTAACTAAATATTAACAGTTATTATTGACAGTTAGTTGTGTCCTTTCTTTCGATATTTTAGTTTTCATGATAACTAGGCAAGTTTCTTCGACAATCAAAAGACGTAAGAATATAGTTTTATTATATAAATCTGTGTGATTATTTACATTATTCGGACTGTTATCCTCATCTTCATTGCCTTATTCACAAGGTTTCAACAGGTGTACGCTCCGGCCTTCTTCAAGTGATTGGAATTTCGAACCGACCCCTTTATTTCGTCCAGCGGGCTAGATTGTTCCTTTAATACGACTCTCCAAGATTTTCTGGTTCACCAAAAAGTCTTGTAGAGCTGAGTTAAAGGGAGATATTCGGAAGTGGCATGGCGCGTGGAATTAGAACAATCTAGTGGACGAAATAAAGAGTTCCGTTCGAAATTCCAATCACCTGAAGAAGGCTGGATTGCACACAGGCCGAAACGTTGTGAAGATGAGGATAACAGTCTGAATAATGTAAATTATCATAATGACTCATCTCAGAGATAGAGACAATTCAGATTTTGTTTTGAAAAGCTTAATTTTGTTTTGATAAGTCATTAGTTTTCCATTCCCATACACGTTAGAAGGTTAAATAAACATTATCCACTACGGAGACTGAATCAGTTATCAGTTTTACAAAAGTATTGCAAAAAAAATCTCGGTCTTTTTTGGAAGGGTTTATTTTTCGCACTCCACCAGGACACTGTCATCAGTGAAGTATTTGAAAATCCGTTCTTGCTCTTTGATCTGATGAAATTGTTTGTTCGAAAATTCTAATCAAAACAAAAATGTTTTAAAAGATTTTTGTGCCAATCAAAGAGCGGACGCCGAATGCGCTCTATAACTACAGAAATTGTGATTCCTTTAAAGAAAAAGGGGATTTATTGCGAGGCTTATCAGTAAACATCAAGAACATCGTCTATACTTCAGTGAGTCAACAAATTCATAACACTCTATTTGCGTCTTCGCCCCTACATGGCGTACTGAGTATTAGCAAAATGTAAATTCATTTTAATTGTTGAAATTGTTTTTATTTTAAAACTGTTTTTGTTGTTGTTGTTTCAAAGAATTACACGTGGAATTGGGAAAATAACTTCGATACACACTTAAAAATATAATTATAGAAAAATTAAATTGAAAATAACAAATGGATGAATATTTGGGGGAAAGCATTTTAGAAATCTGAACGATGAAAGTGGCAACATTAACCTTATTCGAATATTTTTCAAAAGCGCGTTTTTGATCATTACACTTTATAATTTGACGTTAGGTCTTGTTATTTTTATAACTACTCAGCCATGATACAGTTCAGGCTTTACATACATTTTTTACATTATTCGTAAGAGGCATGGCACGTAGAACTAGAACAATCTATCCCCCGTGGACGAAATAATGGGTTCGATTCGAAATTTCAATCACCTGAAGAAGGCGGGAGCATACAACGGCCGAAACGTTGTGAATATGGCAATGAAGATGAGTATAACAGTCCGAAAAATGTAAATAATTTAAGTAATCATAATACATCGTCTCAGAGATATAGACAGATATTGAAGAAAAATTCCAATCACTTGAAGAAGGCTGGACCATACAACGGCCGAAATTGAGGATAACAGTCCGAATAATGTAAATAATGTAAATAATCATAATACCTCATCTCAGAGATAGAGACAATTCAGATTTTGTTTTGATCTGATGAAATTGTTTGTTAGAAAATTCTAATCAAAGCAAAAATGTTTTAAAAGTTTTTTGTGCCAATAACTACAGAAATTCTGATTCCTTTGAACAAAAAAGGAAATAGTCTGAATAATGTAAATAATCATAATACCTCATCGCAGAGATATAGACAGATAAAGCCGTGCGAATAAAACAGATCTTAAAGATATTTCAAGAAACATAATTAGCGATTGTAACTATTTGAGCTTTATTCAGTACAAAATTACAATAGTAGAAAAAAAACAGTGTAAAACGAACTCGTCAACTGAAATTAACGTCACAGTTATTGCTTTATAGACGTTCATACTTATCGACGCTGGTTTTTTGTTACATTATTTATTCTTTTATGAACAATATATTTTTTACTTTTCTGGTAATTCAGATGCAGATTCGAACCAAACTTTTGTCATAACCTGATTCTATGTGTTTTAATCTTTTCATTACTGTTGATATTGATTGACAATTTCATATTCTCGTATCACCGAATGGGAAACTAATGTTTTATTATCCACAAAATAAAAAACTAAAATTCCTGTTCAATTGTTTAACTATTAGCCATGTTACTAAAGCAACGAATTGGATCTGTGAATAAATCTACGGGGCATGTTTTCAAATTGCCAAGCTGTTTTTAGATGTGACATTTACGAATTTACAAATTTGGTTCCGAACTAAAATCACATTGTGTATTATTTTCTTGAAAACATCATTAAAATAAAGATGTATTAACCTTGCTTTGTTTCTCAACCCTTTGCTCGATTTAATTTTCTCCTTTCTAATCGCTTAGCAATGACGTATCAACTAAGTTGATTTACTACCAAAATGCGCGTCATGTCCAGCAAACAGATGAAAGCTGGAGTTCCAACCTGATTCATTGTCATTAAATGTAGGTTTTATATGCACATCATATTATGAATGGATCTCTGTGTAGTAAGCTGAAAGATGATTCAAAGAATTCTTAAGCAGCATCGAAAATTTTACACAACTTTATTACAAGAATTCTTATATTTACAATATAACTTTACAGCTCCATTTGCAGTTTATGGCTTGCTGGATCATCTTCAGCCACTTGAAATTCCCCGTTGAATGTGTTGGTTACTTTTTTCGTCGAATATAACGTTTCTTTCATGTTCTCTGAAACAGATCATTCTTCTAGAGTTTCTAGATATCTTTTAAGGCTGAGTGTTGTCATTTTGCAAGACAGTTTTAGTTGAACTAATCATCTGACTCCTTTGAATCTGGAGACATACAGACTATCTACATCGGCCTTGATACGATGCCTGACGCAAGTGAAGTTTTCGTTCTGACATCCAGTCGCTTAATGATAACAAGTATGGAAAAGGATGTTTAAATTGTATTGTTGAGACTACTGAACATTTAGTTCTTCGTTCTCAAGTGCTGACACCGAAAGAATGCAAAGCTAAAAATAATAAAATTGGGCAGTATATTAAATTGAATACATTACTATATTAAAGCGCACCGCTTGCTGGAAAATTATATCAATATGACCCCGAACCAGTCATTGAAGGTCATTAAATTGGTATCCTTTAATTAAGTGCATATCGCCAAAGAAAATAGTCTATTTTTAACTATTGCCTTTAGAGATATGATAGTTTCTTTTTGTTACCATAACAAATTACCATACTTCAAATGTATTTAAATATTTTCCCACACACACACACACATATATATATATATATATATATATATATATATATATATATATATATATATATATATATGCATGTATAGATAGATGGATAGATAGATAGACAGACCAAAAAGTGTACGTACATATGAATGTATTCTTATATACATGTAAGTGTAAGACTATTGTATACGAAAAATACCCAGCTAGCTTTTTAGAAAATATAAAACTGAATAGCTCTCCAGGCCACTGATATATTTCGCATAGAAAACGTTAAAATTTCCCCTCTCTATAGCGTGCGGCGATAGCCTAGTGGTAGAATCTTTGACTGTTACCAAAGCGGTCGGGTTTCGATTCCGGTTTAAAGCAATCTTACGACTACCCACGCTGAAGAGCTGTGATTCAGCGAAACAGTCTTTCTGTGAATGACTATAGATAGATATTTTTATGCTATGCTTAATTATAACGTTAGTCGTCCAGATAGACGACTCACGTTACAGTTAGGACTCATTCTCATTTTTCATGTAGATTTTTAGACATATTTAATACTAGCTTAAAAGCCGTTCTATCATGTGGCATTTACGTAAATGCCACATGATAGAACAAGCAATCTCACGACTACCCACGCTGAAGAGCTGTGATTCAGAGAAACAGTCTTTCTGTAGATGACTATAGATAGATATTTTCATGCTATGCTTAATCGTAACGTTACCAGTGACAGTGAGCTATGCAATGTCAACCAAGAATTCACACATTGAGTACATATTAAATTTTATTAAACTTGAACAATTTTTCAAACAACAGTTATCATCAAAACAATGATATAATTTGACTATTTGGAACTTATTGCAAAGCTGTTTGATAAACAACATTTTTGATTTACCCATTAGGGCTCAGGACAAATAGCTTGTTTCCCAACCCGTAAACAACCAACGTAGCCGTGAAAAAAGCAGGGTTCCATCAGATGAATTTTCAGTCACCTTCAATGATTCTCCTTGGGAATTATTGATTGACATTGCATAGCTCACTCTCACTGGTAACTGAAGACTTTTGAACTCAAAAGAAAAATCTGGAGCAATTAAGATGATTCTTAAAACTAAAACTCTTTCCTCCAAGAGATGAGGAAGCATCTTCTTGATAATTAACTTGTTCCATTACAAGTCTTTGGAGGATTTATATTTCTTAATAGCAATATCTTTTAATCCCAGCTTGTGTGGCGGCATTCCAGGAGTATTCAATGAATTCAGGAACTCTATTGGATAATTGGCTGCCCGCTCTTGTTCAAACAGAGTGTCAATGGAAAAGTACTTCATGCTTCATTTTGGAATTTCTTGGCGAAGTTTCTAGGTGATGCTATCGACAATTTGATTCTTTGGAGCTAATATCACCCTCTCATAAAGCCAGTTTGAATCCATGAAATGGTGTTTAATCTTTGGGTAAACATGGTTAATCAAGTCTTGGATACTTGGGACTGTAACTCCCCAAACATTTGGGGGATGAAATATCTCCATTTTGGCTTATTTTGATGGTTCCATTTCCAAGCTGCAAACAGCAAACCTTCCTGCTTCAAGATCACCTGTGAGTCTAACTTTCATGTTTGTTTTCAGTCTTTGAACATGTCTCAAAATGTAAGAATTTTTCAGGCAATCATTGATTTCATCAGCTGGAGTTCCTCTTGCAATGACTGGTAATTTTTGTCAAAAATCATCAGAGATTAGCACAGTGATGTCTCCTATGATTTGTGAATTCTGTCTAATGTCCTTGAGCGTTTTGTTCAGGACCCCAAACGCTCGTGTGCCATTAATCCCAGACAAGCTTTTGTTGTTTCTAGTGATACTTTTCTATGGAGTCTCACTACAGATAAAAGAAGGTTAGTTACAAATGTTTTATCAGTACCTCCAGGTGCATCCAAGAAAAATCCCTCCATTGTTGTTGCTGATGTCATCAAGGTCATTCTGATACACTTGCTGTTGGTCTTGGTTTAACAGGGGCGCATTGTTTTGAGCAAATTTCCACAGTTCTTCCATGTACTATTTTCGCATTTATTATAAAGAAGTAGATGAGTTAAAATAAATATCGATAGATATTTATGGAAACCAGACAAATTGTAATTACCTGTGGGGTTGAAAGCACGAGCCTCTTCTTCCCCGAATACAAAAGTATCTGATCGCCTTCATTAACTGTCGAAAACGTTTTCTATAGTCGGAAATAGATTCTTAGAATTGATGTATTTCTCAATTATTATTTTTGAGAAGAATTTTAGTTCGTTGATTTTGTTCTTATCACAATCTTTGAGCCAGTATTCATTAATGCTATTATATTAAAACTAGTCGATCCGTGTCGTCAGAATTGACGGCAAGAATGAATGTATTCTAAGTAATAAGTATTATATTTTAATTAATTTTCGTTCAATCCAAGTACAACTTTGTAATTTAAAATAGTTCGTTGTTAACGTTAATAATATAACAGTGTACAATTTATAAAAACCTAAGGAAAGATATCCGTATATTATCCTCATAGATAGATAGATATATTAAAAAAGTGTGCATACATATGAGTGTATTCTTATATACATGTAAGTATAAGACTACATGTATACGAAACAATACGCAGCTAACTTTTTAGAAAATATAAAACAGAATAGCTGTACACACACACACACACACACACACACACACACACACACATATATATATATATATATATATATATATATATGTCTGATTAAATAAATCACAAACATTATGTCTGCTTATTTTTAGCATAATCCGTTCATATTCACGGATATTTTTCTGTGCATTACAATCAAATAATGCAAGAAATGAACTGTTACAGTGAAAAATGGAACGTACTTAAGAAATAAATGTGATTTTCACCGTTAGAGTGCATTTCTTGCATCATTTGATTGTTATGCAGAGAAAAATATCCGTGAATATGAACGGATTATGCTAAAAATAAGCAGACATCATGTTTGTGATTTATTTAATCAGGCATGCCTAAAAGAGAATCTGCTGCCTAAATACACAAATATATATATATATATATATATATATATATATATATATGACGATTGCACTAGCATATATATTATATGACGATTGCACTAGCATGAAACAGACTGTCGCCTCTAAGTGCTGACTTCCATGTCCACTTTTATATTTACACACGCTCTATCTCTGATATTGAGCACTGAGCACTTTATCCCATAAATATAGCACACTTTAAGACTATATTTCTCCATATATATATATATATATATATATATATATATATATATATATATATAGTTTTATGGTATGCTATATTTAATGTTTAATTGTAAAGTTAGTCGTCTATCTGGACGGCTCAGGTTACAGTTAGGACTCATTCCTATGTAGTGGTAGATTTTCGACATATTTAATACTAGCTTATTATTAAAATTACTTACTTAGTAAGTAATTAGTTTACTGCAAAAGTTCCTAAAGCACAACATTTTTTGTGTAAACTTTGGAAGGTTCGAGTAATCCTTGACAGTCTGTCGATTTAATCTGTGATTTCAGAGTCTGTTTATTTGTCGTCGTGCTAAGAGAAACGTATCGAAAACAGAGTCATTTCAGCCGACATTCGAATACGGTTAGCATATTACGAGAGTATGTGTTTCAAAATGAGGCAATAAAAAACAACGAAATATATGGAAAAATGTGACGAGAAATCGTTGTCACTGAAAAGCTTGAACTAAAAATTAAATTAGGTGCTGCTATTTTGTTTTATATTTTCAAAACCAGATTTTATATTACACTTTATGACCGATCCATTTTTTAATCGTCGTCGTTACTTGCAGTTGCTTAAAATCTTCCTTGCTATGGACCATCATCCATTAAAAGCTCTGGTTACAGGATTAACGTTCGAGGAAAATTAGTATTTTAAATGTAACATTGTAAAAAGACTATTACATAACGTTCGATGCAGCATTTACATATATACAATCAGCTCTCTTCACCTTGATGCCTGTGTTTTGCGTGTAGCGTTTATTACCTCTGCTTTGCTAATGTAAGTAAGCACAATACCGTATGATGGCTTCCTTTATGCGTGTCTGTGTGAGTGACTGAAACTGACAGTTTGTATTAATGTTTCACACCTTTAACAATTGAAATGTTTGTGTTTTAGAAATGGATGCGAGTTGGCCGGTTCGATAATCCTTGCATGGCAACAAACGAAAAACCATTCCATTTCAGTGGAGTGAACAAGATCAATAAAAGTCTCTTGGCGTCTATAAGGAACTGTAAAATTTGACCGACGATCACTGGCTACTTGCAACGTCTCTCCGTTGCATCGCTTTACTCCCCGTCTTCTAATGTGCAGTAATGTCCGCTGGCGTATCTGCCGGTCGGAAGTTAGAAGAGACCAAACGCTTTCTTGACTATCATCAATAAAATGTCCGGGCGAAATATCTATAAAAGTTTTCACATTTGAAAACTTGAAACCTCGATCGTCAAATGCAGCTACAGCAGAAAAGCGAAGAGACAATATTTCGTGTTATTTGCTTGTTTGATTTTAGAGGCTAAAAGAGCTGCATGAACAAAAAGAAGACTAAAGACTTTTACACCAATTCCTCTTATGGTGTGAAAGAACGATGATCGGTCTCTTGATATGTGGAGTGTAAATGGTAGGAACGGCAAGGAAATGCACCCAGTATATATTAAAGCGTCATGTTCACAAATGATATGTCTCATGCTTTTATCGATCATAGATAGATAGATAGATAGATAGATAGATAGATAGATAGATAGATAGATAGATAGATATGAAGAGACTGAGATAGATAGATAGATAGATAGATAGATAGATAGATAGATAGATAGATAGATAGATAGATATGAAGAGACTGAGATAGATAGATAGATAGATAGATAGATAGATAGATAGATAGATAGATAGATAGATATGAAGAGACTGAGATAGATAGATATGAAGAGACTGAGATAGATAGATAGATAGATAGATAGATAGATAGATAGATATGAAGAGACTGAGATAGATAGATAGATAGATAGATAGATAGATAGATAGATAGATATGAAGAGACTGAGATAGATAGATAGATAGATAGATAGATAGATAGATAGATAGATAGATAGATATGAAGAGACTGAGATAGATAGATATGAAGAGACTGAGATAGATAGATAGATAGATAGATAGATAGATAGATAGATAGATAGATAGATATGAAGAGACTGAGATAGATAGATAGATATGAAGAGACTGAGATAGATAGATATGATCAGACTGAGATAGATAGATATGATCAGACTGAGATAGATAGATAGATAGATAGATAGATAGATAGATATGAACAGACTGAGATAGATAGATAGATAGATAGATAGATAGATAGATAGATAGATAGATAGATAGATAGATAGATAGATAGATATGAACAGACTGAGATAGATAGATAGATATGAACAGACTGAGATAGATAGATAGATAGATAGATAGATAGATAGATAGATAGATAGATAGATATGAACAGACTGAGATAGATAGATAGATATGAACAGACTGAGATAGATAGATAGATAGATAGATAGATAGATAGATAGATAGATAGATATTGGGAAATCAATGACAAAGTGGTAAATCTTTTGTCGTGTAACATGTTTCGTCATTTAGGACTTCATCAGACTAAAGTGATTTTACGTTACCAAGGGTCGTTAAATTTTTAAATTTTAATGTACTTATTTTTTTATATGCATTTAGATATATAGTTTAGGCGATTTAATTTAGTTTCTTATATTTCTATCAATTTTGTGATAATAGAAGATCTATCAAGAAAGGTGAATTGTTGTAAGAAACTGGGCGCAAGTTTACTACGCCTGATCTACAGATTAAAACACTTTCTATACACTTTTGTCGTAGTTAATTGATGTCTCTTTTAATTAAGATAGCAATTTTAAAACGAAATTATGGAGAGCAACTAATGCATTGAGCGTGTTGTTTTGTAAAAGATCACTTTTGGGTTCATATAACCTTTTATTTGAATTCCTCGATGTTTCACCTTTATATTACTTACGGCAATTACTATCGGTATAGTAAATCCCTCCTTTATTTTTAGCTTATTATTTCAGTCTATATTAATTAAGCATTGTATTTAGTAAGTAGTTGCAAGAAATTTCAAGTTATGCTTAGAAAGCTTTTTTCAGTTGTAGTTGTGATAGAGTCAGTAGGTAAAATAATATATTTTAATTCATTGGGCTTTTCAGAAGGGTTCACTCTTCTATTTTCAGATATTATATGAGTCTTTTGTTTCGCGTTGAATATGAAATAAATAGAGTATTGCAAGAGCTTAAAAGTATTTTCAATATATTTCTTTTCTTCATATAAATATTGAGGGCTACAAATTCTGAGTGTGATTAAATAGAATCCGATAAGAATTTCGGGTTATATTTTGTTGATATGGGAAGAGAAATTTATGAGATCTATTTTTATTAGTTTCCTTGCGATGGACACTTTTCGGTTATTTGTCAGTACAGTGTAACATGATCTCTAGAAAAGGTAAAGTGTTATTTGTTTCTGTTGCGTAAGTGAATTCTATCGTGTGTCCGACTTTGTTTCGTTTATCTACAAGGTTGGGTAATGCAGTTTTGCAGGGAATTAGTAATATATCGGAAATATTGCAGAGATATGTCACTATATACAATGTTGCTTGTTTAGATTAGCGTTTCCAAACCTTTTATCAACCAGCGACCCCTTTGGGAACAAAATTTGTTTCAACGCCCGCTCCCCCCTCCTGTTAAATCAAATTTCGAATATTTTACTAATACGTCTTTCATAGCAAGATAAGACTTAGGTATTAGTGCAAAAATGATTTTAATATTTTTTCATTTCTAAAATAAATGACAATGATTAAAATCTTTAAAAAAAATTTAATGTCATATCTCAATGTTTTCTATGCGATGGTTGACGTTGGTGCTTACTGGCAATGTTTTCAATGCGATGGGTGACTTTGGTGCTTACTTTGGTTCTTACTCTAGGTTCATTTAATAGCTAATCTCGATGTTATCAATGCGATAGTTAACTTGATGCTTACTGGCTAAGGCTCTTTGATAGCTTATCTCAATGTTTTCAAGGCGATGGTTGACTTTGATGCTTACTGATACAGGCTCTTATTCTAGATTCATTTGATAGCACATTTCAATGTTTTCAATGCGATGGTTGACTTTGGTGCTTATTGGCTGATGCACTTTCTCTAGATTCATTTGATAGCTTATCTCAATGTATTCAATGCCATGGTTGACTTTGATGCTTACTGGCTAAGACTCTTAATTTACCTTCATTTGATTGCTTATCTTAATGTTTTCAATGCGATGGTTGAATTTATTGGTTACTGGGTAAGGCTCTTACTCTAGGTTCATTTGATAGCTTATCTCAATGTTTTCAATGTGATGGTTGACTTTAAGTCTTACTGGCTTAGTCTCTTACTCTAGGTTCATTTGATAGCTAATCAATGTTTTCAATGCCATGGTTGACTTTGGTGCTTACTGGCTGCGGCTCCTAGTCTAGGTTCATTTGATAGCTTATCACAGTGTTTTCAATGCGATGGTTGACTTTGATGCTTACTGGCTAATTCACTTACTCTAGGTTCATATGATAGCTTATCTCAATGTTTTCAATACGATGGTTGAATTTGGTGCTTACTTGCTAAGGCTCTTACGTTACGCTCATTTGATAGCTAATCTGAATGTTTTCAAAGCGGTGTTTTACTTTGATGCTTACTGGCTGAGGCTCTTACGCTACGTTCATTTGATAGCTTATCGCAATGTTTTCAATGCGATGGTTGACTTTGATGCTTACTGGCTGATGTACTTTCTCTAGGTTCATTTAATAGCTTATCTCAATGTTTTCAATGGGATGGTTAACTTTAATGCTTGCTGACTGAAGCTCTTTCGCTACGATCATTTGATAGCTAATCTCAATGTTTTCAACGCGATGGTTTACTTTAAGTCTTACTGGCTGAGGCTTTTACGCTACGTTCATTTGATAGCTTATCGCAATGTTTTCAATGCGATAGTTGACTTTGATGCTTACTGGCTAAGGTTCTTACTCTAGGTTCATTTGATAGCTTATCGCAATATTTTCAATGCGGTGGTTGAATTTGGTGCTTACTGGTTAAGGCGCTTACTCTACGTTCATTTGATAGCTTATCTCAGTGTTTTCAATGTGATGGTTGACTTTGATGCTTACTGGCTAAGTCTCTTTCTCTAGGTTCTTTTGATAGCTTTTCTCAATTTTTTCAATGTGATGTTGACTTTGATGCTTATTGCCTATGTTTCTTACTCTAGGTTCATTTAATAGCTTGTCTCAATGTTTTCAATGTGATGGTGGACTGTAATGCTTACTGATTGTAGCTCTTTCGCTACGTTCATTTGATAGCTAATCTCAATGTTTTCAGTGCCATTGTTGACTTTGGTGATTACTGGCTGAGACTCTTACTCTAGGTCCATTTGATAGCTATCTCAATGTTTTCAATGCGATGGTTGACTTTGATGCTTACTGGCTAAGGCTCTTACGTTACGCTCATTTGATAGCTTATCTCGATGTTTTCAATACGATGGTTGAATTTGTTGCTTACTAGCTAAGGTTCTTACTCTACGTTCATTTGATAGCTTATCCCAGTGTTTTCAATGCGATGGTTGACTTTGATGCTTACCGGCCAAGTCTCTTTCTGTAGGTTCTTTTGATAACTTATCTCAATGTTTTCAATGTGATGGTTGACTTTGATGCTTATTGGCTAAGTCTCTTACTCCAGGTTCATTTGATAGCTTATCTCAATGTTTTCAATGTGATTGTCGACTTTGGTGCTTACTGGCTGAGACTCTTACTCTAGGTTCATTTGATAGCTATCTCAATGTTTTCAATCTGATGGTTAACTCTAAGTCTTACTGACTGTAGCTCTTTTGCTACGTTCACTTGATAGCTAATCTCAATGTTTTCAATGTGATGGTTGACTTTAAGTCTTACTGACTGTAGCTCTTTTGCTACGTTCATTTGATAGCTTATCTCAATGTTTTCAATGTGATGGTTGACTTTAAGTCTTACTGACTGTAGCTCTTTTGCTACGTTCATTTGATAGCTTATCTCAATGTTTTCAATGTGATGGTTGACTTTAAGTCTTACTGATTGTAGCTCTTTTGCTACGTTCATTTGATAGCTTATCTCAATGTTTTCAGTGCCATTGTTGACTTTGGCGCTTACTGGCTGAGACTCTTACTCTAGGTTCATTTGATAGCTAATCTCAATGTTTTCAAAGCGATGGTTGATTTGATGCTTACTGGCTTAGTCTCTTATGCTACGTTCATTTCATAGCTTATTGCAATGTTTTCAATGCGATGGTTGACTTTAATGCTTGCTGACTGAGGCTCTTTCCCTACAATCATTTGGTAGCTAATCCCAATGTTTTCAATGCCATGGTTGACTTTAAGTCTTACTGACTGTAGCTCTTTTGCTACGTTCATTTGATAGCTTATCGCAATGTTTACAATGCTATTGTTGACTTTGATGCTTACTGGCTAAGGTTCTTACTCTAGGTTCATTTGATAGCTTATCGCAATGTTTACAATGCGATGGTTGACTTTGATGCTTACTGGCTTAGTCTCTTACTCTAGGTTCATTTGATAGCTAATGTCAATGTTTTCAATGCGATGGTTGACTTTGATGCTTACTGGCTGATGTACTTACTCTAGGTTCATTTAATAGCTTATCTCAATGTTTTCAATACGATGGTTGAATTTGTTGCTTACTGGTTACGGCTCTTACTCTTGGTTCATTTGATAGTTAATCTCAATGTTCTCAAAGCGATGGTTGACTGTGATGGTTCCTGCCTTAGGCACTTACTCTACGTTCATTTGATAATTTATCTCAATGTTTTCAATGCGATGGTTGACTTTGATGCTTACTGGCTAAGGTTCTTACTCTAGGTTCATTTGATAGCTTATCTCAATGTTTTCAATGTGATGGTTGACTTTGATGCTTACTGGCTAAGTCTCTTTCACTAGGTTCATTTGATAGCTTATCTCAATATTTTCAAGGCGATGGTTGACTTTGGTGCTTTCTGTCCAAGGCTCTTACTCTGGGTTCATTTTATGCCTTATCTCAATGTTTTCAATGCCATGATTGACTTTAGTGCTAACTGGCAAAAGTTCTTACTCTAAGTCCATTTGATAGCTTATTTCAATATTCTCAATGCGATGGTTGACTTTGCTCTTGCTCTAGGTTCCATGCTTCTTGGAAGTAATCGTAAATCACCTTGTTTTGTAATTTGCTGACGGTTTCTTTGTATAAGAAGAAGCTCTGTAACTGCGTTCATTTACATTCAGCCATACTTTCGGCCTTTTGCCACATTTGAGCTAGGCTTATAAAACCATTATGGGAAGTTAAAAAAGCAATGAAGAAAAGTTTGGTAGCTTTCCACGACACTTTCAGGAATTTCCTTTTGTAGCCAATATTGAATAGTTTTTGTAAATCTGAAAAAATGGATACATACCCACCGTTAACTGTGTATGTTCACCGCCCCACCAAATGAAATATAAAATAAACTCCCAGTGCCCCCTGTCAACATAAATAGCCCACAAGGGGCACTATCGCCCACTTTGGGAAACACTGGTTTAGATAAAATACACTGGAAAGAAGAAGACAAAATATTCTAAGAAAATGCACACTATAATCCCATTTAGTGGATAAACCATAGGTTATTCAAATTTTTGATTAAAAAATTATTCTTTAAGCTGAAATAACATTTACTGGTGAGTCGGCATATGTTTCTGATTTTTGCTGTTGTTACGGATAGGTTTATTTCTGATTGTGTTAGTTTTTTTTTTAAATTTAAGTACTTGTTTACAGGAATATTGATATAAAAGGATATAACATCTAAACTTGCTATAGGGTTAACTCTTATATTTATTTCCCTTAATTTTTCAGCCAGGTTGCCTGAATTTTAACATATAATGTGTTGATTGTTCCAAGGAGTGGCTTATTATGAGAAACAAATATAGCTTTCTATGCCCCATATTATTTAGATATATTTAAAATTACAAACATTTTATGCTGTATTATGTTTTAATAATAAAAACGTATACCTACAAGTTATAATCAACATTTTAATGTACAGGGTGCCCCAGAAAACTCTGGTAATTTTTTGATTTACTATAGTCTGAAAAATAATATTTTAAATTCAAATTTCACATTTGCGTTTTTGTTCTGTTTTCGGCTACTAAACTTCTATCCTTTGCTTTTGTTACAAAGAGCTGTAAAAAAATTCCAACAAATAAACTGTACGAATTTTCATGATTTTATACGGTACACTGCGAATGGATCCTATAATCTGATATCCACATTGCACATTGCGTATATAAGCACTTTAATTTTATCCGGAACATTTTAGCAACATTGATTGGGTTGGTTAATACCAATTTTGTTGTGATAATTAGTTAGCACCAATTTTGTTGAATCATATAACTCGATTCGGTGTAATGGTTAGCATGCTTGTCTTGCTAGAACAATTACGACTGGGTAGTGAGTTCCATCCTCACTGGTGCCCATTACCTTTGGCCTTGTGTCACAAAAAAGCTAAGCTTGGAAAATCACTGGACACCCCAAGGCGGTGTAATGATTAGCAAGCTTGTCCCGCTAGAACAATTACAACTGAATAGTGAGTTCGATTACGCTTGGAAAATCAATATATATATATATATATATATATATATATATATATATATATATATATATATATATATATATATATATGGGATATTCTCGAATGAAAAGCAATACTCGAAATATTTAAATACACAGCCACAATTTTTAATGGGTCATTAAAAACTTTGAATTGAGTCAATTCAAGAGCGTTTGGTCTATTCATATTAATGCGTTCTATATTTTAGAAAATTTACTTTTTAAAAAAATTGCACATTGTTAGAAAAAAACAGAAACCTAACAAAACAAAGTACAAGTGTTTCACAACGTTAAACAAAAGCAAAAAATAAACATTGCAGCACTGATCAACCTCTCCCCCCCCCCCACACGTAAAGATATAATACGAATCTTATCGGAAGTATACGAGTACAAAAAAAAATAGTACCATATATTTTGGTTCAAATTTAAAAGTAAAGACGTGTACGGTTGCGATATTTAAAAAGCAATCAGCCAGCCAGTTATGTACCTATGCGTGATACACGCTTTATGCGATCATGTATCTTTCGATGGAGAGGCAGATTTTTTTCCCGCAGTAGGTTGCCATTTCTTTCTGCGGTAGACCAGTTGCCATTTTTTACTCATAACTGGGAGGAGAGGAAGAGGATTCATACCTTTCCCCAAGGGTATTAGCAAGTAAGGAATTCTTCAATCCGAGCCACTATCCATTACTCCGTGCCTTCATAAGAATTTTAATGGGTCATTAAAAACTTTTTTTTTAATGGGTCATTAAAAACTTTGAATTGAGTCTATTCAAGAGCGTTTGGACAATTCTTATTAATGAGTTCTATATTTTAGATAATTTACTTTTAAAAAATAAAAAATAGCATGAAACAGACTGTGGCCCGTAAGTGTTGACTTCAATGTTCACTTATATATATATATATATATATATATATATATATATATATATATATATATATATATATATATGTACCAACTAACGCACACACACATACATGCGCACTTGAAAACATAAACCATACTCGCAAACTATTCATTAAAATGAAAAACTAACAACTATTTTAGTAAAAATATTTATTAAAGTAGTCATAAAAGAACATAACAGGATGTCCGTCCGGTGTTGTTGGGAGGATGATATTAACCTGAAAAAGATAAATATTTAAATAAATATCATTTCAAACATTTGTACTTCGTTGCTATCTTGGATTTTAGAAACAATGCGATTATGCTAAATTAGAGGCGAATCATCGAAAAAATTAATTTGTCGTTTACGGACTTCAGAATTTTTTTTTTTTTGACATCCTCATCCCAAACAATTCTGCCGATTGAAGATGATAATTGTTTTAGTTCTACAAAATACGTCTAATATAGATTCAGATTTAAACTTTCTAAAAGAGGGATCACTATCCTCATGGTTGGTTGTTTTTTTTAGCGGCATATGAAAACCTCTGTGGGTTATTTAATGCCGAAATCTAAATATATTTTCTACACAATTTTATTTCATTTTTGGAGATAGTAATGGTTTAATGATACAAGCCTTACTAATTAACCCATAGCTGGGGGAGAAGAGGTTGATTCATAAATTTCCCAAGGGCATTTGTGCGTAATGTGCCGACTTAGGGTTTTAAAATCATTTAGTGTGTCAACAGCATACGTATTTTTATACAAGTCAAAATTAATATATACCTGTTCTACAATATATTTTATGTAGTAATACATAGTATATATAGTTTAGTATATATTAAAATTTAAACAGCTAAATATCTTCTTTGCGTTGTAGTAGTTATTGGTTCGGACTTCGTGATGTCATTTGCGGCTGCGTGCCTTTAGAAATTGCTTGGCGGGCTGCGCGTACCACACGTGCCACAGCCTGCCGACCCCTAATTTACATTATATGCAATCGGACTATTGTTCTCACATTTGTTGTTACTCTCACAACGTTTCGATTGTTGCGTCCTCCAGTCTTCATCAGGTGCTTGATCCGGGTAACTTTCAGGGAATTTCGAAATTAAACTTTTATTTAATCTACCCTGGTATATTTTCCCTCTCCATTGACCATATCGATGGTCGTGCTGGGTATGACGATAAACTGCATCCGCCTCCTGGGTGAGACGATAAACTACGTCCAACAGCAAGGCCTCTGATCAGAAGGTTTTGAGGAGCGTGGAACCACCTCTTAATTTCTGGTGTTCCCAGGTCCACCCTGGCCCGGGGTGATAGCACCTGTTAGGGTCCCAGCTATGGGCAAATAATTAACCCCGAACTGAGGTAAAAAGCATTAAAGATTTTACCAGCAATACGCTTTTGAAAAAAAAAAAACTATTGCCAGCAATACGTTTATGAAAAATAATGTTACCAGCTATACGTTTCTGGAAAAATAATATTACCAGCTACACATTTTTGAAAATAATATTACCAGCTGTACATTTTTGACGAATAAAATATTAACAGAAATAGATTTTTGACAAAACAAAAATATTACCAGGAAAAAAGTTGTCGGCATTAAATAGCCCATTGAGGTTGATATGCCGTAAAACAAAACAAACCAGACGAAACCATATCGATGGATATCACGTCTAATTCTTATTTAGAACTGCTTTTATCCACTAAGCTATTGAGTAACTAAATAATAGCCTAGCGGGTTAAAGCATTGGCTCGTGAATTTGATGGCATAGACATTGTGAATTCAGTGCCTGTACCATGTAGTGAAGACATGCTCAGTGGTAAAGGGGCAAAGTAATATTCTTCGACCCAGAAAATCAGAGGGAAATTAAACTCAGGCCACTCAAATTGTCACGTCACTCGTTCATGACAAAGCGAACATTTCTTTTCTTAAACAACTATTAAAAACTGGGAGATCGAAAGAGAAAAGGCAATATTTGATTATTTACGGATTACCGACCTTAGTAGTAATTGGAAAGGTGCATTCCAGCAACCATTGATTAAATTTCCTTTTTTTCTTTTCACATCGTTCGGACTGTTTTTTTTTTCATCTTTATAGCCATATTCCCGACGTTTCGACCGTTGTACACACCGTCCTTCTGCTTTTTAGCCCACTGTTCTAATTTCACGTAGCATGCTTTTCTACTTCCGTGGACAACTAAATGTTTCGGTTCGA